>JASAOG010000124.1:0-600000 GCA_030265305.1 Biomphalaria pfeifferi | reverse complement strand
TGAACTCTTACAACGGTATCTCTCAATAATATAGAAGTTATTTTCTTTATTCTTTATAAAACACTACATTTAGTTACGAATAATTGATTAACTAATTTGTTAATTTTTGTATGCTTCTTGCTTGGTTAGGTAAAAGAAATAATTTTGAATAAGTTTCTTCTTGATCCGAGAATGAGTGTGGGAGAAATTACATGTACAATTATACGGAGGGGACAAAACCCTGTATTATTAGCCATATATGTGAATGCTGAAAGATTGATTTCCCTTGTTGGTAACAAACAAAATAATTATTTACCAATAAAAGTGAATTGTGGTATTTGAGAGTGAAAAAGGGAATTGGAGTCCATAAGAGTGAAAAAGTGAATTGGGGTCTATGAGAGTGAAAAAGTGAATTGCGGTCTATGAGAGTGAAAAAGTGAATTGGGGTCTATGAGAAAGAAAAAGTGAATTGCGGTCTATGAGAAAGAAAAAGTGAATTGGAATCCATAAGAGTGAAAAAGTGAATTGGGGTCTATGAGAGTGAAAAAGTGAATTGGGGTCTATGAGAAAGAAAAAGTGAATTGGAATCCATAAGAGTGAAAAAGTGAATTGGGGTCTATGAGAGTGAAAAAGTGAATTGGGGTCTATGAGAGTGAAAAAGTGAATTGCGGTCTATGAGAGTGAAAAAGTGAATTGGGGTCCATATGAGTGAAAAAGTGAATTGGGGTCTATGAGAGTGAAAAAGTGAATTGGTCCATAAGAGTGAAAAAGTGAATTGGGGTCTATGAGAAAGAAAGTTAATTGGGGTCTATGAGAAAGAAAAAGTGAATTGGAATCCATAAGAGTGAAAAAGTGAATTGGGGTCTATGAGAAAGAAAGTTAATTGGGGTCTATGAGAAAGAAAAAGTGAATTGGAATCCATAAGAGTGAAAAAGTGAATTGATCCATAAGAGTGAAAAAGTGAATTGGAATCCATAAGAGTTAAAAAGTGAATTGGAATCCATAAGAGTGAAAAAGTGAATTGGGGTTTATGAGAAAGAAAAAGTGAATTGCGGTCCATAAGAGTGAAAAAGTGAATTGGGGTTTATGAGAAAGAAAAAGTGAATTGCGGTCTATGAGAAAGAAAAAGTGAATTGGAATCCATAAGAGTGAAAAAGTGAATTGGAATCCATAAGAGTTAAAAAGTGAATTGGAATCCATAAGAGTGAAAAAATGAATTGGTGTCCATAAGAGTGAAAAAGTGAATTTGAATTCATAAGAGTGAAAAAGTGAATTGGTGTCCATAAGAGTGAAAAAGTGAATTGGTGTCCATAAGAGTGAAAAAGTGAATTGGTCCATAAGAGTGAAAAAGTGAATTGGGGTCTATGAGAAAGAAAAAGTGAATTGCGGTCTATGAGAAAGAAAAAGTGAATTGGAATCCATAAGAGTGAAAAAGTGAATTGGGGTCTATGAGAGTGAAAAAGTGAATTTTGGTCTATGAGAGTGAAAAAGTGAATTGCGGTCTATGAGAGTGAAAAAGTGAATTGGGGTCCATAAGAGTGAAAAAGTGAATTGGGATCTATGAGAGGGAAAAAGTGAATTGGGGTCCATGAGAGTGAAAAAGTGAATTGGAGTCCATAAGAGTGAAAAAGTGAATTGGGGTCTATGAGAAAGAAAGTGAATTGGGGTCTATGAGAAAGAAAAAGTGAATTGGAATCCATAAGAGTGAAAAAGTGAATTGGTCCATAAGAGTGAAAAAGTGAATTGGAATCCATAAGAGTGAAAAAATGAATTGGGGTCCATGAGAGTGAAAAAGTGAATCAGGGTCCATGAGATGGGGTCAGCCAGAGTGCATGTCATTTAAGAAGGTCGTGACTACGATTATAATTTTGCATTATATCAATGAACAATTAGATAAGATAACAAATAGATAAGATTTATACCATATTATAGATGTATGTACTACCTCTAATGGCAATTCTGTCATTCGAATGTAAGTAGTAAAGGAAAGTAAAGTTCCCCTTACAGACCATAAGATCTATGAATACAATTAGTGTAATACCTTATTTAAATAGCAAAGTTCAGCCTACAGGTATTTAATATTAAACATGGTCATGGTTGACACTCACTCTTTTTCCCTTTATCTCTTTCACCCCTCTCTCCCTCCCCACTTCTCTCTTTCACCTCTCACTCCCTCCCCCCCCCCCCTTCTATGCGTTACTTCACGCTATTTCTCCTCTCGCTTAATTTCATTGTTATTTCCCTTGGTTCCCTCAGCCTGCCCCGATGATTGATCTCTATATAAAAAAGAGTAAGCTTGTTTACGATACACGCACCAAGAGCGGACTTCAAGCTAAGGAAGTCTGGTCTTTTCATTGTCGCTACGGTCAGGTAAGTTTCCCTCTCATATAACCAAGTGTCCACAGTTGGTATCCTGCAGCCGGGAACGAAAACATCGGGTTCATTAAGTACGGATTACTCGTGCAGCTGTTTTTCTTAAGCCGGGAGTGTTTATGACTTATTATCCAAAGCTGGGCTATCACAGCTTTGCATTAGGACTACGCCTTCTATTTCTATCTTCTATTAATGTTATCGCACTGTTTTACGGTGAGTTTTTTTTTTTACTTGCTTATAAATGGTTCTTATCTTATTCTTATCTTATCTTATAAATTACAGGCATTACTTCAAAAGAGAATATAATTACGTCCTGCGAGTATCCCTGTGTCTTCGTGAAACTCCATTTGATTGCATAGGTTACAGTAACCTAAGACAGACTTCGCTTATAAGACTAATAATGAGTGCCATAAGCAAAAGTTTATTCAGCAGCACAAGCTTCATGCATTAAAAAAATATTGTTTCGGCTTAAAAAAAAACAAAAAAAAAAACCACCGATATTCAGATCATGTTACGGTGTTTTCGGCTGGCAACATTATGTTCTAAATCAGTGCTGCCCTTATCTTATTTTATAAAATACAGACGTTACTCCAAAAAAAAAGAAGATGTTTACGCCCTTCTTATCATGCATCTAGTCATGCATTTTTGACCAATTGCTTAAATTCTGCCAAGTCACAGGTTTTCCTGGCTGGCTCAGGCAACCCACTTCATGCTCTAAAAGCACTAGGGAAGAAGGAGCATTTGTACAGACCATGCCCTTGTTTGAAACTGACCTGTACAAATCACAAACAACACACATAGCGCCATTTTCTGGTCACCTATCACCAAAACACGTACTTAGTCTTTTTTTATGAGAACTTTATTCTTTTTTTCAATATTAGCACTAAAATTAGCCGACATCTTGAAAACGAATTCTACTTATTAAAATACACAAGACAACGTTGTTTAATAAATGCTCTATGCTGTTCGCGGATGACGCAGCGGTAGTGGCACACACACAAGAGGAACTTAAGTCACTAATATCCCGCTTCTCTCAGGCCTGTTAAGAATATGGCTTGACTATTAGCACGAAGAAAACATGTTATGTGACCACCTGCTACAGCACCGCCCTCCATCCTCATAGACGATAACAAGCTGGACGCCGTAAACGAATTCTGCTATCTGGGATCCACAATTACAGATGACCTGTCTCTAGAAGAGGAGATGAAAAAACGCATAGGGAAGGCTGCCTCGACATTCGCTAGACTCAGACCAAGAGTTTGGGAAAATCATAAGCTAACTACGATGACCAAAATGGAAGTCTACAAGGCATGCGTTATGAGTACACTGCTGCATGGCAGTGAATCATGGACCACCTACGCAAAGCAAGAGAGAAAACTGAACTCATTCCATTTGAGATGTCTCCGTAGGATCTTGAATGTCACATAGAAAGAAAAAGTGTGTAATACTGAGATCCTTGCGCGATCAGGTATTCCCAGCATCTTTACAGCCCTCAGACAACGCCGTTTGCGCTGGCTTGGACATGTTCACCGGGTGGAGGACAAGCGCATCCCGAAAGTCATTATCTATGGTCAACTCGCGACTGGCACAAGAAAAACTGGTCGCCCTCAACTCCGTTACATAGATGTAATAAAACGTGACCTCAAATCAGTAAACATCAATACTGACCATTGGCAAGACATAGCTCTAGACCGCAACAGGTGGAGAGAGACAATGACCAAGAAAGCCATGGACAGTGAAAGTACATGGGTCTCAGCCCAGGAAGAAAAACGCACAATCCGAAAAACGGCCAGCTCCTCTACCACCGAAGCAAAAGCCACCTTAACCTGCGCTATCTGTGGACGGGAGTGTCTCTCCAAAATAGGGCTCCACAGCCACATGAGGAAGTGTGCTCTGAGATGAACCATAGTCGTCCTACGACTAAAGGAGGCCAATGATATTTTGGATCGTTATCACGTTCATTTATCATGCCACTAATTATTTACAGGTTATATTGAACAATAAAGTGAACACAAGTCTTGCTGTGAAGCTTTACATCTTTTGATCTTTCTATGACAACGGTGTGTTTGTATTTCAACCAGAAGATTTGAAGTATTAAATTGGATCAATAAATTATGTACCATTACGGTACATTTCACACTTTAGGCTAATACCTATGGCAATATTACAAGATCTTCGGGTTTTGCAAAGACCTTCCTTCAGGGAACAGTACCAGGAAAACGAAGAAGAGGCAGACAGAGAGAGCGATGGGAAGACAACATAAAAGAGTAGACGGCCCTGCCATTAAAAAATGTTCTTCGGCAAAAGACAGAGAGGAATGGAGCAGAAGGTCGATAAATTTTGCATGGTTCAACAGACTAAGGGATAGGTAAAAGGTAAAGAGGCTAATACCGGCATACCGGCGGGACGGAGGTCAAGACCAATCAGAACATGGCCTCCTTTCGCTGGACGTCTGGCAAACCTAAGTCTGAGGCGAAATGAATATCAGACAGGGTTTCCTCTTTCTCCCAGAGAGTGCAGTCTGCTTGTAAGTGAATCGGAATATAAAATAAATGACAATTGCAGAGAACAAAGTCCCTATATACTCCAGCATTCTCTCTATTGCATTAACTCCAGCATTCTCTCTATTACATTAATTCCAGCATTCTCAGTTATTACATTAACTCCAGCATTCTCTCTATTACATTAAGTTTAGCATTCTCTTTATTACATTAACTCCAGCATTCTCTCTATTACATTAAGTCTAGCATTCTCTCTATGACATTAAGTCTAGCATTCTCTCTATGACATTAAGTCTAGCATTCTCTCTATAACATTCACTCCGGCATTCTCTTTATCACAATAACTCCAGCGTTCTCTTTATTACATTAACTCCAGCATGTATCTATCCATCTATCTATCTATCTATCTATCTATCTATCTATCTATCTATCTATCTATCTATCTATCTATCTATAATTCTGTTCATGGCAAAACCATGAGGAACATCACTATAAGGGCATAGAAAAATAACTCTTTCTATTTCTGCAAGTCCCAACTTTCGCGGTGACAGAGAGCACGGCTCAGAAAAAAAAAACGGGAGTGGGGGGGGGGGGGGGGGGGGAAAGGGGAGAGAACAAGTCATCTTTCTCTTTACATTCTATATTTGACTACATGTATGTGTGTATTGGACTACATGTATGTGTGTATTGGACTACATTTATGTGTGTATTGGACTACATGTATGTATGTATTGGACTACATGTATGTGTGTATTGGACTACATGTATGTGTGTATTGGACTACATGTATGTGTGCATTTTTTTTTTAAACACGTCAATATCTGGCTGTCATTGAAATAGTTGCATGTTTTTTTCTGAGCTTTGTTTTGATTTTGCCCCTTCGTATTGCCCTTCGTTTCCTATCCATGGCCACCGCTTCCCATATATTTCGTGGAATCAACAGGTCTTTCAATGTAGTCGAAATTCCTGCATCAGGTATCGTTTATTTCTATCAGTGGCATATTTATGGAAAAAGTCATCGACGAAACTTTGTTTGCGAACATTGGGATACCTATGGCGATGCTCTGTCCGTTGTTCTTACCCATGGAAGCAGTCTTACACTCTGCTCGACAATACGCTGCCTACGTGACTGCTTCCGGCGTTTATGGTGGCGAGGCTGAAATTGTGGCGATGTCTCAACTACATCCGCCACCATCACTATTCACTTCCGAGAACGTCCGCACGACCCTCCTCGAGATTACAATCCGGGTTAACGTCTCTCCATATCCCTGCTATTTAGCGGTCCATTGGATCATGACCATTACGCAGCAGCGCCCTGTGTGACGCCACCTTCGAAGAACTTTTCCGTTTCACTCTGCGACATGAATGAAATCTAATTATTCATTTATAAAGTTGAGCTCACAGTGTTTCTTAGAGCCTAAAGTTTTGATGGGGCAAATAAGGCATTGGAGGGGAGAGGGTGGCAACCCTTTGCAAAAGAACTGGTGGTGGCGGTGGTAGCGCTGTTATAGCCTTCATTACATTCTTTGCATTGTTCGCATTCATTCGACCACGCCAACACTCACTAAGAAACACATAGGCACACACGCTCAAGGTGGCACGCAAAAGCCTAAACCAGTGCTTCCCAAGCTTTTTCCTTAACGGAACACTTCACACATTTTGAGTATTTATCGGAACACTTTGCAGTTTTCAAAAGAGAGATTAATGGCCTACTAGTTAATTAGTCAAATAGTTGGAGCAACACCTACTCAGGCCTCGCTGAAAACTAGTGTCCCGTGGAAAACAGTTTGAGAAACACTGGCATAAAAAGAAAAAAAAATTGTGACAAGATGAGAAACATTACAATTGGAGTTTCCATTGCATGCTTTCGAGTTGGATAAAAACAACTTTCTATAAGCTTGGGGGAGTGGCGGGGATTAACTGGTGACGTGGATGTAGGCAAGGGGAGATGATTCATTCCAATGTAAGGTAAACAAAATTGTTTCTCTTTCTAAATTATTGATGGAGGTCGACCCGAAAAATTTGCAAGCTTATTGGTGTATCCGGTGTAAACATGCAATATGGACGCATTTGTATGTCAAAAGTGAGGTATTTTAATAAACGACATATATTTGTTCCCTTTTTCATATTTCTCCTCCATTTGTAGCACAAATTAATTTTAACAAACACTCTGTCTGGACAAAAGTATTTCTTCAACATCCAATCTCGGATTAAGATGAAATTGTGCACAATTATTTCCTTTACTTGACAACATAACAATCAATTTTTAAAAAAAAAATTAGCCAATTAGTTAATTAACTATTGGTAATAAATTACTTTGTTTGGTATCTCAATAAAGGGAAATAAATAGTACTTGACTGAAGTGGTGATAGAAGCTACACTAGTCCCCTGTATAGATGGCTGCCTGGTCGTGTGGTTTGCACGCTAGACTTTCGTTCAGATTCATCGATTGTCCCGGGTTCAAACCCTGCCCGCTCCCATCCCACGTCGTCCTGCGGGAGGCTTGGACTAGGAAGTAATTATCTTCAACTCTGAAGGAACATCCGAAACTTATAAAACATGTTACAAACATAGATTGTCGTATCAGGCTTATTACAAACATTCTTACATGCCTGGTCCAAACTAATCGATACATTTAATGTAAGCTTTTTTTTAAAAGTATTTTTTTTATTTAGTAATCTTTCAGAATAATCTCTCAAACATAATCTCCCAAACATTTGTTTGGTTTGTCTGTTTATTTCTAAATCTCTACCAAACACTCTTTTTACTTTTTTTAGATTTTTTCATTAGGCTCCTTATATCGCCTTCACATTTCTTCATATCTCTCTTCTATTTTAAAAAATTCATTTTATTGCTTAAAAAGCAAGTGTCGGAAACTTTAAGAAGCGTAAACAAAGAGAGGATTACTGTGATTACCTTTAAGTCTGAAAATCCCCCAGGTTGACATCGGTAAGTTTTACTTTATAATGAGCCTGCTAGGCCGAGACCGTTCGTTATTGAAGGCCTCAGGTCTAAAAGACGTGGCAACGAGCTATTGGTCTAATCTGCCCACAGATTGTGACGTAGCAGGTCAGTATTCAGGCTTTCGATTGAATAGGCGGACGGTATAGTACTCTTAAGTCTGCTGGCAACGCGAAATAAAAGTTGTGTCAAAACCTTCAATAACAATTGCATATTGATCTCTGACGATTCGATTTGCATAAAGCAAATGTTTAATACAGTATTGATCTATGTTTTGTGTCTGAGTGTGTGTATATGTGTGTGTGTTGGTGTAGGTAATGTGTGAACGAATTAAACAGATGTAGCCACTGAACAATGTTTAATGCACTATTCTGGAACCAAACGACATGGTCAAACCAGGAACAAATATTTAATCTGACAACATTCCCGATAATCTACAATTACAGATTTTTTCATACAGGGCGGAAAAAAACTATAAATAGTTACCTTTTTTTGTGTGCATCCGGTAATTTTGTGTTCATCCCGTGTATTTTTGGTGTATCCGGTGCACAAATTACTAAAAGTATTAAAAACCTTTTTTTTAAACGCACTTTATTCCAATCCAGTTTTTTTTGTTGCTTTTCGCAATGTATACATCTATCCTATAACAACTACAATCTTTCTGTATACATGAATAAACAAGAAAAAATAAAAAGATTCTTAAAAAAAAAAGAAAGCTTATATTCAGTGTGCATGTATTAATGAGTTTGGATCAGTCATATAATTAAATTTGTAATAGATCTATACTAAATATACTAAATCTGAAAATTAGAAATGTTTTTACCAATTGTTTTTGTTTAGCGCAGTTTCATGCTATTAGCGTTCTCAATGTGCTATGACGTGATGGGGAAAAAAGAGGGGGGGGGGCGAAGAGAATAAGGATACTGAGTTAATGTTACCTTGATCGCTTTTTAAATGCGTAAAAAGGCTCGACTTATACCACCACATCATTTAAGTACAACTTCTTTCCCTTGTTCGACACCAAACAAAATATTTTTTTTAACCAATAGTTAATTAACTTTTTTTTTTTTTGTCTGTTACAAGAAATACTAGTGCAAAATTTTTACATGATCGGAGATTGGCTGTGGTAGAAATAACGTGTACAAGCTTTTTACAAGACAGACAGACAGAGTGGATTGATACAAACTTTGTAAAAAAAAAATTTCGACTCCCAGATTGTTATGTCAACATTAATAAATAGCACAATCTCAGCTTCAAAGATTTTATTCGAAATGACCATTTGGACAACTTACACGAGATAATAAGCTCATTCTTCAAGCCATTAAAACTGTTACTAAGTAAACTTCGACTTCCACGGCCATAAAAAGCTCTGTTGGTTATGGTCTAAGAGACGGCTACCTCATGTATGCTAAGTCTCTTACTGCCTGGAGAGCTGAATTTATAATAAAATAGGCCCCAAGGCGAAGTGCACTAACAGTACAAAATAATCAGAGCAAAAACATTAGACAGCTAACACGGATTGTGATATTGCTACCTCTTGTGTTTTATTTCTATTAAAATATTTCTTTATCTTTTAACAAGTAAACGGACAGATCTAAAAGTATTTTATCTCTAGAGCAGTGGTTCTCAACCTTTTATGCTCGGCGTCCCCTTTATACAACCCCCCACTCTGCCCCGACCCCCCCCCCCCCCCGCACACACGCATAATGCAATAGATGAATAGACAATTACAATCCATATTTTCGATTATCTTAGGCGACCCCTGGCAAATCGCCAATCGACCCCCAAAGGGATCGCGACTCAGGTTGAGAACCCCTGCTCTAAAGTAACCTTCAAGACCGGGTAGTACAATTGAAGAAATAACGCCACATTGATTCAAGATTTGTCCTTTGACGACAATATGTTTCAGGGGAAACAAACGTGTAAGTGGACTGGCATGAATAACAAGAGTTATCTCGTTCTAGTTCAGTCACCACAAAAGAGGTTTCTATTTCATTTATGTCAGTGATTCCCAGAGTGGTCTATATAGACCCCCAGGGGTCTATGAAGACTTCCAAGGGGTCTACGAAAGTGAAAAAATAAATTGGGGGTCTATGAGATGTCCATGGGGGTCTACGATCATGGATGTCATTGAAGCCTTGCAAGTCTTGACTTAAATTTTTACATTCCATTAATGTAACTCTTTCATACGCTAATATATTATTTGTACCTCAGTTAATCCTTTAAATATTTATCATGCTGCAAACTGCCTAAGGGTTGCCGGGTCCTTATTCTACGTCAGGGTGTACCCACAAAACCTTTCCCATATTTGAGTATAGTTGCAAGGCAGGAGAGGTTTGAATTCAGTTTTCCTTCTGCTAGGTGGGTAGCAAGCCAAGGTTAATAAGCCTTTCATGCTTAAAGCGTACTGGTTTAGGCGCCAGTTACTCGCTTTTGCCCCTTCTCCTGTTAGTGAAAACAGTTCCGCGGGCCCAATATTTAAGCCACACGTGAAAGATCGAAAAATAAACGAGAAACTCTTTTCCAAAACTTTTACAATGATATTTAAGACAAATAAATAAATTAATTTATTATTATTCACCGTCCAAAGGACTACTTCATAGAACAACAAATTCCTATATGCTACATAATATCTGTAGCAAGGATATTCAAAAAAAAAATACGGTGTGTTTGTTGATTCCAGTAATATATATTAAATGCTATTTTAGTTTGTTAAAATTTGAATTTTAGCAATAAAAAAAATATATCTATAAATTTTAATGCTTTAAATTACGTTTTCAACATTCAACTCACTACAGTTAGAAATTCGTTGTTTTTTTCTAAATGTTGACGAATTTGCACAAATGCAATACAACTTAAGCAGGGGGTCTACCGAAAATCAGAAAACATGGCAAAGGGTCTACGAGACAAAATAGTTTGGGAACCACTGATTTATGTTGAACCTTTATTATCGCTTGCTTCTGAGATCACTCTTTCCCTTCTCCCAGGATGAGAACTTGAGCGTAGAAGAATGAGCCACATTGTTGTTTATCAATGTAAGGTTTAGAGTGAGTGAGTTCTTAAGTGATCGGAAGATTTTGATTCTTATTAGAGCTTAACCTATGAGGACATTAGGTACAATCCATGCCTGACCAACTTACCATGCCTGACCAACTTACCATGCCTGACCAATTTACAATGCCTGACTAACTTACCATGCCTGACCAATTTACAATGCCTGACTAACTTACCAAGCCTGAGCAACTCACCATGAAAGAAAAACTTACCATGACAGACTAACTCACCAATTCACCATGCCTAACCCTAAATCACCATGCTGACCAACTTACCATGCCTAAACAACTAACCATGCCTGACCCACTCACCATGCCTGACCAACTCCCCACGCCTTACCCACTCACCATGCCTGACCATCTCACCATACCTAACCAACTCACCATGCCTGAGCAAGGTAGCACCAGGAAACATGTTATAGAAAAACACAAGGATGATGATGATAAGATTCAAACCTGTTAAGTTTCACATTTCAAGCTTTTCACCTCCCAGACATCTTCAGATAACATGTACACAGGTCAGACCTACTGACAAACAAATCAACTTTCATCTTCCTTTCACATTGTTATTCTTCTTTTATTCTTCCTTTAACCTTTCTTTTAATCAGTTTTTTTAATGTCTTTTCAAAGATCAAAGGCAGAGGCTGAGGCAGAGGCTGAGGCAGAGGCTGAGGCAGAGGCAACATTGACGTCTGGCGAAATGGTCACAAGAAAAAAGAAAGTCACAAGGACGAGTGTCTGTCTGTCTTGGGATCTATTTTATCTGGGCTGGAGTTTACCCTTGATAGGATGGATCTTGTGGTCTCTACGTCAGTACTGATACATCAGACTCTTATTTTTATATTTTTATGTCTGAGCTAGATTGTCAAATTGAGAGTCTAGATTTCAGGCAAAGGAGATGAGACAAAAAAAAAAGAATAGATAAATACATGTAAGAAAGGGAAAAAGATAGATAGATAGATAGATAGATAGATATCAATTGTCAGACTGGGTCGATTTAATTTCTGCTTTCGTCGTCTCTGTCTGTGTTCTGTGGTAGTGTTTCCCAAGACCTTTGTAAGAGTTCTCAAAGCTTCTCTTTCAGAAACCATCTGGTGTTCTCCAGAATTCTAGATTTTGGTCTAGAGATCCATTCATGGTGAATAAATCTATCTAAATTTAGATCTAGAGATGAGTGAAAGCATAATAACACCTTATCACTTCTATAATGCGTTTTATATTACAATTATTAAATGTTCATCATTCTAAAAAAATTTTTTCAACAACGGTGCGAAGTGGTTAGCTATGCAGTGTGAATGTTGCAAGAAAAGCTGCATTGTCGTCAGCGGTTCTAGGTAGTGCAGACGACTTCAGATTGCCAGAGTGAAAAGACGTGTTGTTGTTTTTTTAAGTTTGTTGGAACTCATTCATTTCACCCAAAAGTTGAATTTGTTTATTTTTTCAAAGTTTTGTTAACAAAAGAAGCTATTCAAGTTATTTCTAATTTTACAAGTTAAACTATAATACGCCTACAGCGGTTTAGTTGTCTAGCTGCAGTTTGATGTTACAACACCAACAGACCATTAATGAACTTAGATCTATAATTGAATTTCATTTAAAATGACCTCCGTTGTCTATTGGTGCATCTAGAAAATTCATTAAAAATTTAATCTCTTGTATAGGCTTAAAGCTAAAAGCTCGGATAAAAAATCTTTAAAAAACAACATTTGAGGATTATTGTACTAAATAAGTTAGCTAATACAGGGAACACATCTTAAATAATGAACCAATCATATTTTATCGATTGTGGCCTTAGAAGCAATTTTTTTAAACAATGCGCGAATCCATCCATCAATGAAGCCAGAGTTATCTGTGACTATTATAATACTTACATCCCCTGAAGTTATTTTTTAAAGAAAAACTGGTGTATTTTTATGGGAAAAAAAATGAATAAATAATTTGTAAAAGATAACTTTTCAATTCAGAAGATAACAGAAGCCGTTGCGCAAGACTTTTGCAGGAAATATCATGATACAGAATTTTCAATATCTTTTCCAGTTTTGGCAATTTAGCCGGGGAGGACGGACTGACGGACGGACATACAGATACACCACACACATTTTTTTCCCTTTAAGGGTAGCTAAAAAATCGAAGTTATGATACGTGTGAGCTTTTATTTTTTAAACTATCAAGTCACTTAAAAACAATTTAATTTTTGTGTGTGTGTCGTTTTTATCTTTTAGCACGTGAGTATCTGTCAGCCACAATACCGTCTTGCTGGACAAATGTCACTATCAATGGCACAGAGTTTAAACTTTGTACAAACAGTGTCCCGAGGGAGGCAGCTCAGGTAATTGTAAACAGGCATTATTTATTCAAGTTAATGTTCAGAAATATTTTTGCGTATCGCCTTCAAAGTCCAGAATATAACCAGAAGTTAAGTTCCCATTTTAGACCTTACGATCTATAGGGGTTTGAGTTTGAGTTTTGAGTTTAGGCACATCGGCACAATTTAGGACAAGTCGTGCCCGTAATATTTTAAGGATCACTCTCCCTTTACATAACAAAGGTTAAATTCTATACAGTTAAATCCATGAAAACAAGGTCTATTCACAGTTAAAATAGTAAAGGTAGTAGGGCAAATGATGTTATGGTCATTCATCTTTCCGGCCAACAGATAATGACAGGGTGTCCTGTGGTCAGCACAATGACCAAATGTCTTTTACCTTCCCCAACTAAATATAGTTACTAATTAGAGTCGGGTGGTCTCAGGGACGCCCTAAAAATATTGGAATTGAAAATCCCAATCACCGAGATTTGAACACAGGACCCCAGGCTCAGAAGCCAAGCGCTTAACCACTCAGCCACCACGATCCGGCGGAGGGAGGATGTAGTGGGGTAAAAATGTTCCTTTTTAAAAATTGAACTTTAATTAGTTATTAAGAAAAATAGTCGCTCTATATTAGTTGTATAAAGGAGATATTGTATTTAAAAAATGTTGTTTTTTTTTATTTGTGTTTTACTATTCATTACTTTTCTTACTTATATATGCTCTCTCCAAGAGCACATGTGCTAGTATCAACATGACTCTTGCTGTTATATACTCTCAATATGTATTTGATTACTGGCACAAGTTACTGGCATATAACTTTTCGAAAAACGAGATCTGGGTTGGAGCTACATTCAAACTAAATGTATCAGGTAAGTTTATAAAAAGAAATCCAAATTAACGATTTATAGTTAGCAATACTTAACACTTAGTAAAGTTCCCTTTTCAGACATTGTGGTCTATAGGGCAGATGTAAAGGTCATCTGTTTCTGTGGCCAACGGTTAACGAGGGTGTCATGTGGCCAGCACAACGACCAAACGCCTTTACTTTTTCCCCAACAAATGTCAGGTACCCATTAGAGTTGGGTGGACTTAGACGCGCTCAAAGATCCCGAAAAAAAACAATTCCAGTCTTCACCAGGATTCGGACCCGGAACCTCCGGTTCGAAAGCCAAGCGGCTTTACCACTCAGCCACCGCGCCTCCAATACTTACACATGTAAAACTGGAAATACTTGGTTATAAACACAATATAAATATAGGTATTATTTCGGGAGTAAAAACAAAATATTTGGTAAAAAAAAATCTTTAGCGACGAAATGCTTTAATATAAGGTAGTTTTTACAAAGCTTATATCAACTCACTCTGTCTGGTAAAAAGTTTGTACACGTTATTTCTCTCACACCCATTTTCAGATCAAGTTGAAATTTTGCACAATTAATCAATTGGCGTAGACAAGATAGGAATCAATAAAAAAAATCAATTAGTCAATTAATTACTGGTAATTAATTATTTAGTTTGATACAAACAAGGAAAACTAATCCTTCAGTTTTTACAGAAATGGCTAAATTTTGAAGGGTTTAGTCCCCTTAATTAGAAGTTATCTCTATTTCTCCCACACGCATTCTCGAAATCAAGTTGATACTGTTACAATCTCTCCTCTACTTTCTAGGCTCTCTTCACACTGCACCACACGACACAACGAACTTAAAGAACCTCACAACTCATCAGGGCTCCAGAGTATCAGTTTAATTTCAAATACATTACAACACTGTACAGTTGGCAACAACATCACACTAACTGTCCAAAACCTAGCCTTGCTCCGCCTGACTTCACACATCGTCTGTCTATAACTTCGCCTCGTCTGGTCACATTGCGAGGTAACGTGAAGTCCAGTCTTTCTGACACACTCGCTCTTATATCGTGTCTCTACTAGCCTTCTAGAATCGGATGGAACGTTCTTGACCACTCAGAATGATCACAATCGCCGTGACTTGCGTGCGTAATATTACACACAGGTCGTTGCCGAACTGGCGTGTACTGTCACTGGTCACAGTTGACCGCTCGTCCTGCGCTGGACTGGGGCGATTTTGGGAAGGCTAAGAACACACACAGCACTACCCCCATCTGTGTACCATCATGTTTACAACAATACTTTAAGTAATTATTTACTGTACATAACCTAACATATTTTACGCTATTAGCAATAATAATGACAAAAAAAAATTACCACTTATTCAGTTAATTTTGTAACTAATTATTTTAAGATTGAATAAGGGAACTAACTCATATGTTATTAATAGATATAGTTGTTAGGGAAGAGTTCTACTCCCTAGATAAGTTAAGGATTTCTTTGTTTTTTGCTTG
Source organism: Biomphalaria pfeifferi (assembly GCA_030265305.1). Classification (NCBI taxonomy): domain Eukaryota; kingdom Metazoa; phylum Mollusca; class Gastropoda; family Planorbidae; genus Biomphalaria; species Biomphalaria pfeifferi. The sequence goes on along the minus strand of JASAOG010000124.1, from coordinate 584,459 downwards.
TTTAATCAATATATAAAAACATGCGGCGCGGATCAATATGCAATAAACTTTTATGAATAAAATATTGTTCAATGTCCTCCGATGTCAAACTGAAATTCAAGCAAAACAAAACAAACAGACATTGTCTTTCAAAATTTTGTTAAAATCATATACATGTATTTATTAAGTATTTTCGGTATCCATAAGTCGGCCTATTTATTTTTAAATAGAATAGTACACCTATTCATCATGGTATTGTCTAGACTAATAATACTCTATATAACTCTACAGTGACCTCCGCCACTGATATCCTGTCTTTCTTTACAGCTTCACATCTCCATGTTGAGTTGCCCAATTCACACGTGGACATAGCGCTATTATATGTGTCTCTTTCTGTGGTGAATGTTTACAGAAGTCCTCACAAGGTGTCGCATCGGGCGGCCCGGAAACGGATTCACATTCGGCTTGAAAACATTCTTGGTTGTGAAGAGCTACTTCCTGTGGAGGTCTCGGAAGTCTAATTGCTATAGAGTTTGATTTTCTAGCAAGCCATCGATCTCCCGCCACTTAGGAAATAGGTCGAAAGAATAGCGATTCTGTAAATGTTAGTCTTAAATATAATGGACGGAACAATTGCACTTTTGTTGTCGACGTGAATTTGACATTGACATTGAGATCTTGTTTTTAAGTTCAATGCACTTTGCAATGCATGTTGAAACACTGACTGAACGACTTAAATCAGAGTCGGCTATCAAGTTATTGCCCTTTTATTAATTTTTACAAAGTTTATATCAATTCACTCTGTCTGTTGGTCTGTCTGGTAAAAAGTTTGTACACGTCATTTCTCCCACACAGAATCTCGGACCAATCTGAAATATGTTGCACAATTATTTCTTTTATCTGACAACAAATGAATCAATAAAAAAAAGCTAAAAGCATAACATTGTGTTAACAAAAACAATTGGTAAAAATATTTCTCATCGCGCAGATTTATTATTGTTAATCTAGATCTATTACAAATTTAATAACATGACTGACCCAAACTATTTAATACACTTAATATAAGCTTTGTTGTTTGTTTTTGTTTTTTTAAAGTTTTTTATTTATTTTTTTGTTTGTTTCTAAGATGACAACACAGCCTTGGTAGCAATGAAAAGTATGGTCGGCCTTGTGCACATGAGTTAAGGCATTACCATCTTTCTCTGCAACACATTTTACAAAGATTTTATTTGTATAGTTGTCCAAGAGCCATCCAGGAATCTAACAATCCATACATTTATTCAGATAAGGGCAGGGCTCTTCATAGACTTCAATGCAGTAACGTTGAATTCTACTAAAGAGACATGTTTAAATCTACTGCTAGTGGCGTAGGTATGGTGGGGGGGAGATGGGGGTACAAATTTGAAAATCTCCCCGGGGCCCCCACTTGAGGAGTCCCCCAAATTGAGTTGGACATTCTCAGTTAATGTGCTCTTGTGTACGTAATCATTTATAATATCCGGTTTACATTACAGAAACGACATCTCTTTGAGCAATGAATTACAATAAATGAAAAATAATGAAGAGAAAGCGATAATGATAAATGCAGGGGCGATATATTTGAATGAAAATAATAATAAAAAAACGAACAAACGAACAAAGAAAGAACAAGAACATCTAGAATAGGTCGACACGAAGATAGATTCACACTTTTTTATTCCGGTTCTTTGGACAAATTCATACAATTGCTCTTTTTTTTTTTTTTTCGCCTAGTGCCATTACAGAAAGGAATGGGTTGCCTGAATCAGCCAGGGAAACCCACGACTTAGCAAAGTTTAAGTCACTGATTAACATACATGACTATGTTGACATATGAAATGCTAAGGGCGTAATTACCTTCTCTTGTTAAAATTGAGTCTTTGTTTTTATCAGGTAATACAAATAAGCATGCACAATTTCAGCTTGATCCGAGATTGGGTGTGGGAGAAATAGCGTGGACAAACTTTTTACCTGGCAGACAAAGAGACAGATAAGCTTTGTAAAAATATAATAGCCCTTTGTTGTAAAAGCTTGTGTTGTATACCAAAGTCTCCACCGGATTATTTTGTTTTAGATTTTCTTCAATTCTCCCGAGTGAGGATCAAAGAGAACCCCGACAGCCCAGAGTCCAACAAGCCCAGCCAGGCCGATCCACTAGGTGGGCCGTCATCAGAGAGTGGAGTGACGGTTCTTATACAGCTATGGGGCGGTTACAGAATACAAATATAAAAAAATTTCCCGTGGTTAGCTCGGCCTTCGGACCTCTGGAAGCGAGCGAGCCCAGGACCGGCGACTGCGCGCCACTTAAATGGCACGAGCCAGCCGTGGTAATGCTCGTTGGCACTTTGAGACATTCAGTCGGGACTTGGAGTGAAGAGCTCCCGTTCCAGGCCTGTCCGTTCTGAGAAATCCTTCCTAAAGCTCATGGGGATAATTGGGCAGCCTTGCGAGGGCTCCCCATTTCCTAATGGACTTTTCGAAGATTGTACACCATAAGTTGTGGTCGAATAGATGTCCGGGAAGGAGTGGTCTATCCTGGAAAGGGGGGGGGGCATAGAGAAAGGAAGCGGGGAGAGGAGGCATATTAATTTCTAACCATTCTCACGGATCACATCGATCTAAATGGAACATAGTCACTACGAACTGTAGTGGGAAGGGGGGGATACGAGCCCTCTGAGGTCGGCTATCAGTACTACAGGGGCCAGATATAGCCCGTGGGTTGTGGTTTGCGTCGCCACTGGTCAAACGTAATTTTTTTCTCTATATTTTCAGCCTTTGTGTGGGACACTGGAGGGTCGGTGCCACAATCTTTCATGACTAGTGGAACAAATCTATCCAGCTGCTGTGTCAGTGGTATGTGTCTGAGGTTCTACACAAACCAATACCTCCAACAACTGAACTGTTCTGACAGCAGGGGTAAGTGTCTTCCTAGGCGTTATTTAGAGCTAAAACAGAACAAAGGAGTAACAGCATGGAATGGCATGACAGAATTGTAAAGGAAACTCGAAGCACAGAAGAGAGAGAGAGAGAGAGAGAGAGAATGAGAGTTAACTAGACATATGTGTAAACTAGTCAACTGTAAAATAGTCATATCTGTGAATAGATATATATGTAAACTAAGCATATGTGAACTAGACATACCTGTAAACTAGACATATCTATGAAATAGACATATCTTTAAACTTGACAAATCTGTGAACTAAACATTTGTGTAAACTAAATATATCTGTGAACTAGACATATATGTAAACTAGACATATATGTAAACTAGACATTTGTGTAAACTAAATATATCTGTGAACTAGACATATATGTAAACTAGACATATATGTAAACTAGACATATATGTGAACTAGATATATATGTGAACTAGACATATGTGAACTAGACATATGTGAACTAGACATATGTGAACTAGACATATGTGAACTAGACATATGTGAACTAGACCAGGGGTCGGCAACCTTTTGAGTCGGAAGAGCCAAAAATTACAATTTACAAAATTTCGAAATTTTTAAAGAGCCACAAATTTTTTCTTCACAACTATAAATAGTTCTTACACAATGAATTTTTTTTTATGAAAAAAAAAAAGGAATTCATATTTATGTTGTGTTTTCACAACAAATTAGATAATATATATATATATGTGGCATTATTAGATAGTTATTGTTATTTCGGTAACAGTTAAACATTTACTTACATCACCTACTTTTACTTCACTAACAAACATTTGAGCAAACAAATTCAATGAGAACGTTTGTTTTGGTTTGAGAAAGTTTGGACACATTTGGCTCATACGGTGACTTGTTGTTTTTAGTTTCAAACACGACTCTAAATTTTCAATTCTTAGTTGGCTTCTTAATTTACTTTTTATTATTTTCATGCAAGAGAACGCTTTATCGCACGAATATGTCGATGCAAAAATAGTCATCACTCCAATGACCAACTTTTTCACCTCACTGTAGCAATCTAGAAGAGTATTACATGCGCAGAATCAACTCGCGGCATTTCTTTTAAAGCTGTCCACTTTTGTTGCGTTACGTATATACATATCTGGACCTCCAACTTGCTTTTCAACTCTGTAAATTTTCCACCCCACAAATCTTTACTTTTTAAATCGATCAATTGCATTTCTAGAAATCCAGTAACAATTCCGAATGAATCATTGTGGATTTCGTTAGTATTTGTGTTGAGAAGGTGTACTAGGAATTCTAGAATAGTTTTGTTGGTTTTGAACTGCTCAACTCTGTCAATAAATTCATCTTTCATTTTTTTTTCTAACCGTGCTGAATTAATTCGTGTCAAAAGTTGCACCGCTTAGATCGCGATACTGCTTAGGGCATTCAAATTGAAGTAATTGACCGCTCGGAATATCTTCAGCAAATAGAAAATATTTTTTTTTTTCAAAACAAACCAATTCTGCTATCAAAACATAGGATGGGTTTTCCTTTCCTTGCAGTTTTAGATTCAGCTCATGTAAGTTCTCTGTTATATCATTCATTAAGAAAATTTTGTCAACTATTTGTCGTTCTCTAATTTGGTGTGATAAATGTCTTTTTCATTTAGAAAAGTATTTATTTCATTCAAGCACAAAGGAAAATGTTTCATCACCTTACCTTCGGAAAGTCATAACACTTTTTTGGGGAAGAAAAAGTCGGAATACTGAGTCTCCATTAATAATCTTGATTACCAAATTCATGACCTCATCAATTTCGATCGGAATCGTTTCGACACAAAGCGCTTCTTGGTGCAACGTAAGAATTTCTTGGTTTATTTCGCTCCAACAAATCGTTGTTGCCATTTTGTTTTTTCCTGTCAAACTTCTGGCTCTATCAGCTGCTATTTAAATGATTTTCTTTAAATCGACATCGATCTTATTGTCTTCAAAGTATTTTTGTATAGAATTTCCTTTATCGTCCCCTCTAGCTTGTCATGAGAGTGGTAGCAATACCTGAGAAAATGGGCAACTTGTGCCGGTCTTTATGTCGCAAGACTAATCTATAGCTAGTGATAAGGCAGAAGAAAGTTGAATATCTTCCGCCTGCAAATATGTTACATTTGAAGACATTTTAGCTATTCTATCTTGTACTGTTTCAGCGGATACTGACAAATCTTTGCTTTTTTTTTCAAGATTTCTGGTTTGTTTTTGAAATCACGAAACAGTTCTTCAGATGCACGTACGAATCAGTCTTTGACAAACTCATCATCTGTAAATGGTTGGCCTTTTTTGTGCAATTTCTAGTGGTACCGCAAAGCTTGCCAGAATAGCATTACTTGTAGATTGAGAAGACAATTCGCTACTTACTCGTTTACTTGAAACAACAAACTATACGTCACAGTCAAAGCACGTGCTTAAGATGCAAATGCTTCTTGCGTCAAAGCGAATTAAAACCTACAAAGAAACATCTGACGACGGCGTCATTCGAGAGCTTCCGACGAACTGACAACAGTGATGACGCGTGTGGTGAAAAGCAAGTACAAGTGGCTGAGAGATCGAATCGGCGCCTTATCTTTGTTAAAAGATTCAGAACTATTTTAAAAAATGTTTCAATAAAATACATAATATTTCCGTATGGAACTAAAGAGCCGCAGCTTCACATCCGAAGAGCCGCATGTGGCTCGCGAGCCGCAGGTTGTCGACCCCGGAACTAGACTAATGTGAACTAGACATGTATGTAAATTAGACATGTATGTAAAGTAGAATTATCTGTAAACTGGACATATATGAAAAGCAGACGTATCTGTGAACTAGATATATTTGTAAAGTAGACTTATCTGTGAACCAGACATATATGTAAAGCAGACTTATCTGTGAACCAGACATATATATGTAAAGCAGACTTATCTGTAAACTAGACAGATATGTAAAGCAGACGTATCTATGAAGTAGACAAGCTGATAAGTGAAAAGCTAAAGGTATCGACAAAATTTTTTTAAAAAAAGCTCAACATATTTTCCATCTATTCAGTACACTGTATACTCTAATAAACAACCCAATTCTACACTATTTTCGCCATAAATGAAAATCTTTAATTATGCTCTAATATGTTTAATTAAGTTTTAGATCTAGTAAATCCCTGAACATCTAAATTTCTTTAAAAAACTAACAACTGATAAATAAAAAGCGTCAAACAATGTCTTGCAAAAATGGCACTTAATTAATTTTTTTTTTCTCTTCATTTCACCTCTAATGATCCACTTTCTCATTTTCCCAGGATTTCTTTGTCAAGAAGTTACAAAAACGTCAGCATTGACGACAGCTGCCTTACAAGAGACGACAACATGGGCAGAGTTGACAGCGGAGAGCTTCCGAGACGCCACCACGCAGGGCAGCACTTTATCAAGTTCTGTCCCAACCGGAACCGCAGTAAAGACGGAGCCCCAAACGACGAGTTTATTGACAGATTCCATAACTAGAACAAACACGTCGGCTACGGAGATGACACCCCTGCTAAACGGGGCGACAACGGAAGCGACGACGATCCTCGAAAGTGCCGCTATTTTAACGGAAACGAGCTCTGACGGCTCGCCAAGCGAGACCACTGCAACGTCGTTAAGACAAGGGGAACAGAGCACAACGACAGTACCGACTATACCGGGGTCCATCGCAACAACGATACCATCAACAACTATATGGACCGTGACGTCTTCAGCGGGTTTGTACTTGCTTACGTTAGGGGTCGTCCATTAAAGACGTCCACTAATTTTACGCAAACGTTTTCCGGTCTGTACAATAAGGCCTACATACATTCTAGTTATTACGAAGTAATAATACTATATGCTTACATTTTAAACCATTTTTATAACAAAATGACGATGACAGCCCTAATTGCTTTGTACTTGTGGTAATAGCCTACATAATACACACTTTTCTGGCCGTTTTCCATACACTGTACTGGCCTTGGAGATTCACAAGTTGATTTTATTATTGATCTTTCAGTTTCGGTAGTGTTCTGCCAAGCTATGTGAATCTGTCCACTGCATTTATTTCCTGTCCATTTAATTTTTATGCTTAAATTCGAGTACGATTTTCCTGGACCGAGCACATTTGTATTTAGAGTGAGGCCGAAGTCAGTGCATTCTCTCGAAAAGTTTATTTTGCTCTGCAGATTACTTTTGGATCAGACATTTTGGGCGCAGTCGTCAGCAAATGACAGTTCCCTGGTTACTGCTGATTTTTTTTTTTAAATTTTGCTTTGAGCTGCCTCGAGTTGATTAGGCCACCATCAAATTTCTACGTAACATTCAATCCGTTAGTATCTCAATCTCTGCATGCATCTGTCAGCATAGTGGATAACATGAGACTGAACATACGTGGGCGCTAAGGCACAACCTGTTTTACCCCATTTGATACTTTAAAAGGCTCTGAGGCTTCTAGAGTGGTCATCCGTACTTTGATATTATCTTTCCCAATCCTTCTCTGCTTAAAAAGTCGAAGCCTTTTGTTACATCTACTTATATTGGGAACAGGTCAGCATTTTGATCCTAGCATTTTCTCTGAAGGTGTGATCCTGGCGTTTATCTTGAGGCTGCCTAGCTGCAAAGATTATGTCAAGGGTACCCCGTGTCAGTACTGAACCACCATATAGCCTGAGCTGTCTTTGTGCTGGGTATCAGCTAGGACTTCCAGTGTGCCGATACCTACCTCTTCGCTGCTTGCTGTCGCTTTAGGGTTTTAATTTGGGTTGGGGGGGGGGGATTCAGATGAAGTGATTAGCGCTGGAAAATTTTATTTCAGTGAAGGAGATTCACGCAACACGTCCACCTCACACCAATACCCATCCTTTTTCGGATGCAAAGTTGCGTCAAGACTTCCAGGACAAGTTTGGGTGCAGTGGATAACTAAAGACGGTCTGTGGGTCTGTCTGTCCTGCTCTAGAGTGCTCCACAACGTTATGCCGGTAATTGCCTTTCTGTCCGATTAGATTAATTACAGTGACCTTTCGCACAGGCCGCCAAGTCCAGACTTCACATACTAGGTTTGACGAAGCACAGTGTTTACTGAAGATCACGGACACGTCGGATATCCTCTATACCTGGTTTAGCACGACAGTCAAAACCGTTTCCGGGGTGCGCCCGCTGCGCATATACAGCTACTGGGTACCGAGTGGGGACCAAGAATGAGCCAAGCTACCGTCAGTAGTGACTACGACGGCCTGTTCACTAGAGGTGCTTTCCCTCCTAGATACCCCATACACCTCTGTACTCACGAGAATTGAAATCCAACTCCTATTTTCCCTATATAAGAAATGTCTTTGAAACAATATGAAAAACAGACAAGACATTGCGAGTTATACAATGGCAGTACAGGAGATAAAATTTAATTTAAAAAATTCACATTGTTGTACTTAGACGAATTCCCACTTCCAAATGTTCACAAACCAACATCGAGAAGGAACAAATAAAAACAATTGCAAAAGAAGTTTTAAAAAAAAATGTTCCGACCCCGACGAGATTCGAACTCGCAATCTTCTGATCCGAAGTCAGACGCCTTATCCATTAGGCCACGGGGCCGTTATTGTAAATGGAACATAGGACTTCTCTGTCAGTGGTAATAAATTATAATAATAATAATTATTATCTTTAATGTCCGTATGGAAATTTGTCTTACAATTTGTGCATTACACCACACAAAAACTTTATAACTATAAGAAACCAAAATATTACATTCACACCAGACTCGCTCATAATTTACATGTGACAAAGTTTATATCGGATTGTTTCTATTTAATGATTTGATTACCAAGGGAACAAAAGAGTGTTTGTGTCTGTTTAGAGAGAGAAAGGAAATGGGTGATATGAAATGTGAAAAACATGAGAGTATTCACATTTTATTTCGTAAATATAATTATGGTATCAAACCACTAGCAAATCCTGAGATGAACTCCTATTGAAAAATCAGAGCAAGGACTCAATCCTCCCGTAGTGCTCTGGCAAGAAACTGGGCCGTTCGGCGTAATGCCTCGTAGCTACCATACAAGTCAAGTGACTGCTCAGACACGGCGGTTCCAGAGCTTCTAAGGGGGGGGGGGGGGGGGCTATTTTTTTTCCTAACCCTAACCCTAACGACCAGTAAACCCTAACCCTAAGCATAAACGCGCGTACAGCATATAACCCTACCGCCGCCGCCCCCTCCCCCCCTGGATCCGCCAGTGTATCAAACTTAGGTTTCAATTATTACATTACAGTTTCGACCAAAAAACAAACAAAAAGATTCCATGCTAACAGACGTTATATAACTGAAAAAAATTGGATTTAAAAAAAAATTTATGTAAAATTGATGCAAGATGCGAATACATTTAGAAACTTTTAAATCCCGTACATTGCATATCGTACACATGTGACGGATAGTATGAATGTTAAACCTCAATAACTACAGTGTACGTTTGTAACTTATAATTGATTGATTTCTAAACCAAATATAAAAAAAAACATAGGTGTCTCTCTGTTACATAAACATTTCACTTATGTACACTGATGGACGTTCTTTGCCTTTCTATATCTCTGTTGGGGAGGAACATTTACGATCTTAAAGAAGATAAAATAATTGTATCGGTCCAAACAAATGGAAAATCAATTCGACAACTATTGTCCACCTCAGCGACAGTCGGTAACAATAACAATAGAGTTGTAAACACGAAGAACATTCACATTCTGAACACACACACCCACACCCATACCCCCCACACACACACCACACACACACACACAACCTGCGCTTTATAAATTTATTATTCTTCTATGTGCTTCTCGGTGACGAGAAATGACCCACAAAAACCCTGACTAAAAGTGGAATATGGGAAATTTTAACTCTTTCTGTTCTAGCCATAATAGAGAAGCTTTGTAGAAATTAAGTCTTATCAAAGAGCAGATAACTGTACTTGTGTAAAATTCCAAATTTTCCACTCATTTAGTTGGCAACAATGACCTTTCAATATGACGTCCTTGACAATGTTTATTTCAAATCTGCCAATATAGTTAGCTTGAAATGAATTTTTTTATGCACTTATGTGACTCGTACGACAAAATTCCCAAGTAGGACTAACTACAGCAGTCTTAGTCATAAACATACTGAAATGCATGTTGCTGATTTATTTTTATTATTATTATTTGAAGTTTGTATTATTTGAAGTTATTATTTTTGAAGTTTTGTTATTATTATTTGAAGTTATTTATATTATAATTTGCAGTTATTATTATTTCAAGTTATTATTATTTCAAGTTATTATTATTTCAAGTTATTATTATTTCAAGTTATTATTATTTCAAGTTATTATTATTTCAAGTTATTATTATTTCAAGTTATTATTATTTCAAGTTATTATTATTTCAAGTTATTATTATTTCAAGTTATTATTATTTCAAGTTATTATTATATGAAGCAAATTTCGTTGCTCTTCTCCAGGAAATGTCTCTACGACGACAGCCGCTGTCTCTGACTGCATATGCGGGTGCCATGTCATAGATATTCCCAACAATAAAACTTTGAGAGACGCCCTGGTGGCGGAAGAAACAGAGAAGATAAAGGAGCACCTTCTGCTGCACATTGAGGTACTACCATTGGAGGAGCAAGGGTGTAAAACCTGGGTTTGCACACGTTTGTCAAATTGTCTTATAATGTTTGTTCATAGATTTGTTGTTTCCGGTCATTCGTCGTCATATGAGAAACCAGTCTAGTTGTTCCTCGTCTTATGAAAAAAAAAAAAAAACAGTTCAGCTGCGTAAAATGTTCCCGAATGTCTATTTATATATTTCACTCTTTAATGAACATGCGGGAATACCTGCTGACATTTCTGATCAAGATAAAGATTGTTTGGATTGTCTAGACTTCTCTAGACCACATTTAATTTTACAAGATAATAGAACGGTAAAAATACAGTTTACCCGGTGTGGCCTGGTGTAGCTTGTAACTCGTTTACCAAAGATATATACCAAAAATCACATTTTAAGGAAAGCCGTTAGAGCCGTTTTCGAGAACCGTGTACTCCCAGTTTTATCTGACCTTTTCAAATAAAGAATTTTTGAGCTGAACATGGGAATTAAAAAAGGCTCAAATGTAATTTGTTTAATAAATTTAAAAAAATGGCTATGTGTTTGATTCTTTAGTATTAAAGATGAGCGCAATGTTTACACGACTAGACAAACAATTTCGTGACCTGCATATTTTGCTACCTCTAATGTAGACAAAGCCGTTGTCCGTCGGGGGGTACTATTTAAGTATTATTTCATCTTCTGCGTCTGACTTTGGCGAAGTCTTTTCTTGGGGCCTCAAGTGTGTGTCACGCGTGGTTCGTTAGAAGTTGTGGCAAGTGACCGGTGAACTGGTGTTTAAGAAAATGATGTTCACCTTCTCCCTTTCCCCGCTTTCTTAAGAAACTAGAAGGTTAAGTGTTACACACAGTACAGGGCGTACATTGTTAACTTCACTGTTACCGATGGTTCGAATCCCAAGACGATCGGGTTAGAGGCGAACACACACACCATGTTCCTTCTCTGTACCACATCCGCCGTGCTAATGTCCCCCTTGAAAGCGGCCCCTTGAGAACGGTGTGCGGTTTTTGACGTTGTTTGTTGGGGGCTTTCTTCCACGCCCCGTAAAGCACCCAAAACGAGGGGTTTTGTTTGTGCGGGGTACTCGCGTGTGCGTGTTATAGGCGTACTTGATGGGGGGGGGGGAGGGGGTGTATATGCGCGACAACACGGTTATCGTCTCTTCTAAGTAAACTCTGCGTTGAGCTAATGATACAATCCCCCCCTCCCCAGTAAAAGTTATAGGTAACGTTTAAAAGGAAACGCCCATTTCCAACGGAGCGCGACGCTGAGGGTTGAGTAGCATTGCCCAGGAACGAGTTCTTGCCAGTTATACAGTTATGCCAATGCCTAAAGCGTGTAACTCTTCTTAAAGCCACAAACAACTGACTATCAAACACATCAGTTGGCCTTTTTTTTTTTTTAAAGACTCCTGGCGGAATAAACCGCCTTGCAACATGGCTACTACGCCACTTCTCGTTCTAACAAGTCGCGTAAAATAGCGATAATATTGTTCATATATTTTGTTTATATTGACGTTTGACCTTACTTTTTGTTATTCTATTTGCCCTTCACCTTAGACCCTGTCTTCCTACATAAGGAAAAAGATGTCGATAATGGATAACCGCCCTTCCGCCAAGTTCGTGGGCGGAGTCGGTATCGTAGTGATGGTCACTTCCTTCCTGTTGATTGTACTGATGGACACCACTCACATCTTCCAGTGTTCCCAAAGGCAGTGCCAGAAATCGACCAAGTCAAGCAGCAAAGGAAACACACCAGACAGTACTCCTTCAAATTAAGCAGCTCAAATAGTGTGTGTGTCTGTGTGTGTGCGTGCGCGCTTTTGCTATGCAGTTCTGGAATAATCTATAGGCAACATAAGCTATAGTTTAGTGGGTCCCCGGGGGCGGGGTGGTCGAATGGTTAAGCGCTTGGCTTCCGAACCTGAGGTCCTGGGTTCGAATCCCTGGAGTTTGAATTTCGGGATTTTTAGGGCGCCCCTAAGTCAACCCAACTCTAATGGGTACCTGACTTTAGTTTGGAAATGTAAAGGCGGTTGGTCGTTGTTCTAGCCACATAACACCCTGCTCGTTAAACATTGGCCAAAGAAACAGATGACCTTAACATCATCTGACCCATAGATCGCAAGGTCTGAAAGGAAAAACTTTACTTTACTTTCTTAATAGTTCCAGGGATATTTTCAATCATCTACAACAGTATTTCCTAAACTATCCACCAGTGTTTCTTAAACTATCCACCAGTGTTTCCTAAACTATCCACCAGTGTTTCCTAAACTATGTACAGTGGATCCCTAGTCTTCCGTGAGGCCTGACTTGGTGTTCCACGAACTACTGGGAAAATTAACTAGTAGACCATTACGAGAATTACTCTCTAACAAAAATAAGCAAAGTGCTTCGCAAAATACTAAGAATGTGCGAAGTGTTCCGTTAAGGAAGAAGTTTGGGAACCACTGATTTGGAAGAAAGATTCAAAGGAACATTTCTTTATATTAATGACACGGGGGCCTTACAATTCAAATAGCTTAGGACCTTATCAACTATACATCCAGACATGGACCTATGCCTATTTGTGAGTAGGTATGTTTTGCAGAAAATTAGTAATAAAGAAAAGTTCCCCTTTTAGACCTGAAGATACGGTAGATAATGTTAATCGCTGGCCACAGAAACAGATGACCTTAACATCATCTGCCCCATAGATCGAAAGGTCTGCAAGGGGAACCTTATTTGTTTCTTTAGTCTACGGTTAACAAGCAGGGTGTCATGTGGCCAGCACAACGACCAATTGCCTTTACTTTCCCAAGCTAAAGTCAGGTACCCATTAGAGTTGGGTGGTCTCATGGGCGCCCTAAAAAAACCGAATTTCAAGATCTCAGTCTTCAACGAGATTCGAACCCAGGACCCTAGGTTCGTGAGCCAAGCGCTTAACCACTCAGCCATAGTACCCGAAGTACATGAGTAATGGTATCAATCAAAGGGAAATAACAAAGAAAATTCGTGTTAAAAGTTTGCTAAGAAAAATCACAACAAAGTTATCGCATACAGTTTTCTTAAGGAATTCACAGACATATGCCGACGTTATGCAGGTTTATGAATGAATGACTTGTAGAAAGGAGCGGGTCAAAGGTCAAGTGCTATTATTGTAATTTGTCAACAAAGGGTTCAGATGTATTCGTTTGTGTATGTTGTTGATGATGTAAGACATGATAAGACTCATGTTGATGTGCCATTGATTTCAACCTAATCACTTGATAATGTTGATTATAGAAGACTTATGTTGATGCAATATACTCATATTAATATTACAAACGGATGGAGAAGTAATATGGTTTATACAGCAAGACTGTAGGTGATGTACCATTGTTGAGATGATACTACTAGACTGATATTGATGTTGAAATAGACCGGCATGTTCGAAATGATACTTTACAACAGTCTTGAGACATCATTTACCAATTAGGCCAGTGTTATACAACGGCGGCTCAGGCGATCAGATGCTGTATACTACACTCTTTTAACATATCATATCATGACACATCTTCACATTTCCTTTATTCCGATCGTTAGAGTACCACACATGATCAGATGACGGTTTTTCTCCATTCACCTTCTTTACCTTGACTTGAGTCTCTTTTAACGGCTGGCCCATCCTTACGTTGATGTTTTTTTTCCCCATTGGTTTCTCTGTCTGCCTCTTCTTCTTTTTCCTGGTACTGTTCCCTACAAAATGTCTTGTCGAGCCCTGAGCACCTCTCGACAAGGCTATACAGTTTTAGCATGTGATCTTTTGACATTGGTCTGCAGATCATCTGCGGAACTAATTGCCATTGTGATCCTGTTTCGAATTTCTCATTTGTGATATTGGTATTTTATATAAAATAATCTTACATTAGTTTAATATTATTGGATTTTTTTTTCTTGTGTATGTTTTTTTTTTAGTTATTAAGAAAAGGTGTAAGATTTTTGACCTAAACTGACACCAAGAACTCTCAACTCTGTGGAGCTATCTGTCCCACACGCCACAAAGAAGCTAAGGCGCCAAGCCAGAGGTGGACGGCCGTGTTTTCGATTTAATCTTTTAGGCCTACATGATATGGCCGAAAACTGATCATCGTGTTACGGATTTGTGCCGCGAAACTCAAACAACGTTGGGTCAGCACCCAACTCAGGGAGCGAATTCCCGTACAAAAAAAAAAAATAAAAAGAACACGGTTAATTCCCTTGATGTAAACTCATGAACAGTACTAAAACAAAATTATTACAATATTAACATAATCAAAGGGAAACAAAGTCAATAAAAATAAACAGAAGGAAAAGATTTGCATAGGTTTTTCCCCCTTGTATTCAACTGAAACGTCAAAAAGTGAAAGACAAAATGAATTGAATGTCTTATGATTGTCTCGAATCTGAGTTGACGAAGATGCTCACGACTTGATTTTTTGAATGTAGTGGAGAATCTCCGGTCAGTGTCTGCTTGGTTGGATTTCAGCTGCTGAGCAATCGCCGGCCATGAAATAATGTGCACAGCAAACACAAAATGGACAGTGTCCACGATACAACTAAAGTTGATGCTCCACCTTTTTTGGTCGTCATCATCATCGGACCTTGGGTCATGCCCATCGGTGATTTCGTCACACCCTCCATCGATTCTTGGGCAGGCATGGCGTCAGCTTTGGTGGGCATATCCATCATTGACTCCATCGTCGCGGCCAAAGTGGTACCTGAAATTGACAAAAAAAAAAAGTTTTGCGAGTGGACATTCTGCCTAAGCCAGCTACAGCTCTTGCCCTGTTCTTTATTTCCCCTCAGGAATCTGCTGGGGCCAGGAGGGTTACTTATCCCCCTAATCCAATTGACTCAAAGCTGGAGTTGAGTGAGATTACCACGACAAGGAAAACAACATAAAAAATAAATGGACGGGCCTGCCATTGAAAGAGGCTCTAAACAGGGCAAAGGACAGGGAGGAATGGAGAAAGACGGTCGACGAGTCTTGCTTGGTGCCCCAACGGTCCAACAGACTAAGGGATAGGTAAAGGTAAAATCCAGGCCTCAACATAATAAGAGAAGAGGACATAGGACAAGAGAAGAAACACACAGAAAAAAAAATCTTTCAAACATGGATTTGTGATGTGGCAACGAGCTATTAGTCTAAACTGCCCACAGGTATCGACGCTGCAGACCATTGTTCAGGCCTCCTATGACAAAGTGGTCTCAATATTATTCGCCATGTTTCTGACGTAATGTTCCAATGTGGATGGAATTAATACAGTTGTGTTTGCAGTCAAAAAATTTTGTACAAAGCCGATTCTTTTGCTGAATGAACAGTGGATTAGAATTGTTTTAATTTGTTTTAGGTGTTCAATCAAAGAATTGAGGAGAGGCAATGCTTCCATTCCATTCCCAGACTTGCATGTAAATCTACATTACATCTACTAGTAAATTCAGTGTGTCTTTCGTGTATTAAGAATCTTAAGACCATTCACTCTGTTTTCGTAAGAAGTCTGCATTAAGATCTATTCAAAAAGCTAAGGCCGCCTCTCTTTAAGGTCTCATAGGCGTAATGGGTGGGAGGGGGGGGGGGGTCAAATTGAGCCACACTCAGACAGGCGCCAAAAAAAAATATTGAAGATATTTTATTTCGGTAACACATTCTAAGGTTATTTGCATTATATTTATAATTAAATACTTTTTATTTATAAGCCTTTATTTCTATGTGATGTTCATGGATAATGGGGTTTGGGGAGCACGCTTTGCTCACTAAGCCTCTGGGGGTGTACTTTGTTTTAAATAGTCTTGTTTCATAATGTAAGTCTAGACTTACGAATGTTATCAACAGATGTTAATACCCCCACAGCACCAGTATGTCTGTGAGTTTGTGTTAATTGGAGTTTTAATTGAATATAAGGAGATAAGACAGTCTTGTCTCTTTCTCAAAATAAACTCACTTTCTGGATCTAGTTAGTCCCAATGTAGCATATAGAAATTATACTGTACAAGTGGATACACAGTCTAGACCAATCCTGATTTAATGACAGCAGTAAAAAGGTAAAGCTCCCCTTTCATATCTTGAGGTCTATAGGGTAGATGATGCTAAGGTCATCTGTTTCAGTGGCCAACGGTTAAAGAGGGTGCCATGTAGCCAACACAACGATTTACTGTCACTAATAAAGTCCATCACCCATTAGAGTTGGGTAGACTTGGGGGCGTTCAAGAATTTCAGCACCTCAGTATTTACCGAGATTCGAACTTCAGCACTCAGCCAGCACGCTCATTGATTTAAATTAGAATGGGTTATTCCTGATGTAGCATACACAGTTGTAAAACTAGATATCTGGACAGATTTCTTAATTATATTTTTTTTTACATTAATTGTAGATCTAGATCTAAACAACTAGATCTAGATGTTCAGGGCGTATCAAAAGATCTATATCTTTATGAGTATACTATATAATTAGACATACTCATAGATCTCTAGATCTCTGTTCTAATCTACTCTAGAAATTTACTCGAACCGTTGTTCTATCTACTAGATCTAGACTAGATCTATAGTGTGAATAAGGCATACACTATATATATAATATATAACAATAATATAGATCTAGATAGATCCAGATCTCTAGATCTTTCTTCTATCTAGTCCAGACAGTCAAGTCTCTACTAATGTTCTCAAGTCGTTGTTTTATCTACTAGATCTTAGATCTTGATCAAGTGCCTACTTACCTATGAACATGATTCCACAGATACAGAACACAGCAAAATGTGTCATGGTCAAAACTTGAGTCTTGGGGGGGTCCCACAAAAAAACAAAACCAAAAGTTTACTTTTCACCTTTTTCCAAGCTGTCACCTCTTTGAATCAGAGCGCTGTTAGAAACGGAAGTGACGTCGTGGAGCTTTTACTGACGACTTTCACATATTTTTTCATCAAGAAAGAGGCTGGAGAGAATAAACGAAACAATACATTTTAAAAAATTATTCCATTTTTGAAAAACAACAACAGATTAACGTGTTAGATTAACGTGTTAGATTAACGTGTTAGATTAACGTGTTAGATTAACATGTTAGATTAAGGTGTTAGATTAACATGTTAGATTAACGTGTTAGATTAACGTGTTAGATTAACGTGTTAGATTAACACGCGAAAAAGCTTCAAAGACCAGCTTAGGCGTCAACTTTCCTTGGCTGACATAAAAGAGAGCACCTGGTTGTATGCGGCTTCAGAACGAGACAGCTGGAGGTCACTCACGAAGGCCGCGGGATTCACATTTGAGACCAAAACAAAATCCGCTGCCGAGGACAAACGCAGACGGCGGAAAGAAAATCTAAATCGACCACCTGCGGACAATGGTTATGCTTGCCCTGGTTGTTGCAAAATATGTAGGTCACAGCTGGAGCTACGTAGTCACGGGAAATACTGTACTCCTTACTAATCTTCGGACTCGAAGACAAACCTTATTATTATTAGATTAAAATTAAGTGCGTAGCCACGTGAAATACTGCACTCCTCATTTATCTTTGGACTCGAAGACAAGCCTTATATAGTTTAAATATCATAAATCTAGATAAATATCACATATGGCAATAGTGTTTTTTAAAATTATCTCTCTCTGGCCTCCTTCAGTCGTAGAACGACTATGGTTCGTCTCGAACACCTTTTCATATGGCTGTGGAGCCCTAGTTTTGGAGAAACACTCCTATAGTTGTTGCAGTCGCTTCCGTCACCTTTGTTCTTGTACAGGGATCCTGTGACTTTGCATTGTTCTATGGCTTTGTTGAGTTCTTGTAACCGGTAACTGCTACTTCCCTAGTTTGGCCGACGCCAAAGGCGAAGCTGGAGTGTCCTCTCCAGTTTTTGGGTTTGGGCTTTGAGTAAGCTACTGATCCCAAACTGTATCGGACATTCCGTTCCTTTGGTCTCATCATCTGCACAGAGAGGAGAGAACTGCTGTGTGGGCGACATCGTTCCGACCATAGACAATGCCCAGGCTTTCATCTTGCTTTTCTATTATAATAAAATAAAAACTTGAAAATTGTTATTGGAGTTGAATTCTTCATTATCAGAGCTTCATCTGGCTAGCATTGATGAAATGTAATCTCTCCCGGTTTTTCGCTTTTAAACATCAATACTTGTTTTCCAAAATATCAATCACATAGCTCAGTACTTCTAAACAACCAAGTAAGAAACTGTTTTAGGACATCCATGCAGTTTAATGGCCATCAAAAGTTGAACTTTTCAATCACACAGTTGAATGGCCAACAAAAGCTGAACTTTTCAATCATACAGTTGAATGGCCATCAAAAGTTGAACTTTTGAATCATACAGTTGAATGGCCAACAAAAGTTGAACTTTTGAATCATACAGTTGAATGGTCGACAAAAGTTGAACTTTTGAATCATACAGTTGAATGGTCGACAAAAGTTGAACTTTTCAATCATACAGTTGAATGGCCATCAAAAGTTGAACTTTTCAATCATACAGTTGAATGGTCGACAAAAGTTGAACTTTTCAATCATACAGTTGAATGGCCAACAAAAGTTGAACTTTTGAATCATACAGTTGAATGGCCAACAAAAGTTGAACTTTTCAATCATACAGTTGAATGGCCAACAAAAGTTGAACTTTTGAATCCTACAGTTGAATGGTCAACAAAAGTTGAACTTTTGAATCATACAGTTGAATGGTCGACAAAAGTTGAACTTTTGAATCATACAGTTGAATGGTCGACAAAAGTTGAACTTTTCAATCATACAGTTGAATGGCCATCAAAAGTTGAACTTTTCAATCATACAGTTGAATGGTCGACAAAAGTTGAACTTTTCAATCATACAGTTGAATGGCCAACAAAAGTTGAACTTTTGAATCATACAGTTGAATGGCCAACAAAAGTTGAACTTTTCAATCATACAGTTGAATGGCCAACAAAAGTTGAACTTTTGAATCCTACAGTTGAATGGTCAACAAAAGTTGAACTTTTCAATCATACAGTTGAATGGCCAACAAAAGTTGAACTTTTCAATCATACAGTTGAATGGCCAACAAAAGTTGAACTTTTCAATCATACAGTTAAATGGCCATCAAAAGTTGACCTTTTCAGTTGGAGATATTAATTACAAAAAAAAAACACGCTTTTATTTATTGGATCCGGCATCATCATGGGGTCCAATCGCAGGACTTACCTTGTCTCTTATCTCTTGGTTTGTAATGCGGTCTTTGAAAGTGATGCCTAGAATCCTTCTGTGGCATCTCAATTCCATTGCTAGGATCCTCCTGTCTAACTCTGCAGTCAGCGTCCAAGACTCACAAGCATATAAAAATATTTCCACAGAGATTCCTGCATTTATCTTTACAACATTTATGCCCTGAGGGAAGTTTCAATTCAAGTTTTGGAACTCTCCATGGAGCGACGACAAAATTGTGTTTGTTAAAGGCACTTTAGAAATGAAATCATGACCTATATATTGCAGTCTGTTAACTTTTACTAATGTGAACTGGGCGCGACATGGCCTAAATTGTGCCGATGTGCCAAAAGACTCAAATGCATAAACGTCAACTGATAAAAAAAGAAAACAATGTCTCCGTCATATGGTCACCGTCTAAAGGGAAGCAACTCTAGAATAATACAATCTTACTTCCATCCTCGCCTACGCTCTTGTGGCCAATGTTTATTCAATCTGTTCTATATATATAAAGAGAGGCTCGTGTGAGATTAATCCGGAACGCTAGCGAACCTCCGTCCTCAATAATCGGGACAGATAAATTTAAATTTATTTGCTGGGTCTCCTTTAAGAAGCTCAGACTTCTGGTTCACGTGTTTACGAAAATTCTATGTACGGGTTTACCCCAGTTAATCAGCATCAGAATTTCATACCGGAAACTACCTAACCTACACGTTAATAAATATATGGAAAAAAAAAAAAAAAACATCGAAATAGTTTGAACAGTCGATTTTAAAACAAAATTATAATTAAATATATTTATTGCAGGTGGTGTAGTCATTAGTTTCGTGTGGCTGATAACTTAAGAAGAAGAAAAAGTCTTATCCCCCTTCATTGCGGCTTAGACTGAATAAGTGCTTCAAAAGTCTAACCCAAGGCCCCGAGTCGGTGAAGGGAAGACCCTTAAGTACCTATTAGCACACAGCACAACATCCAGTCAGATCCTGAAACGCTGCTGATGTCAAACTGTATCGGATATGTTCTATTCCTTTAGAGCCAACAGCTGCGTCTAAACAAAAAAAAAAGGGGGGGGGGAGGTAGTTCCATGTGGGCGACATCGTTCCAAGCATAGTTGATTACCTGGCCTTCATCACACTAAATCATCGTTTCAACCCTAGCTGATTTACCTGGCCTTCATCACACTAAATCATCGTTTCCACCCTAGCTGATTTACCTGGCCTTCATCACATTCAAGAAGATGGACCATAGAGAGCTACGACTGAAGACGGTCAACCCACGCATATAGTCACACACACACACATAATAATAACAATAATTAGGCTTGACTTCGAGTCCGAAGATTAATGAGGAATGTAGTATTTCTCGTGGCTATGCAATCCCAGCTGTGACCTACATATTTTGCCACATCCAGGCATGATCCAGGGCAAGCATAACCATTCTACTCCAGTGGTCGATTAAGATTTTGTTTTCGCCGTCTGCGTCTGTCCTCGGCAGCGGATTTTTTTTCGGTCTGTAATGTGTATCTCGCGGCCTATTTAAGTGACTTCTAGCTGTCTCGTTCTGAGGCCGCATGCAACCAGGTGCTCTCTTCTATGTCAGTTAAGTAAAGATAGATAGATAGATAGATAGATAGGCTAGATAGAAAAATAGATAGATAGATAGATATGCTAGATAGATATATAGATAGATAGATAGATAAATAGATAGATAGATAGATAGATAGAGATATACTTAATAAAAAAACATATACAGAGCTAACAACATTTTGTTCTCGTATTTTATTGTCAATAGACACGTGTACAATGACCTTTACCTACTGAAGTTCTTAATTACCAAAAAGTGTTTCAGGTGTATTTATAGAACTCACTACAGAAACATTCTTCCAGAGCAAGAGAGACCAGACACTAAGAAATTATTTGAGCAAGCTGTGACTACGTAATTCTAAAACATGACTACACTAGGTGACATTCTTGGGTTCAACGTTCCAGGTGACAATTAATCGACTTAGGTGATTGATACTCGAAAGTTAGTTGTCATGATGGTAGCTATGATGGTAGCTGATATTTAAGTCACGTGGTTGCAGACAAAATAAAAATACGTTTTTGCTTCTAAGTGGGAAACGATTGTAGGATAGACTTATTCAGGAGTTATTGACCCTGATAGTAGCACATTTTCGTTAGATATGTCTTCAGAACCAATACTCGACTAAAGTTCAAACAATACATGGCACTAAGGTGACAGTGTGTGACAAACGGGCCAACAACCTCTTTTCTCTATTGTAACGGAATTCTGTCACTTTTTCCATGGATCTCTGTCACCACCCTCTCTTCATGGCGACCTATTTTTGTCACCGCCCTCTCTTCGTGGTAACAGAACTGTGTACCTCCCCTCCTCTGCATTACGAAAGGCCCTACGTTTATTAAAAAAAGAATATTCTAATATGCTAAGATAAGAAGTCTTGGAGGGACCAGCATTGATTCCATCAATATCTTAAACCATATATGTACATATATAGAATTATTGTAACACATATGGACTAATAATAAAGAAAGACGTGATGCTACATCTCAACACTAAATATTTGAAACTGATGACAAGACTGCAGCGATTATAATAAATACAAACATTAACCAAGTCCGCGTACATTCTTATATAAAGTGCCGAAGGAAAATTTATCCTACTGGTGCACATTAAAATATAATATTTGTATCAATTGTGAAATATTTTTAAAAAATATGCCAGCATTTTTATTTTCTTTTGAATTTATAAGATAGAAATAATTTCCTTGAGAAACAAGTTTGCTTTTTTTTTTCTCTACAGATTGAGTAAGACTGCAAGTGATTTATTGGGATTAAAAATGTAAAGCTCTACATTTTTTTTTATCTAGACTATTTCCTAATAGTCACTATATTACATATATATATACGTAGAGAGAGAGAGAGATGTAAGGAGAGAGGGAGAGACTTACTTGGACATCTACGCTTGCATGAAATTAGTGGCAACGACGTCTATATGTTTTGAATATGTTAAAATTACAATGTAAAAAAAAATAAAATTCCCAATTGAACTGCTGCAGCACCCCCAATCTCAAAACTACGTTGTTCCGACTCTGCCACTATCCTACATGCCTTTATAATTTTGTCTAGTATCTTCCAAGCAATGGTGTTTTTAAAAAAGCGAACTATATAACGAAAGAAAACAGCGATACAAAGTTTCGTTTCATTTCGCCGAGTGAGTTTTTTAGTTGATCCAAACTAAGAGGACTGGCAGTAATAGGAGGGTGATTTCAGCTCTTACAGTGGAGCAGCTGTCCAAAGACCCAATATTTTTTTCAATGCCTGAAGAAAGACAAACAAAAAATTGTTGTACTTTGACCTGACTATCTGTCATGAGGAACGAATGAAATATGTGGATGATAAAAGTATTATCAGACTATCTGTCATGAGGAACGAATGAAATATGTGGATGATAAAAGTCATATCAGACTGTCATGTGAAACGAATGAAATATGTGGATGATAAAAGTCATATCAGACTGTCATGTGAAACGAATGAAATATGTGGATGATAAAAGTCATATCAGACTGTCTGTCATGAGGAACGAATGAAATATGTGGATGATAAAAGTCTTATCAGACTGTATGTCATGTGGAATGAATGAAATATGTGGATGATAAAAGTCATATCAGACTATCTATCATGAGGAACGAATGAAATATATGGATGATAAAAGTATTATCAGACTATCTGTCATGAGGAACGAATGAAATATGTGGATGATAAAAGTCATATCAGACTATCTGTCATGAGGAAAGAATGAAATATGTGGATGAAAAAAATCATATCAGACTGTCTGTCATGGGGAATGAATGAAATATGTGGATGATAAAAGTCATATCAGACTATCTGTCATGAGAAACGAATGAAATATATGGATGATAAAAGTATTATCAGACTGTCTGTCATGAGGAATGAATGAAATATATGGATGATAAAAGTCATATCAGACTGTCTGTCATGAGGAATGAACGAAATATGTGGATGATTTAAGTCATATCAGACTATCTGTCATGAGGAACGAATGAAATATGTGGATGATAAAAGTTATATCAGACTATCTGTCATGAGGAACGAATGAAATATGTGGATGATAAAAGTCATATCAGACTATCTGTCATGAGGAACGAATGAAATATTTGGATGATAAAAGTCATATCAGACTATCTGTCATGAGGAACGAATGAAATATGTGGATGATAAAAGTCATATCAGACTATCTGTCATGAGGAACGAATCAAATATGTGGATGATAAAAATCATATCAGACTATCTGTCATGAGGAAAGAATGAAATATGTGGATGATAAAAGTCATATCAGACTATCTGTCATGTGGAACGAATAAAATATGTGGATGATAAAAGTCATATCAGACTATCTGTCATGAGGAACGAATGAAATATGTGGATGAGAAAAGTCATATCAGACTGTCTGTCATGAGGAACGAATGAAATATGTGGATGATAAAAGTCATATCAGACTATCTGTCATGAGGAACGAATGAAATATATGGATGATAAAAGTATTATCAGACTGTCTGTCATGAGGAATGAATGAAATATATGGATGATAAAAGTCATATCAGACTATCTGTCATGAGGAACGAATGAAATATGTGGATGATAAAAGTCATATCAGACTGTCTGTCATGAGGAACGAATGAAATATGTGGATGATAAAAGTCATATCAGACTGTATGTCATGTGGAATGAATGAAATATGTGGATGATAAAAGTCATATCAGACTATCTGTCATGAGAAACGAATGAAATATATGGATGATAAAAGTATTATCAGACTGTCTGTCATGAGGAATGAATGAAATATATGGATGATAAAAGTCATATCAGACTGTCTGTCATGAGGAATGAACGAAATATGTGGATGATTTAAGTCATATCAGACTATCTGTCATGAGGAACGAATGAAATATGTGGATGATAAAAGTTATATCAGACTATCTGTCATGAGGAACGAATGAAATATATGGATGATAAAAGTCATATCAGACTGTCTGTCATGAGGAATGAATGAAATATATGGATGATAAAAGTATTATCAGACTATCTGTCATGAGGAACGAATGAAATATATGGATGATAAAAGTATTATCAGACCGTCTGTCATGAGGAACGAATGAAATATATGGATGATAAAAGTATTATCAGACCGTCTGTCATGAGGAATGAATGAAATATATGGATGATAAAAGTATTATCAGACTGTCTGTCATGAGGAATGAATGAAATATATGGATGATAAAAGTCATATCAGACTGTCTGTCATGAGGAATGAACGAAATATGTGGATGATTTAAGTCATATCTGACTGTCTGTCACGTGGAGCAAAGGACATATGTGTACGATTAAAGAAATATCTGACTTCTGTCGTGTGTAACAAATCAAAGATGTGGGTTATTTAAGTCATAGCTATGAATGTGTATTAGAGATCGAGTTTTGTTTGTCATGTTTCAAATGTTCCTTTGGAACTAAAAATTATTATCTCCTAACCCTAACCTCTGGCAGGACTGCAAGAGGTGGGGGGGGGGGTGGGGTAGATGGCATCGTGAAGGGCTCGAACCTGGGATTTTCTAGACAAGAATCCAGTTTTAATTTCTTGGAGATGTATTGTTAACTTTGTTAGACTAGCTCCTAATACATATTAGCTCTGTTCAACTAGTACTTTCGGGTCTTGGACATTCAGCTCAGGTCAACTAGTACTTTCGGGTCTTGGACATTCAGCTCTGGTCAACTAGTACTTTCGGGTCTTGGACATTCAGCTCAGGTCAACTAGTACTTTCGGGTCCTGGACATTCAGCTCTGGTCAACTAGTACTTTCGGGTCTTGGACATTCAGCTCTGGTCAACTAGTACTTTCGGGTCTTGGACATTAACATAGAGCCTAACACTTGCCATGTCCCTTTTGTCAGATGTTGTAAAGGCTTGTTGAATAGGTCACGTGGATTAAACTCTTAGGCGTAGATAATGTTTATTGTCTGGGGGGGGTTGCGAAAATGATAATCAATTCGAAAAGGCGTTTCGTCAATAAATGTCTTATTCCCTCCCCCCCCCCCCAAAAAAAACAAAACAATAAACATATTTTGATACAAAATAAACTTTAAAAATATCTAATGACCTATATTAGGATAAAGAAAACAAAAAGTGAGCGAATGAGACAGAGGAAGAGACAGAGAGAGAGGGAGAGAGAACGAGAGATGAAGTATAAGAAAGCAAGGAGAGAGAGAGAGAGAAAAAAAAGAAGATAGATGAAAATGAAGAGAAAAAAGAGAATGATGGAGTAAAGACATGTGTATATATGAGAGAGGCAGACAGATGGATAGATAGACAGAGGGACAGACAGATAGATAACATGTATGTTTACTAATAAAAAGTTGACTAAAAGAACTAAAAAAAAAAATACCTGTATCAGAAAGCTCTGATAGATCTGTTGAAGAACAATAACAAATTATGACATTAAAAATATGGTTGTAAAGATAGTTTGTGTTTAAAAAAAACAAAAAAAAACAATCTCATACAAAATGGACCTTCTACGGGTTTACGCGATCGTATGAAAAACTACTTATAAATTGTTGTAAATTATGTTCCACTTATATGCATACTAAAATTTTTTTTTTGTAAATGTAGTAGTTAGTATGACATAACTTACTTAACTTAGCAATACAATTGTAAACAAAAATTTTTTTTTGACAAAAAATCTGAAACGCTTTGAATAAATGTGTTAAAAATACGTTTAATTGTCATGTCTCATACTAAATAGCCTCCCGTGTTTGTTACTATTAATAGTGATTAGTTGTAAAATTGGTGTATTTTTATGAAAAAAAAAATTCATTGAAAACTTGATTTAAAAAATTAGATTCAGAAAAGAAAAATGTAGCCGTTGCATCAGAACTTTGAATGGTCTAAAATTATATGATGTCGCATTTCCACTATTTTTTCTAGTTTACGAGATCTAAACGGGACGGACGACGGACTGACGGACAGACATTCCACACAAAACTAATTGCGTCTTTTCCCCTTTCGGGGGCCGCTAAAAATGACAGAATCAGTAAACATACAACTTAACAAGTTGTTGTCTTGTTGGTAACATGTTTTACGTTTCGGATATTCCTTTAGATAATCTGCTTCAACTTTAAATCTGCATAGCAGTTCAGTGTTGATTTAACTATTTCTCTCCTAAACGACGATGTCAACGTTGATTCGACCCCATTAAACTAAATTGATTTTTTTAATTTATAAACTTTAATTTGCGTTGTGTAAAAAGAGCATGCATTCCCCTATAATTCGATACCAAATGTAACATTTTCTGATAAGAAAAGCAGTTATTAAATTTTAATCAGGACAGAATAGTGAAATACAATTGAGTTAATGAATAATACTATCGGAACAACGATGGTATCTACGAAGAGAAAGAGTTAATGTCATGACTTATCAATGGTTCAATGTTATGACTTTAGTGGTTTGATATTATAATTAATACAAAATGTGATTCTTAGAAATAAACTTACCAGCCGAGACAAGAGATCCTGAATATTAAAAAAAAAAGTATGTTAAAACTATTTACCTTCGCTATGATTATCTAGAAAACATATTTTACTTTTAGAAATAAAGTGGGCAATATATGAGCGAAGAGAGCAGGATGCTAGGGATTTTCCCAAACTGTTCACCAAACATTTTTTGTTTGTTCTTTGTCTTGTGCCTGCGGAAAGGGGGGGGGGAAGGGTTTAAGGCTATTCTATGTCTGTTGTTGGCATTAATTTTTATGTTGTGACCAAATTATCTCCCCAGTCTAAGGCCTATCTCTGTAATGGCCATCTTTTCTTAGGTTGTGACCAATCCATCTCCACAATCAAGGCCTGACTAGCACTGTTGTTGGCATTTTAGAGTTCCACCAATCCATTTCCTCCTTTATATTTTTACAACAGCCCATTTTCAAAAATTTTGGAGGTTTTTTTTTAATCTAAAAAAAGTTAAAACATCATAAAATATATTTAAAAAATCATCTTAAAAATGTGTAGAGTTCTAATACTATCATCAAGAATGTTATTCCCCTTTCTGATGCGATGATGGGGCCTACGATGTAAAGGTCATCTGCTGTAATGGCGATGGTTAACGAGGGTGCCATGCGGCCACCACAACGTCAACCGTCTTTACTTATCCAAAGTATGTCAGGTTCTATTATAGTTAGATGTCCTCAGGGGCGTCCCAAAATTTGCCAAGTTCAAAATATAATAATTTACCGGAGCTAGAATTTAAAGAGCCAAGCGCTCTAACACTTGACCACCTTAACCCTTAAAGTAAGAAAAGTAAACTTCATCTGGTACCCATTTGAACTGGGTGGACTTAGAAGCGCCCTTATGATCCCGAAATTAAAAATCTCAGTCTCCACGATTCGAACTCGGGACCCTCGTTTCAGAATCCAAGCACTTTACCACTCAGCTACCGCACCACACCCATAGTGAGTATCAAATCTACAACAAAATACTTTAAAATTCTGACTTCTGCCAAAGGTTCACAAGTCTGGATTGGTAGCTAGCTGGTAGTTACTATTAGAAGTGGATAAAACTTACCGAGTCCTAAGTTGTCTTGCCCTGTACATAACAAAAAAACAAAAAAAAACTAAAATGAGTTGTATTTTTATTTTCAAAATAAAGAACGCGATTCTGTATTTGGAACTTTTTTTCTCTACAGAAGTTAATTCAGTGTTGCCAAAGTGTGGGAATACTCGTATCATTTATCATTATTGTAACGGAGTGGAATTGTTTTATCTTAAAAACAATCATACAGGATGCTTTCAATATGTCTGATGAATGCAAGTTGTTCTTGTTTTTAGATAACTCCTGTGTAGCGCATTTTTCTGTTCGCTCTGATCCAATATCTATTGTAGACCTCGGGGTCAAGAGGCGCTCAGCAAACACAACTCAGCTTGAGTCGGGATTCAAACTCAGCCCTCCTAGATAGGCAGCCAAACAGTTTATGCTACTTAGTCTCACGTCCAACTTATTTCTAAAAAGTATTTATTAAACAAACGTACCCTAGCCTGTCATTTAGCCAGAAATCTATCATCTAATGACACCAATACTATCATTAAATGACAATAATTCTATCATCAAATGACACCAATACTATCATTAAATGACAATAATTCAATTATCAAAACACACCAATACTATCATTAAATGACAATAATTCAATTATCAAATGACAACAATACTATCATTAAATGACAATAATTCTATTATCAAATGACAACAATACTATCATTAAATGACAATAATTCTATCATCAAAACACACCAATACTATCATTAAATGACAATAATTCTATCATCAAATGACACCAATACTATCATTAAATGACAATAATTCAATTATCAAATGACACCAATACTATCATTAAATGACAATAATTCTATTATTAAATGACACCAATACTAGTTTTAATGTTATCTATAAGTCATTATGCATATTCTGCGTGTGGAATTTTATGTCTCTGGCTCTTTTTCCCTTTGTCACTTCTCCAGTGAGGTCTCTCCTAGATACACACACACAGCGCTGTCATGGAGTGGGAATAGGAGCTCACAAGGTGTATGGTTTTCTGATTCAAAATCCATCCTTTAGGCTTTACTCTCTTTGTAAATATAACCAGTGCTTCTTTCTCCCAACTGTTGGTATACATATACCAACATAGGGCAGATGATGTAAAGGTCTCATGTTTCTGTGGCCTACGGTTAACGAAGGTCTCATGTGGCCAGCACAACGACCAACCACCTTTACTTTTCCCCAATAAATGAGAGCTGGGTGGACTCAAGAGGTGCCAGAATGTAAAATCTCAGTCTTCACTAGCATTGGAACCCAGGACCTATTCAGATAGTACTTTCATTTATCTTTGTTTCTCTCTCACTCTTCCGCTATTTCCGTTGAGACCAGTGTTGGATCTCCATACGATCCACCATTAGTCATTGTTACTAACCCATTTCCAAAGAAAGATAGAGCGCCCTTGTTTTAACCCTCTGCCAAAGAAAGATAGAGCGCCTTTGTTATTAACCCGTTGCCAAAGAAAGATAGAGCGCCATTGTTTTAACCCGTTACATACAAAACTAACATCGGGAGGATGAAAACAATTAGGACACAGAGAGATTAATTGAATAGTCTTTAACCCCCAATGAGTGTCTGATTAGGGTTGAGCTTGTTTCCTATTTCTGACCATTTGGTCAAACGGGAAGGATGTTTACCCAGAGACCAGGAATGAAAGGTTGTCCCTTCACCCCATCACAAGAAGATTATCACATCCGTTGCCATGAACCAACTCATGGTCACTCCTTCCATGCGAAGGACGGAGGTCTAGCCCATGAGGAGTATCTCTGAGTTACTCTTATATACTACCATAGCCACTCCTATGATCTCCTCTGTGGAACCGGTGGAAATTTAGTGCGCCTTTCTTACATCCTCGCCATATGCAATGTATATTCGCTGCTAGCACATTCTGTGGAAGCCCTCTGAAGGCTAAATTCTATACCACAAACGGACGTTTTCTCGATAGTTTTACAACAAAAAATCATTATGCTTAACAGATTTTTAAATTCGAGCAAAATGAATAAAAAAAGAATTGGTTTATCTTTATTTATAAACTAATAAAAAGTAAAGTCTAATAAATCGAAAGTGTCTTCAAAAACTTACCGTCCAGCTGTCTACCTAAAATTAAGATAAAATCAAATCAATCAATAAGATTCGTTTAAACTGATAACTTACAATGGTCAAATTGATAAATCTCTATATGTTTGTATATTGCTGATTTCTAGCTGTTTCAGCTTCATTCAGAGATCGATCTCTAAATATTTCTCTATTAATATTTGATTTCAAAGATAGATCTCTAAATAAATGTTTGTAAAATGTTTTACATATTTCGGATGTTCCTTCAGAGTTGAAAATAGTTTACTTCCTAGTCCAAACCTCCCGCAGGACGACGGGGGATGGGAGCGGGCAGGGTTTGAACCCGGGACCATTGATAAATCCAAACGACAGTCCAGCGTACAAACCGCACGACCAGGAAGCCATTCTCTCTAATATTTTATTTCAATGATAGCTCTCTACAATTTTGTATTTCAGAGATAAATCTCTACGTGTTTGCCTGGCAACTAAAAAACCTGCCCTTACACTGCGTCACAACTTACAGTTTAAAAAGAACTTTTGATCCACTCTAAGCAGGAGGCTGTCCAAGACGTTCACCTCTTCAGCTGTCAGACATTTGGTCATGGCTGCAGTGAAACATTGCCTGGTCTCATTAAGTCTCCTGAAACGAACAGTTCCCTTGTGTAGTTTGTGCTTTCAGTATGGCGGAAACACAAACATGCAAGCACTATGGTAGTGTGCTCGATATCTAACAGAAACACTACAGTGTCACTACATGTTTGTCTCGAAACACATGTTAGAGGGTCATAACTTTTGTCTCATCCAGACTTTTTTTTTTTGTCGTTTGGGTTGTAGATGAAGAAAACTAGTTTGACCAGGACAGGACTTAGACATATTTAAAGGTAGTTGAGATTTAGGTCTATTTACAAGTCTAAATAACATACGCCATTGCCAAATATGATTTTCAGATAGATACAGGGTAAACCGATAAACAATAAAGTCTATAAATAGTGAAATAATACATCCTTAATTTAGAATCATTATTATTCATAACAAACTCACTCAGACAATATTTGCACTAAGCTATAGGCCTAGCTTTGTATCGTAGGCTAAATGTTAATCCTGCAACTTGCATTTGCAGTCGTGAACATATTTTATTAACCTATAAAGAAATAATGTTCAAAAACGTATTTATTCTCAAAGTCCCACACTCGATATCTTTAAATGTGAATATAGAAATAGTTTTAAGACACAAATGCAGTTACTAAATGTCCAACAATATTTAAATATATTGTGGTTAAGAAATGACCGCTTGTAGCGTGCATAATATATGAATGAAGAGATGGATATTCTGCAGTGCGTCAACCCAGAGCCTTACCCTCCTCAAACTAAAAAATATACACTTTTTAAGCTAAAAAAATGCACATTATTTTTTTAAATAGAGTAAATGAGATTAAATTTATAAGTAATCTGTTTCTTTCTTCTAAAATATGACATGCTTTTAGATAGAAGTATTATTATAAATAAGTGGATTGTTATGAAATCTTTCAACAAAAAGTGTAGGGGCCTACACAAAAAATCCTGCCTTGGGCCTCCACAGACTTAAATCCGGCCCTGGTCATAACCTTTGGACTTGTAAATAGACCTAAATCTCAACTAGCTTTAATACGTCTAAGTCCGAGACTGGTCTTCGGGTAAAGTCTTAAGATAGTTACAAAGTAGTAATGGGTAAAAAATGTTCGTATTTATTAAACCACCAAATGCATCCGCATCGGCGATGAGTCAGTGAGTCAGTAAGTGAGTCAGTTAGTGAGCTAGGCTTTGGAATAGAAATAGATTGAATTGAGAAGATAAAGAAAAGTCCCACGAGTCCGTGTATGGGTCAGGGGGCGCATAATGGAGCGGGTGTTTCCAAAACAAGTCAAAAGTCTTATGTCCGAAAAATTACAATGCGCAGGAAAAAAGAAAACAGAATGGGTGTTGCACAGAGTGAAAAAGAGACAGACAGAAAAGGAAACAGAGAGCGGGCCGTAATATTGATCGCATTGCAACAGACTGCAACAGATACACTAATTCCAGGGCTTAAAAGTATGTTAGGTTGATTGTAAAAATGTGGCCCGTTTATTATTAATTCAAACAAGTAAGGAAGGGGTGTTCCGGTCTTTATTATCAATACAAAGCATGGGAACAAGTCAACGGGCGTAGCCTAGCCGGCGTGTTCTGCTAGTATATATATATATATATATATATATAATAAGACTAGTCTTCGAGTCTGAAGATTAGTGAGGAATGCAGTATTTCCCGTGGCTGCGCAGTCCCAGCTGTGACCTACATATTTTGCCACATCCAGGGCAAGCATAATCATTGTCCGCAGGTGGTCGATTTAGATTTTCTTTTCGCCGTCTGCGTTTGTCCTCGGCAGCAGATTTTCTTTAGGTCTTAAACGTGTATCCCGCGGCCTTTGCGAGTGACCTTCAGCTGTCTCGTTCTGAGGCCGCATGCAACCAGGTGCTCTCTTCTATGTCAGCCAAGGAAAGTTGACGCTTAAGCTGGTCTTTGAAGCGTTTCCGTGGGGCGCCTCTGTTACGTCGACCACCCTTTAGCTCACCAAAAATAAGACTGCCTTTGGCATACGTTCGTCTCCCATACGGGATACGTGCCCTGCCCAGCGTAACTGTCGGACCATAAGAAGTCCCTCTTTACTGTTCATACCGGCGTTGGCAAGGACATCACAGTTTGTAGTGCGGTCCTGCCACCGTATGTCCATGATGGAGCGCAAGCATCTTTGGTGGAAGCGCTCAAGAAGTCTTAGATGTTTCCTGTATAGTGTCCATATCTCAGAGCCATACAGATCAGTGCACAACTAAACTAACTAAACTAGATATCTAACAGCTCACTGTAACGGATGCATGTGTAAATCAGATGTACTTTCTGTATTTCTAAAGATACTTGATTATACTTAGTGCGTGAGTTCTTTGTTTGGTGTATTATTATTACGAGTTCGACACATGAGCATCGCGTCACATATATTGAATAAACAGGTACCAACAGGAACAAAGACTAAATGACCAAGTTGACTCAAGATGAAACTTAAATAACTTTTAATACAGAATGGGCCACACTCTAGTCCGTCACTAACAGCGATGTTTACCCCTCAAGAGTCTAGCAGTAACAGATTTCTTAAAGTCTATTCTAATCTCTAACCCAAAGTCTATGTCGTCACTATAAAATGTACGCTCATCGTCGGTCTAACAAAGTGCTCAACTAAACTAACTAAGCTAGCTATCTAATACCTTATGACGCCTATAAAAGGGTTGGTCACCACTGGCTAGAATCCAAAGTTACTTACATGCATAGTGTCTTGGTAATGATTGGTTCACTAATCAATGGTTTGGACTTGTTGTGGCACAACATGCCGTCGTTGATACACTTGTAGCCGGAGCTTCTGGTAGTCAATGTTGAGAGTTCTACTGAGCAGTGGTATAAAACAACGGAAAGTGATATTCATTTATCATCATCACATTATGTACAACGTAACATTTGCTGCCCTTGTTGGTATGGATATTTTCACGGTAAACCTGACAATTTAAAGGACGCTAAATTGATATGATATTTTTGGTTTTTGGCACATCGGCACAATTTAGGCCATGTCGTGCCCATAAACCCTTAAGGGTTACTTGCTCTTTATAGTTCAAGAGCTAGATGTTATTCACTCTAGTTATTTAATACTAAAGGTCCATTCATTGCTCAAACAGTAAAAATAGTAAATATTTATATAATTTTAAAAAAATCTGTTGTAAATATGTATTTACAATGACTTTGCCCTATCTCAAATCAAATTTGATCAACAAAATAAAAGCTAAAAAGGTTCACAAAAATTATCATTGAACTTTTTTTAAAAAAAGCACATAACTCATTATTGATTAATTAATCTTGAACACCGGATACACCAAAAAAGCTTGCTATTTATGGATTGATCTCCATGTATGAACATTTCCAATAGAATCCCTAGTATACATTACAATAGTTTACATTATGAAGGGGATTGAATTAAATATTTATAGAACAAAGTATCTCGTTATAACAGGGGAAGTTGTATTGTGGACTTTTCTTTAAACAGAACACAACGGAAACGTGTAATTGTGCTAAAAATAGCTCATAAAAAGTCCAAGGGAGCTAATCATAAATTTAAATTTAGCATTTATTGAACAGAATATAATATAATCTTAGATCAAAAGAATAACTTAATTTTAAGAACAAATCGATTCCTCTATTACGAAACAGATGGCGATCTATCAATTCTTATTCTATATATATGTAGTAAAGTTTCAATATTGAAAGGGGTCTTTCTAATGAGCTGCACATTCTAGTTAGTCTATTTTAGTTCAGTGATTTCTGTACATAGATGCATAGATACTGCATGAGCGTCGTGCGTATACACATTTGAACTGGGAGCAGGATCTCTGCTGAGGCATGGTTAAAATACAAAGACACATTTCTTCGAATGCGGGAATACCCACTGAAATAATGTTTTAAATAGCCACATTAAATTTCAAGATAATTATGTTTTGAAAAATTATATCGGCCAAATATGGGGCTTTATTGTTTTGACAAATAGCTAGAAACTGTTTCATAAAAACTATGCACAATGTGTCACATTTGAGGAAAAGTGATATGCAAAATTCACCCATAAAGAGTTGGTGGGCTAATAAGAAGATCTGTAAACAGTATAAAACAGGTCTAAGTAAGGAAATTCAGCGTCAGTTAATTATTATATTTTTTTTTCCCATTTCTTTCATAGTCAAATGTTTATTTCGATTCCTTAATCTTGGGTTTTCACACTAGAATTGGATTCTATTCACGCATCCCAGGCGTAGCTTTGAGAGTTGTGCCCCTTGGTTTGCGTTTTAAAATGACATAATTAAGTAACATAGACAATGACTAGTGTGTAAATATAGACACGACCTCTTGGAGTATTCTAGAACGATATACACTGTATTCTCATTTTACTGTTCTTTGTTTCATTTAAACTGAGCTAAGTATTTCATACACACACACACACACTGTTGGTCTCCTCCATTAGCCTATTAGAATGTTTTTTTTTCCCATTGGGCAGATGATATAAAGATCACGTCTTACGAGGGATGTCATGTGGCCAGCACAACGACCAACCGCCTTTACTTTTCCCCAACAAATGTCAGGTACCCCTTAGAGCTGGGTGGACTCAGAGGTGATCCCGACATTCAAGATCCCAGTATTCACCAGGAGTCGAACACGGGAGCCACCGGTTCGAAAGCCAAGCTCTTCACCACTCAGTCACCTCGACTACACAGTCTGCCTGAATGCCCTGACATAATGAACTGATATTGTTATTATTTCTATCTGCCAAATCAATTATTCAATTAATTATTAGTGAAATATTCGTAAGTTCCAATGGAATATTTTTTTACGAATTGCGAACTTGGTTGGCGCAAAGGAGGCTAGCGACTGTCGAGATTAGACTATAAAGTAATGGTCCAATTTTTGTTAGTACCTTCTTTTCGTTTTGAGCCTGAAAAAAAAAAAAGATTTTTAAAAAGTTTAATCAATTATTGTACATGAATTATCTGAACATTTTAAATGAACTTTCTGTCTAACATTGCTCAAAACTCTAGAAGTAAAAACATTTGGTCATTTATTTATTTCCATTAAAAAAAAATGTTTTCTATTTGTTAGAACTATTTATCAAATTTATGTATTAGAAAATTTACAAAATATTATTTTAAGTTGATAAGAATGACTATTAGTACAGACATCAATATTGAAGGCAAAAATCTAGCTAATAGTTTTCAATACCTCGGAACTATCGTCTCAGATGAAAGAACCGAACCTGAACTAACTGGCCAGAATCGCACAGTCCACAGCAACACTTGCAGAAGCAAAAAAAAAATATGGAAAGACAAATGCGTAGACCTTGACACTAAAATCAGACTAATGCGCTCCTTGGACTTAGCCAAATTTGTGTTTGTTTGCAAATTCTTAAACGCTAACTGCAGAACTTAATACACTAAGATGACGTGATACCGTTTTGCCGTTTCTCAATCCTAAATCTAATGGCAAAACGGCAACTGTTTCTCGAAAGTAAAACAAAACTATAATTGGAACACGAATCAAACAAACTAAACTTAAAGATTTATCCATCTTTTACAACATCGGATTCTTCCAACTCACTAGTACAAAAACACACACCATTAGTCACTATCAGGTATAAAAGGATTACAAAAGTTTGACACCATAGAGCACTAAAGGTTAAAAGAGAGTTTCCCTGTCAGACCTTGCGATCTATGGGACAGATGCTATTAAGGTTATCTGTTTATATGACCAACGGTTTACGAGCAGGGTGTCATGTGGCCAGCACAACGACCAACCGCCTTGTGGCGCCTTTACTTTCACCGAGATTCGAACCCAGGACCGCCAGGTTCGGAAGCCAAGCGCTTAACCACTCAACCACCGCGCAACTCAATCACTAGTGATGACTAAATTATTTAAAGCTCCAGAAATATCTGAAGTAAACGACAAAGATGAAATAAGAGTTTGGCACTTGATGTAGACCTCTTTGAGCTTCGTTGACGTGTTCCTATTTGGAAACTATCATATAATTTACAATGAGAAGTCTTCAATAGTTATCGAGTTCACTTAAGTATCTTATCTGATCTTATATAATACAGACGTTACTTCAAAAAAAGAAGATGATTACGTCCTACGCGTCATGCATTTAGTCATGCATATTAACCAATGACTTAAATTCTGCCAAGTCACAGGTTTTTCTGGCTAGCTCAGGCAACCCATTCCATGCTCTAATAGCACTAGGGAAGAAGGAGTATTTGTACAAATTTGTCCTAGCATAGGGGACAAGGAATGTGCCTTTATTTTTGTGTCTTTCAGAGTATTTTATTAAGTTTTGTTTTTGTATTTGAAGATTATGGTTCAGTGTTTTATGTAAAATTGCTACTTTACTTTTGAGTCTTCTGTTCTGAAGGCTTTCTAAATTTAGTGATTTTACTAATGGTGTTACTCTAGTCAAATGTGAATATTCGTTTGTTATGAATCTCAATGCTCTATTTTGTGTTTGTTCCAGTTTCTTAATGTTTTCTTGAGTTGAGGGGTCCCAAACGGAGGATGCATATTCTATTATTGGCCTAACCAAGGTTAAATAACATTTTAGTTTTATGTTCTTATTTGATTTATAGAAATTTCTTTTAATAAACCCTAATGCTTTGTTGAATTTTTTTGTAGTTTCATCAATATGTGGATTCCATGACAGTTTTTCATTTATTATAACACCTAGGTATTTTGCGTTTTTAGTCTGTGTTACTGGTTTGCCATGAATAAGATAAGTGGAATTAATTTGTTTTAGTTTTTTTGTTACTCTTAACAACTGACATTTTTCTGGGTGGAAAGACATGCTCCAATTTGATTCCCATTTCTGTAATTCATCTAATTCTCTTTGTAAAATATCTGTGTCTTGTGTTGTTTTTATTGTTCTATATATTATGCAATCATCTGCAAATAATCTGACTTGTTCCTGAACTAATGCAATTTGGTAAATCATTTATGTAAATTAAAAATAGTAGTGGACCCAAGACTGTTCCTTGAGGTACACCTGAGTTTACTGTTATTGGTGTTGATTTAGAGCCATTTATTATTACAGTTTGTTCTCTCCCTATCAGAAAATCTTTAATCCACTGATGCAGTGGACCATTAATGCCAAAATATTTTAATTTTTTAAGCAAACTATGGTGGTGAACTTTGTCAAAAGCCTTGGAAAAATCTAGTAAAATAGCATCTATTTGTTCACTATTATCTAAACCTTTTGAAAAATCGTCAATTAGTCCTATTAGTTGTGTTTCACATGATCTATATTTCCTAAAGCCATGTTGGTATGGGGTGATAACATTATGTTTGTCTAAGTGGTTTATGATGTTGCTAGATATTATGTGTTCTAGGATTTTACATGTGATGCTGGTAAGTGGTACTGGTCTGTAGTTTCCTGGATCAGATTTTTCTCCTTTTTTAAATAGGGGGCTGACATTAGCTTCTTTCCAGTCCTTTGGTACTCTGCCCAGGTTAAGCGATGCCTGAAAGAGTATTTTGAACACTGGGGCTAGCTCATTGCTTAGTTCTTTGAGTAATCTAGCTGGAATACCATCAGGTCCAGATGCTTTATTTAGTTTGGTGTTGGATAATAGTTTTTGAATTCCATTTTCTTGTACTACTAAATCTATGTTGTCTACTTGGTTCAAATTAAGAAATATGTCTTTGTCTCCTGGGGCTGAGAATGCTGATGCAAAGTATTTGTTTAGGATGTTTGCTTTAGTTTCATTGTCATTATATATTATGTTATGTTCATCTTTTAATGGCGCTATGCCTGTTGTTTCCATTTTCTTAGACTTAATGTATGACCATAGGTTTTTGTTGTTATCTTTAGATATTACATTGTTTATGTATTCACTCTGCAGCTGTCTGCTTACTTTTTGGGTTAGGTGTTTAATTTTTATATACTTTTGTGAACTCTTTCTGTCTTAGTTTCTTTAAATTTTCTATATAGGTTTTCCTTCTGTTTACAAAGCTTCTTCTCTATATTTTTACAAACATCACGGAGAATTCAGACTTTCAAATTAACAAATGCAAACTGATGTTTTCAACCTTAGAACTCAGGGTTGTAAAAGATTCAGCGACCACCAATAGGTCCTACTCAAGGCTTTTAATATCTCAAAGTTTATTAATGCAGCACTAAATGAAAATGAAATTTAAAAAGTACTAAAAATTTTCTAACCTTTTGTTTTTCTTGTGTCTGTTTGACTGAGACCTGTTAGAAACACAGAGGTAGGCCCTAAGTCAGTGACAGAAAACTTTCTAGTTTTGAATTCAACAAACAGGGGCTTCTAAGGGACACAATTGCAGTCGAAAGCGCTATTTCAACTGTACAAACAATCATATTATAAAAAGATTTTTTTTCATTAATGTCAATGTCAGTACAACACTTTCTTTCTTTAAGTAATAGTAACCATGATCCTCTCCTCACGCATCACGAATTTAAATAAAGAGATTAAATGATTTACTTTGTGTAATCTTTACTTAGATTTCAAGCTGCTATCAATTAAAAGCTTAATTTTTCTCATTGGATTAATCTATTAAATGTATTAAATAAATGCTCTGAAGCATTGGTACAGGAAGAAGTAATAGCATGTATGATAAACGATAAAATGCTATAATGACAATTTCGTTTCCTTACCTATTTCCATGCTTGATCACATCGTACTTCATTTATTTTTAATTATAACTATTTAAAGTGTACCTTTTTATTAATAAAGCGAAAATAATAATAGTAATAATAATAATTAAAATAAATTAATAATAATGATAAAAAGCCTTCCCCCCCCCCCCCCAAAAAAAAAGCTAAATTTACTTGGAGTAAGAGGCAAGTAGCTACAGAAGCATTAGAAGCGAATTGACAAAATGTTGGAATCAAGTAACCTGGATGGAATTCAGTGATTAAAGTGGACTGATTAGATACTTAAAAAAGTATAAAAAGATGTAGAAATGTCTGGAATTAAGTAATTAAAAACAGACTGAAATGGCGGTTGTTTAAAGGAGTGTTATGAGGTAAACAGTGGCTTAGATAAGGATTTGGGAGACCTGGGGGCTTGACCTATTTTGGGGCTCCTGTAATTTGACATTCAAAATCATGACATGAGATAATGGAGTAATATCTAATGTAAAAACAAATTTTGGACGCTTATTTTTGGCCCCATCAAGTGGGGGCCTAGGGGGATTTTTAAATTTGGACCATTAACCCATCCTAGATATGCCACTGGAGGTAAATAAAGTTTGTGGAACAGGCTACTTAAAATGTCTAGAGTGAGGTAATTAAATAAGTGGAATGAGAGATTAAATGAGTGTAATGAGGGGATTAAATGTGTGGAATGAAGGGATTAAATGTGTGGAATGAGGGGATTAAATGTGTGGAATGAGGGGATTAAATGTGTGGAATGAAGGGATTAAATGTGTGGAATGAGGGGATTAAATGTGTGGAATGAGGGGATTAAATGTGTGGAATGACGTACTAAAAGTGTGTGGAATGAGATGCTTAAAAAGTGTGGGTGAGGTACTTAAAGTGTGTGGAATGAGATGCTTAAAAAGTGTGGGTGAGGTACTTAAAGTGTGTGGAAATAGGTACTTAGTGTGTGGATATGGTACTTAAAGTGTGTGGAAAGAAGTACTTAGTGTGTGAAATGAGATACTTAGTGTGTGTGGGTGAGATACTAAAAGTGTGTGAAAAGAGGTACTTCAGTGTAGAACTGAAATGCAAGGTGGTACATAATGTTGATGGAAGGAAGTAGTCAAAGTGGATAAAAGGTAATCTTTGAAATGAATAGAAGGTATTACTTGAAAAGGATGGAAGGTATTACTTGAAATGGATGGAAGGTAATACTTGAAATGGATAGAAGGTAATACATGAAATGGATAGAAGGTATTACTTTAAATGGATACAAAGGAATTCTTGAAATGGATAGAAGGTATTACTTAAAATGGTTGAAAGGTATTCTTTGAAATGAATACAACGTATTACTTGAAATGGATAGAACGATATTACTTGAAATGGATAGAAGGTATTACTTGAAATGAATAGAACGATATTACTTGAAATGGATAGAAGGTAATACTTGAAATGGATAGAAGGTAATACTTGAAATGGATAGATGATTTTCTTGAAATAGATAGAAGGTATTACTTGAAATGGATAGGTGGTATTATTTGAAATGAATGGAAGGTATTACTTGAAATGGATGGAAGGTAATACTTGAAAAGGATGGAAGGTAATACTTGAAATGGATAGAAGTTATTACTTGAAGTTGATGGAAGATAATACTTGAAATGGATAGAAGGTAATACTTAAAATGGATAGAATGTAATACTTGAAATGGATAGAAGGTATTACTTGAAGTTGATGGAAGATAATACTTTAAATGGATAGAAGGTAATACTTGAAATGGATAGAAGGTAATACTTGAAATGGATAGAAGGTATTACTTGAAGTTGATGGAAGATAATACTTTAAATGGATAGAAGGTATTACTTCAAATGAATGGAAGGTATTACTTGAAGTTGATGGAAGTTATTACTTGAAATGAATGGAAGGTATTACTTGAAATGAATGGAAGGTTATACTTGAAATGAATGGAAGGTATTACTTCAAATGAATGGAAGGTATTACTTCAAATGAATGGAAGGTATTACTTCAAATGAATGGAAGGTATTACTTCAAATGAATGGAAGGTATTACTTCAAATGAATGGAAGGTAATACTTGAAATGGATAGAAGGTATTAATTCAAATGAATGGAAGGTATTATTTTAAAGTTGATGGTAGGTAATACTTGAAATGAATGGCTTACTTGAAATGGATAGAAGGTAATACTTGAAATGGATAGAAGGTATTACTTCAAATGAATGGAAGGTATTACTTGAAGTTGATGGAAGGTAATACTTGAAATGAATGGAAGGTATTACTTGAAATGGATGGAGGGTAATACTTGAAATGGATAGAAGGTATTACTTCAAATGAATGGAAGGTATTACTTGAAGTTGACGGAAGGTAATACTTGAAATGGATTCTCATTAAATTGAGTGGAAGAAGGTGCAGACGTTGGTAAGGGACTACCAATACTTACACAATAATTCAAACTGTGAGACCGACACACTCTTGGAAACTTCTAGAGAACTCTTCTCTTTGTCTTTGGCACATAACGTCTTGATGATACGATCAAAACAGCTGATGGCTTGGGGGAGCTTACT
This sequence comes from Biomphalaria pfeifferi, assembly GCA_030265305.1. Taxonomy (NCBI): domain Eukaryota; kingdom Metazoa; phylum Mollusca; class Gastropoda; family Planorbidae; genus Biomphalaria; species Biomphalaria pfeifferi. Next base: position 542,198 of record JASAOG010000124.1, on the reverse strand, counting down.
GTGGAAGTAGAGCAGGCAGACAGCAACTTATTACGTCATCAAGTTCAGGGTATTTTTTGAATAAAAGCGTATCCTTGACTTCTAAATGATATTTTTGATGTTTTTATCCTATTTGCTAAGTGGTGGAGTGGTAAAGCATTTCGGCTTTTTAACAGAAGGATCAAGTTTGAATCCGGGTGAAGGCGAAAATCCTGAATATCTGTATTCTGATTACGCTAATCATACTGAAAGGGTACCTGACAAATGTAGTGGACACTTGTGCTGGCCACATGACGCCCTGGTTAGCTTGACTTCATCTGCCCCATGGCTCGTAAGGTATGAAAATCAGTATTTTTTTAAATATAAAATCAGTATGCTTACTATATCCTGCTCTAATTAGCCTCATTTGTTGATTAGGGAATACTAACATGTGAGGGATGGCCAGATTTAATATTAAGTCTTGCTATACTGATATCTTAAAACAAAAGAAAAAAATAGACCCTCCCCCCCCCCCCCACACCAAAAAAAAAAAACATCAAAAAAATACACATCAACAAACAGAGCGAGAATATTAAAATATAGGTATAAGAGAAACAAAAAAAAAACACACACAAAAAAACACAAAAAAACAACAGACCTATTTAAAAAAAAAACAACTTAATCTGGAGACAGCCGACCTGCACGAGCTAGAAGAGTTCACTTTTGCTACGCTGGCCTGGTACAGGCCTTGACACACTTTGCTGGCCTGTAGACAAGGATTGCACTTGGAGTTGTATTCAGTTTTGGCCACCAGCCTCGCCTGGTCCAGCTTTCGGAGCTGGTCTGACTTGTGGCATTTCTTTTCCGCCTCGTCGTAGCACGCGATGGCCTTCGAGTACAATCTGTGGAAAGAAACACAAAAATAAATAAATGTCACACGTCCACCAGCTATTTAGATTTAGGTCAACAGCACATTGTCTTAGAGCAGCGGTTCTCAACCTTTTTAGGTCGCCGACACTCTTTTACGATTTTCCACTATGTGGCGACCCCAACCATAAAATCATAAGCCTGGGTAACTGTGCTTTTGATAATTTTCCAAAACAGTTCACTTAGTGTGGACATTTTACCACCATGCAAATTTCATCACGAACAAATTGTCATTATAGTCTTGAAATGAATATTTCTTATTATGGTTACCTTATATATGAATAAAATTGCATCTTTGTGACATGTATTTATTTACTATTCTATTTCTTATTCAGAAGTCGAGGTTGCTGAGCGGTAAAGCGCTTGGCTTCCGAACCGAGGTCATGGGTTTAAATCCCGGTAAGGAATGGGATTTTTAACCAGGTGATCTTAGACTCCACCCAGCATAAATGGGTACCCGGGCAAATCCTTATTCGAAATTGGTCGCGACCCACAGGTTGAGAACCCCTGTATTAGAGTTAAAGGTTAAGCGGTTGCGACCTACATATTTTGCCACTCCTAATGCATACAAAGCTTTTGACGGTCACATGTCCACCAGCTATATAGATCTAGGTCAACAGCACATTGTCTTAGAGTTAAAGATTGAATGCAGTATTGCAAGTCACCAAGCAGTTGCGACCTACATATTTTGCCACAACTAATGCAGACAAAGCCGTTGAACTCCATGTTCTATTTAAGTTTCTTTTCGTCTTCTCCGCCTGTCTTCGGCTTTGCTTTGCATCTCAAATGTGTGTCTCGCGACATTGTCTGTCTCTTGCTGTCAGCCTGCCGTTTACCTCTATGCCAGTGAGGGCAAAAGGGCGCTTTAGTTGATCCTTATAGGGCTTTCGGGGGAGGGGGGAGTCTTCTATTAGAACGTCCTCCTTTAAAATCAATTAAAATATATCGGCTTTGGCATGCGGGGATCCCCCATAAGGGGTCTGTCTGTCCATCTGTCTGTCTGTCTGGTAAAAAATGCATAAACGTTATTTCTTTCTCCCACAATCTAGGATCAAGCTGAAAATATTTGCACAATTATTTCTTTTACCTGACAACACAAGAATCAATTTAACAAAAAAAGAATCAATTACTTAATTAACTATTGGTAATAAATTATTTTGTTTGGTATCTCGGACAAGGGAAAGAAATTGTAAATGACTGTAGGGGTAGTATAAGCTGAATTAGTCCCCTTTATAGGTGGCGTCTTAGTCTTAATGAACAAAAAAAAAACTAGGCTTACAAGCTATTTGATATGACATATTTGGGTATAGATTCAAAGCAGCGGAGGTGCAAAACTCGAGTTTTCCTTCTCGGTGGGGTGTATTCACGGCTGACGAGCCCCTCCTCCCCGAAGCTTATTAAAATACGCCCCCTCCTCCTCCATATTTCTTCTGGCAGTGAGAACAGTATCATCAAACACCATTGTTTCCCAAACTGTGTTCAGCGGTACCCTAGTGTTCGCGAGGCCCGAAAAGATGTTCCACGAACTACTGGAATAATTAACTAGAGGGCCACCACGTGAATTAATCTCTCAAAAAAAATTAAAACAAAGTGTATCGCTAAATACTCAGAATATGCGAAGTGTTCCGCTAGAGAAAAAGGTTTGGGAACCGCTGATCTAACACTAACAGGAAAGACCTGGACTGACTCACCGACACAAGCGCTTGTCACTTTTGGTGAGAGAGCCTCTCAGCATCATCTTGTCGCACTTCTTTCTCTCGTGGAAGCACTCCCGGCAGATGTGGTCGTATGTGTCTTTCGCCGGATTCGCAGAGAGCTGCGCGCTTTTCCCTTTGCCATCCGCAATGCACTGGTTGGTCGCTTTACCGTAGCACTCCATGGCTTCAACAGCTTTACTGATCAATAGAGGCAAGAAAACATTTATTTAGAAAAAAAATCCAATTTAAAAAATGTCACATTTTGAACGGGAAAATAAAACGTTACTTTTACTAATCACGAACGTGTGTGGGAAAACATTGAACTTTTTTATTTTTACAAAGATTATATGAACTCTGTCTGTCTGGTAAAAAGTTTGTACACGTTATTTCTCCCACACCCAATCTCGGATCAAGCTGAAATTTGGCACAATTATTTCTTGTACCTGACAAAACAAGAATAAATTTTAAAAAATTATTAAACAATAAGTTAGTTAACTATTGGCAAGTAATTATTTTGCATCCACGATTTTGAATCAATTTGATAATTTTTGATAGAGCTAAAATAATAATAAATAAAGTGCGATTGGAAATATTTTTATGGATTGTTTTTGTTGAGCGCAACTTTCATGGTTTTAGCAGTACGCTAAAAGGTCTAAGGGGTCCGTTCTATCATTTTTGTGGACAATTTGATGTGCTAGGGGTGGGGGATAATCGGAAGAAAGTTTACTTTTACAAAAGTAATAGGTGTCGAGCCAGTAAGATAGAAGGCCGACATGCTAGCCATTGAGCTACTTACACAGCAAATATATAGATCTATATTTTTTTTAAAAATTAAACATAACTTGTATTGAGTGAGGGGGAAAGCATTGTTCAACTACTGCCATATCTTTCATTTCTTATACGAAACAAAATTAATTAATTACCACTAATAAATTAAAAATAAAAGCTGTGCGAAATGTCCATTAGATCCAATATTGGGAAATATAGATATTATATTTAATATTTGACATTTGATATTTGACATTTTGGGGGTTTTTGCACAAATATTATTTCCCTTCTATAGCTCAAGATCTAAATTAAGTGTAAAAGAATCCACCCAGACAGACAGACAGAACAATCAAATTCGAATATCACCTGCACTGGAGATCCACCTCTATTTCTTTGTTCAGGTCATTCATCATTGCGCCGCAATTAAATTCCTCTACATACGACCTGCACGAGTTGCACTGCTCCTCCTGCTTCGTTAAGGCTACGCCCATGGACGCACTGAGTAGTCGAACTTCTTCGGCAGTTACGCATTTGTCCCTGGCCACTTCCAGGCAATCCAACGTCTTGGTCAATACACTGTGATAAAGTGGATAACAGCATTAATTGTGTTAATCTATGTAGTGCTAATACAAAGTATATGTAGTGCTTATACAAAGTATATGTGGAGCTTATACAAAGTATATGTAGAGCTTATACAAAGTATATGTAGAGCTTATACAGAGTATATGTGGAGCTTATTCAAAGTATATGTAGTGCTTATACAAAGTATATGTAGTGCTTATACAAAGTATATGTGGAGCTTATACAAAGTATATGTAGAGCTTATACAAAGTATATGTAGTGCTTATACAAAGTATATGTAGAACTCATAAAAAGTATATTAGTGCTTATACAAAGTATATATAGAGCTTATACAAAGTATATGTAGAGCTTATACAAAGTATATGTAGTGCTTATACTAAGTATATGTACAGGGGCGGACTGGCTATATGGGCAATCGGGCAAATGTCCGGTGGGCCGGTACCAAATGGGCGTGACAGTCGTAGTTCGATTTTTGCAAGGGCTGGTACACCTATACACTGAGACTCACCTACACGCTGTGGATTCGTCCTGTCCAGCACTATTTTGATTGCTACACTTGCTTATTGCCTCCAGGCACCCTTCATTGCTCTTGACTCGCTCTGTCTCTTTAACAGCTAGAAACAATAGGAGGATTAAACAGTCAGCCGTCAACTCATGGCCAAGGGAATAAAAAAGAAAACGGACAATGGTCAGCGGTTTAAAAAAAAAGATACAGACCAGCAATCACAGAATTTTCAGTTAATGATTAACGGTTAATAATCGGTCAGCTAATGACGAGAGGTCAGTCTGAGTTTAGCGATATAACAAAACATTTTGAGTTGAAATAGTATTGAAATATAGAGCTAGGTTTACATGTGTATAGCCCCGCCCACTAATGGCTATTGCTGTAGGGAAACAAAAAGAACATAAGGACACTGCGAGACACTTAGTGTTAAACAACTGACATCAGTAACAAAAGAAAAAGAAAATTCTTTAAGGGAAAAAAACAACTTATACGAAGTTTAATTTTATCAATTAGTTTGGATCAGTCATGCAATTAAATGTGTTATAGATCTAGACCAACGGCAATACATCTGTGCGATTAATAATAGTTGTACCAATTATTTTTATTCAGTGCTATTAGGTGCTTTTAGCTTTCTGAATACGCTTTGATCCTATCACTTGTCTGGACCAGTTGGGAAAAGGGGGGCAGGGGGAAAGGAAGAAAGGGAGATATGGGGGGGGGGGATTGTACCGTCATTGGCTTTTAAAAGCATTTACACAAGAAAAAAGGAAAGACCTAAATTCGAGCTCGTGGCTAACGTCAACGCTGGAAGACGCTAACCACTCTGCTAGTGAAGTACTTATAACTAGAAAAGAATGTATAGTTGTATATGCTCATTACAATTTAGAGCGTCGACTTTAAAGGGGACTAACTCAGCTTATACCACCACTTTCTTTCCCTTGTTCGAGATGCCAAATAAAATAATAAAGTACCAATAGTTAATTAACTAACTGGTTACATTATTATTTTTTATTCTTGTCAGTTAAAAGAGATAATTGCCCTAAATTTTAGTTTGATCCGTGATTTGGTTGTGGGAGAAAAAAACGTGTACAAACTTTTTGCCACACAGACAGACATACAGACAGACACACAGAATGAGTTGATATAAGCTTTGTAAAAGTAAGAAACTGATACAACGAGAAGTAACGTACCTTGCTTAGTAGTTGTAATAGATGTGTCTTTAATAACTGACAGTGCTGTACAAGTGTTTGGAGAATAGGACAAAAGGAAATACAATGTCATCAATCAATACATCGTAATAACCATTGGGTGTCATTCTTTCAACCATCAACTCATCTATAAATCTGTAATCTATCTATCTATCTATCTATCTGTCTGTCTGTCTGTCTGTCTGTCTGTCTGTCCGTCCATCCATCCATCTATCTATGTATCTATCTATCTATCTATCTATCGTTTCAGATGTTCCTTCAGAGTTGAAGATAATCTACTTCCTAGTCTAAGCCTCCCGCAGGACGACAGGATAACATCAAGCATGGTTTGAACCTAAGAGCATTGAGAAATCCGAACGACAGTCCAGCGCGCATATTGATCGAGCAGGCAGCTATTTGTTTACGTCTGTCCATCTATTTACCTGTCTTTGTGTTTTTCTAACCAAAATATTAGTTTAAATCATTTGATATTTACCTTCATGGATTAAATGAAACGTGATTACTTGAGCTGTACTAGTTTCATTGAAGACATCCTCAGCTTCGGTCCAATTTTGAGCGATCCCTGGATCTAATATTAAGTGTAAATAACAAATATTTAAGCGATGAAGTCAAACACCGATCAATATAATATCTGATTTGATGGTGAGTGTTTCTGGTGTTCCTTGAAGATGAAAGATTTGTATTTCATAGCCCAAACCTCACACTGGACGAGAGGAAGGGGGGGGGGGGGTTCGGGCGGAGCTCGAGCATCGAAACGACAGTCCGGGGTGGGGGAGGGGGGCATTTCAAACGACTGGGCAAGCAATAATGGATTAGAAGAGCCTGTATGGCATTGCTGTCTTTAACTCTTTCTCTCCGTAATAATCTTCCTCGTTTCGATAGTATTATTCATTTTTGCTAGTCAGAAAATGTTATATATTTGGTATTGAATTATAGGAGAATGCGTTCTCTTTTTACACAGCACAAATTAAAGTTTATAAATCCAAAATCAATTTAGTTTAATTGGGGATCAAATCCACGTTGGCAGTGGACATCGTCAATAAGGAGAGAAAGTGTTAAGATGTCATTGTGTGGTCGCGGGTGGAGGGAGGGGTATATTTTTGTTTAGTGAATAATAAGTAAAGTTACCTTTTCAAACCTTGCGGTCTATCTGACGGATGATGGTCATCTGTTTCTGTGTCCCACGGTCAATGAGGGTGAAGTCTGGCCAGCACAACGAACAACCGCCTTTACTTTTCACTAACTTAGGTCCAGTTGGGTGGACCTAGGGGCGCGCCTTAAAAATCCCGAAATTCAAAATCACAGTCTTCACTGGGATTCGAGCCCGAGACAAATCGTTTCGGAAGCCGAGCGCTTTAATGTAACATTACATGTTTTTATTTTAGTGGGTCATCTTTCGTACAGTCTTGATATCTTGTAAGCTTTACATCTCAATAGTTTTGGGCGCAGGTGTAAGCTGTTTATTTATTCTTGCGTCCTTGTGCAGCTTTATCCACATCCGCTTCGTCTGACACCCTAAAAGCTAAGTGCCCATTGTTTGATACACACTCATCTCCCCCCTGTCTCCCGTTCTTTGCCCAGATCCCACGTCATTCTTTTAAATAATTCTGGGCCAAAAAAAAAAACAAAACCTTAACTAGATTTGAATTAGTGTTAGTTTAAGAATACATTATTAAAGATCCTAGCTCAACCATATTATTATTATAGCTTTTATATAGTGCTTCTTTCATGCTTTTAGCATGCTCAGAGCGCTTTTGGTCCAATCTCATTTGTGGACCGGTGGGGGGGGGGGGAGGGGGTATCTAGGAGTTGGTTTTCCGTGCTGCCTTTGGGCGCTCAGTAAACACAACTCTACCCGAGTCGGGTATCGAGCCTCGAGCCCCATTCTAAGTAGCCAAGCCAAATGCAAGCGTACTTGGCCTCTTGACCACGCTTCCCACAACCATAAGTAAAGATTTGAAGTATTCTATCCTATTCTAAGCTGGTTCCTGGTACCCAGATATGTGACTGGCTTTACCTGTGTTGTGACATATGAGCGTTAATACTTCTTATGGATAGGGACACGGCCGGCTCTAACAATTGCGGGGCCGTATGCGAAATGGATTGCGCGGGGCCCAGTCTGGGTAAGTATAATGTTAATGTTTTATGTTTTATAGCCAGAATTAGGTTTAGAAATCTGGATCTACATGTCTAGATTATACCAGATTTATAGTCTAGATAGACTAGTCTAGATCTAGATTCTAGAATCTTGATATTAAGATAAATTACATATGAGTACTTCAAGTACTAACTCTAGATCTATATAGACTGTAGTATATTAGATCTAAAATGACTAGAATAATAATAATATATATAATATTGATATAATTATAATGCTAAAATCTTCAATGAAAACAAATGATTAAATGATAGATTTATCTCATTCAATACAGACGTTACTCCATGTTTCGATGTACAGACCTACTAAACTGAATACACAGAGACCAAGCAATGGAAAAAGCAGCATCTTCCATATGTTGGGGTGTTAGCTATTAACTAACTAAAATACGAGATGAACTATTATTGCAGTCTTGCAGGATCCCAAACGGATATTACGAAATGCGTGCTCTGACTTTTGGTGCGTGCTTTATGTGTGGGAATTCCCGGTAAAAGTAGACTCCGATACCGTAGTGACAGACACTTACTGTGACAAATGATATACATATAATCTGATCAGTTGATGTACATCATGTGTGTGCTGTTACAGTCCGCATAACCTAATTTCTCCTTTTTTTTCTCGGTCTGCAGCTTTTCTTAGCAGTGTATCAAGAGAAAGGCCGGTTCATTTTTTTTCCAGCCAGCTTTTCTTTGGTTGACCACAGAGATCGGTCAATACGCGACTTCCAGAGCCTTCCCCAACTGATGCCAACAGATTGGTCGTAGAACCGTTTCTTGAGAGTCCAATGCTGTCTTTTCTTTCCGCTTTGCCCGCGCATATATCAAGATAAATAAGCCATGTTGAACCAACGCGAGATTAAGCTGTATACAAGAGGCCATAGTTTTAACCCATTTTTCAGATGAAAGATGTCTTGAAATGTTTTCTTTAAAAGGAACGTCAAATCCATCATGCTGCTCTTGCGAAACCATTGTGAAAGGTCCGATTTATCCGACGTAACAATGTCACTTAAGGTAAACAATTTAATTTCTAAGCATGCGTATAATGTTGGCTTAGTTTATTTATACCCATTTATGGATTTATCTTATCTTATCTTATATAATACAGACGTTACTTCAAAAAAAGATGATTACGTCCTACGCGTCATGCATTTATAACTAAAATACAAACATATCTTGCTCCTTGAAAAAAAAAAACACTTTCGCACCCCTTTGACAGCACCTCGCAACTCTAGGCCCACTGAAGCTTGCCTCCATCGGTCTGTCGGTCTGTCCGAAAAAAAACACTCTATTACTGACGGCCTGTAGTCCAAGACCCTCGGGTTAGAGGCGAGGCCGGAAGCCGATCTCACCAGAAAAACGTATCATATTCTTTCTCTGTACAACAGCCTTTGAGGTGTCCGCAATAAAATGAGTCTCTTGAGGAACGACGTGAGGGTAATGGCATATTTGTTGGGCTCTCTTCCATCCCAGCCAGTGCACCGTACCCGGTTCTTGGGGCCCTCGTAGGCGTTTCTGTTTCGCTTCCTTATTTCCTAACCGTTTCCTCAAACCTCCATTTCCATACGAACGCCACTTTGAGACTGAGAATCATTGCCCGTGATAATACATACACAAGAAAACATTCTGTAGTTGGCCATTAAGCTCATGTTGACTTCATTTGATTGGTTTGGATTGCAAAAGAGCTCACAGCTCAGCAGCAATAAAGCTGGCTAGAAGAAGAAGAAGAATTGGTTCTGATCGATGTGTTTCTACAATCTTAGTACTGTAAATCTTCTTTAATAAAATATAATTGTGTACTTTAGAATTATAAGTAAGTGCATTCATAAAAAATACATTTAGAATTTTAGTACTTTTTGCTTTTTATATAGTTGGCAACATTGAGGGTCAATTAATCATCCTTGACACTTTTCCAGTGAACTAGAAAATCTCCAATATATATAATTATTGTTTTTTTTATGTTTTAAAATTCCCGATTTTTTGTTTTCAACTAGAACATGAAACGTGTACTCTAAAGGGAACTTTTCTTATGTTCATGAACAAATTAATAAGACATCCATTAAACAAGAGTGAAGAAAACAGAACATGGATCTAACATCCATTGTTTTATATGTAGCGCTGTGTATTATTGGTAAGTATTTGACATTATCTGAGTTCTACAGAAATCTAATAAAACAGTTCGTAAGTTCCCTACCGCAATTAAAACATTGAACAGGTTAGTACTGTTAGTCATGCTGCCTGATTCAGCCATAAAACCCAGTTCTCTGTCTCTGATTACCATGCTTGACTAGATTAACACATGCTTAAGCGTATGACTTTTCTTACAGAAGGGCGTCCTCTTTTTTTTTTTTTTTTTAAAGTGATATTGGTAATTTATAATAAAATATAAGATAATCATACTGGATCCGGAGTTTAGAGCATGCATTAACTTTTTAAGATAATGTCTGTTGAATAAATGGACTGGTCTATATCTAGATCATTAATGCAAATAATGAAATGGTCTAAGTAATGAAAACTATAAATCTTGTAATAATATAGAGTAGATCTAGGCCTATTTCTAGCCGTGATATAGACTAGATCTAGGTCTCAGTAATTAATACTGAGAGAGCTACTGCTTGTGTCTAGACTAAATATATATAGGCATGTGTTAATAAGATCATTTATGAACAAGGTTTGGTACTGGATTTTTTTATGGAATGATTTGGGGGGGGGGGGGGGGGTTAAAGCACATGGATGTCCGCGGCAAGCTTATTCAGAATCCTATGCATATTTTAGAGACCTTGCATAGATTGACCGCTATGAGTGAGATGATGTAAAAGGAGCATAAAGTGGACCATCGACTTTGAGATAGACATGATTTAGTATGCATGACTGGATTGGTAGATTGGCCTGTGTTAGACATGATATAGTATGCATAACTGGATAGGTAGATTGGCCTGTGTTAGACATGATATACAATGAATGACTTGAAAGGCAGACTATCGACTTTAGCTGTGTTATGAAGGATGTTTAGGCTGTGAGTGGAAGAGGCTTAATATTAGTAGCATGTGTCGAATTAGTGTTGTAGATTTGGTTTATCTTTTAGGTATAGGTAGTTGTTCATTGTATAAATATAGTTTGTATTTTTTAAAATTTATTTAATCCTTTTTTTTAAAGTTAAAACAAAACTAAACATTTTGTAACAATTTTGCTAAAAAATATTTTCATCTTCCTTCACCACCATTACTCTCTAAAAGGACTTGATGGAGACTCAGATTCATTCCCAGAAGAAGAAGAGGAGCAGGATTGGGTGTCATGCCTGGAGAAAAAGCCACTATGCGATAACATTATCGCTCACATCGACATCAATAATACAACAGTAAATCAACAAATTTGCAGGTAAGATGATCAATAACGATCAAGAGAGCTGGTCTCCAATCTTTTCCGGCTTTGGGGCCATATACATTTCTAACACGCTTGTCGTGGGCCACATCAACGGAAATAAACCGTAGTGCCCGCTCGTTAACCGTTGGCCGCAGAAACAGATGACCTTAACATCATCTGCCCCATAGATCGAAAGGTCTGAAAAAGGAACTTTCCTTTTTTTTTTATACTTTGTACGTTAGGAAAAGAGAAAGGCTAAGAATAGCTTATCTTTAAAAGGGAAGCAACTTCATGCAAGCATGGCAAAACATTGTCCTAAGCCCCAAGATATTAGGATTAAGTATATTTGTATGCAAATAAAACAAAGTCAAACTTAACATGAAAGATAAAAAGTTAAGTAAAGAAAGTGAAATTTATTCACAAAGGCCTACACTATACAAAGATTCAAATTATGTTAAGTTCATAGGATTCCTTGGCCAACAGTTAAAGAGGACGACAATATATAATCAGCATGTTGACCGTCCGCCCTCAATTTCCTCAGCTAAAGTTAGATACCCATTACAGCGAGATTTGAACCCAGGTTCGGAAACCACGCGCCATAAAGCGCGTGACAAGAGAGCTGGGAAGCCAGGCGCCATAAAGCGCGTGACAAGAGAGCTGGGAAGCCAGGCGCCATAAAGCGCGTGACAAGAGAGCCAAATGTTTCTTATTACAATTGTCAAAGTAGTACAAGCGGGCATGTTTCAAACCCGGGATAATGAGACATTTCAGAGCGCATACCACACGACCAGGCAGCTATCAATGACCGGTATGTGAAGAACCAAAGCCGATTGCACGCTACACTGTGATTATGACAATACAGAAAAAAAGGACTTTTTCCATTGTCGTTGTAGCTTTCTTATGAAATCATATTTTTCAGGGCTAAAACTAGCCATTCTACATTTTTAAATATTATTTTTCATTTCACATTGCTGCTTTGTGGTTGGTTTAACCCTTCTGGTATAAAAGCATGCATCCAGTCAGGCTGGCTATTTAGTCCCAGGTACCCTACAGCGACCGTCGAGTTCAGAGGTAAGACACGGCTGTGGGCTGTTTCAAAGCGCCAAACGACTATCCTACCTCCACAAAGTAATGCTATACCATTTTTTTTCATTTTCAGCCGTAACCCTCTTTTTTTTTCACACGGCGTAAACCTTACAGTGTGTAAGAGGCTTAACTGTTTCATTCAATGTCTTTGTAAGAAAATCTTTGCCTTAACATTTATTACTAGCAGTTTCGCAATGTAGAGGGAGGCAATCACATTCAGAGAAAATGAGCCAAGTTGAGCTGCAATGACTAACAACAGTATTTTTGTTCCACAGTGAAGTCATTGAGTTTTTTTCTTGTGTCGAAGCAGCGCTCGCTCTGTGCGATAACGACTCGGACAAACATACGATGTTAGCCATGAAAACTAGAGAAATAAATCTTATCTCACAGCGATGTAAGTATTATCGTGGCACGATTAGGAATTAATTATTTGGTTTGGAAATAAGGGAAGTTTTGACTAAGAGACAATGACGTGACTTGTTTCCCAACAAGACTAGGCTTTAGGCAGAGCGAAATATCAGTCGATGTAAACAGACAACTTCCTGGACGCCTTAGAGCTAGGAAGCTTGGTATGAACGTAGAGAGTTAGCTGACATTCGATTAACTTGTTGTTCGACATTCAGTATCAGCGTCGACTAACTTCTATTGATAGTTCGGCCTTTCGCCGGTGCTATTGGATCTCGTTGAGTGTTACCACCGTTTGTTTATTTGCATTAAAAGCACCTAACAGTAAAAGCCCATCCCATAACTTGTTTTCGTGACGAAACAAGTGCTGGGACTCGTAATGGTACAGTTTAGCTATGGAACTCTTCTGGACTTCCCTTCTATGAAGTCCAGTAGGGAATTGGCGCCGACAGGCGCCGTTCATCACGTTGGTAGTTAGAAAGGCTTTTATCCAACCACCAGGCCTGGACATTGGGATTATTCATCCCATGTCCTGTCTGAGGGCACCCAGCGGTAGACTGGGCCAGACCCGATCACTGGGTTAGCTTTCTGTAAATGGACGTTATGAGATGTGGCTTTGATATTGCGTGACGTGTATTACTATTACACACATGAAGGACTGGTCACTACTACTACTGTGTCGCGAATGCGTAGAATGCTGGGTTCGTGCTTCCTGGAGTACTCTTGACACGTGACAAACATGGACACTACAGATTGAGTTACGTCCGTTTCAGCAGACAAAATACAAAGTTTATTTGATAACAATAATAATAATAATACTGCACTCCTTGTCAATTACACAAGTTTCTAGGAAACAATCCTATCCGCATAACAGCGGCATCAAATAAATCCAATACGTTAAACTCTCCAGAGTAGATTACAAATCACGTCCACATCTCAGCGGGTAACACTGTACAGAATAATACTGAATACCTACTACAAATACATGTCTCAAAAGACCACTGGCATCAACTGCCCAAAAGTTACTACCTAACTGAAATTATTACTCGACTTTCTAAGTCGCTACTGTTCGTCCCGAACCAAAGATACTAATTGACTGCCCGGTCCAAAGGATACCACTTGACTGACTTGACTGAACTAAAAGTCAATTTTAATCATTCTATTTCCTGTTTCTATATCAGGAGTTCCACGTGTCTTTTAACCTCTTAACCCGAGGTGAACATTTAACAGGCAATGTCAACCGAGACTGTGACACTTTCTTACATATCTTTTAAGGTTATATAAGTGACAGTCTTTCAAAAGAGAAGATAATCACGTCCCAGGCATAAGTAAGACCTTGGGATCTATGGGGCAGATGATGTAACGGATTATCTCTTTCTGAGGCTGACGTTTAACGAAGGAGTCATGTGACTAGCACAACGACCAACCGCTTTGACTTTACGCCACTAAAGTCAGGTACCTTATAGAGCTGGGTGAACACAAAGGCGGCGTCCTCAAAAAAAAAAAACCCAACGAACTTCAAAATCTCAATCATCACCAATTTTTGAACAAGAAACTACTCGGTTCAAATCTAAGCGTTTTACCACTGAGCCACCTCGTGACCACGCCCACTGTCCTACGCATATCCGTGCGGTAATTTAGTTGTACTTAAACCCTGCGTTGATGTTCGTGTCTGATTCTGGCAACCCGTTCCAAGCTCGGATGGTACTAGGGAAGAAGAAGCAATAGTACATTAGCGTTCTAGAGTATGGCATTAGAAATGTGCCTTTATCTTTGTGAATTTCTGAGTACTATTACTATTACTATTATTATTATTATTATTTTGCCTTTGGCAAGATGAACTTTTATCTCTCAGTGCGGTTGTATGTAATATGTGTCCCTCTTTACCATTCAAACAGTTCTATTAAAATTAAAACAACTCACAAAAGATGTCCTTAAACTTGATCTCTATGTCCCGCCCCCCGGTCGGTCACATTCGTCGTTCGTCTATTGTTGTTTCTTTAAATTAAAGTAACATGGCCGGTTGCAGGAAGTGGTAATGAATATATACGTTATAAGCACTCCACTACCTATAAATAAAATCCTTCCACTAGCATGTGTCTCAAATAGCCTCTAATAGCCAGTCCAACTCTAGGTCATGTGTAGTTCAGATATTAGATACAAAGAAACTGTTATTAATCACTAGAGAAGGGTCAAAGGTGAGAATATGTGCCCTAAACCAGTAGGTTCGGGCAGATGGCCTCGTTAGCCTTGGTTGGAGCCCAACTAGGAGAAGAAAAGCCTCTGAACCTATAGCTCTGCTGCTATTCAGATATTAACAAAGCATGGAAGAGCTTCGAAAATTACTCTACGATGAAAAATCAGGATCCAGTGACCCTTAAGTATCTTGCAGCCTAGCTGCAAAAATTGTGCATATGCCCAACCTGTGATCGCAGCTGTGCATCAAGGATTGGCCTCTTTAGTCACACAAGAAGTTGCAAAGGGAAAACATTGTCTCTCGAGACATAAAATGCTACAGAAACAATCCGTTCCTTTGGATACATCAACTGGAATGAACTGCCGTGTGGTCGACATCATTCCGACCGAATCTAAGCCAAGGCTTCCACCTCATTATTTCTATGAGAATGTCCATCTTCACGACTGAACGTTGAAGAATTCCCTTCAGGTTGAAAATATCCATTTTATTCCAGTGCAGTATACATGGCATAAAGTCGGTAATGAGACTCTTTAAACAATAAAAAGATGGTGATTATATCAAGAGATAAACTAGACTAGTATCAATAGTGAAAATCATTCGAAACTCTTAATATAAACTTTAGAACTATGTTATAAGCATCCATGAGTTATAATACAATGTGATATTTCTCTCTTTCATTTTATAGGTTTAAAAAAAGGTAATTCCTTTTTTAGTTTATTATAGTCTAAAATATTTAAAGAGATCGAGAGACAGTGAGACAGTGATTGAGAGATAGATAAATAAAGATAGAATTTATCAATCAATCAATAAATCAATTTTCAATCAATCAATCTATCTATCTATCTATCTATCTATCTATCTATCTATCTATCTATCTATCTATCTATCTGTCTATCTATCTATCTATCTATTAGTCTGTCTGTCTGTATGTCTGTCGGTCTGTTCGTCTGTTTGGTGTACGTCTGTATCTTCGAATGTATCCCACATTTTTAAAGATCTTTTTGAGTTGAAAATTAAAATTCAGTTACAGAATTTTAATAGAAATATATTATATTCATTACTTAGACTTAGATCCTCCCCTGCCGTTCGTCGCATTGGGCGGCAAGCTGTCTCCACAAAGATCTGTCACTAGCAGTGTAGATATATCAGCCACCCATGGGGAAACTCCATGTTCAACGTACTTATTGTTTACACATTATTTGTTAATGACAAAAAAGTTGTGTCTGTCGGGGAGGCCTTAAAATGCGGGCTCCTCCATTGCCCTTGTAACTAGACAAATATAGAGGACTCTCAAAATGTTTAGCCCATCTATTCACAAACCCATCTTCCTCCTCCTATCTTCTTTATCTCCCTTTTCAGCCTAAATTTGCAGAACTGCAGTGTCAATACACATATAATTAGGTCAAATAGTGTTCTGAATTTCATTGACTGTTTTATTTATAGTTTTATAATTTTACATATTTGATTTAGCTTACCCATTTTTAAACATTTCTGATATAAACGTGTTTTCTTATTTTCTTCTTAACCACAGAGGATGATGATAAAAAAGACGGTAATACATAAAAAGATGAGAGAGAGAGAGAGTTTATAGTTAGTTAGATATTAATTACCATGTAAATGTAACCTTTTAACTAGACTAAAAAAAAAATTGAATCCCAGAAGCATGGCAATTTATAGTCTCTAGTTTGAAGCGATTTTTTGTTACATATGCTGCCTAGTTGTACAGTAAGTAGTGCAATGGTACCTGTCTGGTTTTATTGTAATGCTATCCGGATATTACCCGCGGCCTGCGGGCCTTAGTTTGTGTATCTAGTGGGTTGGATTTAGATCTATGTGAAATGTGGCAAATGTTCCTTTCACTTTTGTTTTCCTTTCGCCAAGAAAATAAAAGAAGATTGCAAAAAATGGGTTTACCCGTTAAAACCGATACATTCATATCAAATATATTATACTGTGAAAACGGATTTACCCGATTGTTAAAAAGTTTAGTTTTTTAATAGAGCTTTTTATCGGCATTTATCCTCCTCTTGCGTAGTTGTGGGAGGGACATTAAACATACACTACGGTCTCCGCCGTAATCTAAGGGAACTATGCCACTTTTTATAGGGAAAAGTCAAAATGGTTTTGATATCTATGCGGCATATACATAAATACATATATACATACATACATACATACATACATACATACATACATACATACATACATACATACATACATACATACATATATACATACATATATACATACATATATACATACATATATACATATACATATATACATACATACATACATACATACATACATACATACATACATACGTACATATATACATACATACGCCTTTTTTTAATTAATATATTAAGATTACTTCGTTATAGTTTGACTTAAGGTGAAATGTAAAGTCATACGGTTTAGGGCTGGAGAAGATCACTTGGATAAGATTCAACACATTTCATACAGTTCAGTGCTAGAGAAGATCACTTGGATAAGATTCAACACATTTCATACAGTTATCTACATCATAACCACCTCAGCTCTACCGGGAAAAAATAATCTCCCCTTATTAATTTATTTTTCTGTGTAGACACAAGAAGCTACTAGAATGTAAAGAACTTCCTGTTTGCAGTTCTCTCACAACCTTAACGCATTAGTCCACCTAACATTAGGTGTCTTTTGATAACATTAAGCTCAAGAAATAATTTTGACCTAGTAGCTTTCGGCAAGATAAGTACCGTATACAACTCAGTGATATTTTTTTTAACTCTTTCTCTCCGTAATTTTCTTTTCTCGTTCCGATAGTATTATTCGTTTTGCTCATTTGTATGTCACTCTCCTGTTAGGGTTAAACTTCAATAACTTTTTGGTTTGTCAGCAGAAAATGTTATATTTGGTATCGAATTATAGGAGAATGCACGCTAGTTTTTTCACGACACAAATTAAAGTTTTATGAACGCGAAATTCAATTTAGTTTAATGGGAGTCTTAATCAACGTTGACGAGGTCTATTAGGAGAGAAAGAGTTAAAAAGCGTCACCAAACTGAGCTGTAGCTGTTTATGATGTACAGTGCAAATGCATTACTTTGTCAGTTCAAGTAAATTATTAGATCGACTTGTAAGGTTAGGGTTAGGGTTAGGGTTAGGGTTAGTGTTGTTGAACCTCGCCCTGCTTCAGTTCAGTGAGAGCTCGAGTGGGTAAAATAAGATTAACAGCTTTTCCTCATTATGTCCACAACTTATACATTTTTAATCATTTAATTTTAAACGTTTAAAATGTTTGCTTTAATAGAGGTAGGAGGTGACGCAACAGGTTAGTTCATGACTATTTTTTTTTAAATTTCGTAACTCATATAACTTTCATTGCTTCTATAAATTTTATAACTTTAATTATTTTTTTATAACTTTCATAATTTTTATAACTTTCATAATTTTTATAATTTAAAAAGTTGTATAATTTTCATAGCTTTTTTAACTTTCTTAAGTTTTACAATTTTGTTATTGTCTAATGTTATTCTTAACTTTTATAACCTTCTTAACTATTATTACTTTCGTAACTTTTTGTAACTTTCATAATGTTTAAAGCTTTCATAACTTTTAGAACATCTGTAAATTTAATAAACATATATAACTGTATGTGTATGTATTTTACTACTTTCGTAATTTTATAAAGATATCATGCATTTGTTCACTTTTATAACTTCCAAAAATGATCATAAATTTCTAAAATTTTATACATAACTCTTACTACTTTAATAATTTTTTTATAACTTTCATAAATTTAATACATTTTGGAACTTTTGGAACTATTTTGTTTTTATGACCTCCCTTGTCTAATTGAGACTTGATCGAGATAAAAACCAAAGAAAATAAAAAAAAAAACAACATAACATTGAAATAGGATTGAAATCTGAAGTACTTTCTCAGCCAAGTGGCTAAAATTTCTGGGGACTTCCGGTCTTGCATGTGGTTAACATGATTAGGACTTCGGGAATGCGGAATAATTGGGGATGTTACCAAGGAGCAACCCAACTATGAACGCTTTCTTTTGAGGACCCTAGTTCAAAATATAGACGGTCTCATTCTCCTACTGTTCACTTTATTATTCTAAAGCGTTTGCTACAAGAATGTTGCCCTAGCTACAGCCCGCGGGCCACATCCGACCCAGCTCCTTAAAACTTTCGCCTGTAGCGCAGGAAAAAGACATAATAAAGAATCCTGATAATGACTGGAATTTTTTAATTCGGAATCTTTGGGCGCCTCTGAGTCTACCCAGCTCTAATGGGTGCATGACAATAGTTGGGGAAAAGTAAAGGCGGTTGGTCGTTGTGCCACATGGCATCCTCGTTAACCGCAGGCCACAGAAACAGATGACCTTTACATCATCGGCCCTATAGACCTCAAGGTCTGAAAGGGAAACTTCACTACTTTACTACTTACATAACAGCTGTCAGCTAGTTTGCGTGGCAGGAACATAACAGCTGTTAGCTAGTTTTAGTGGCAGGAACATAACAGTTGTCAGCTAGTTTGAGTGGCAGAAACATAACAGCTTTCAGCTAGTTTGAGTGACAGGAACATAACAATTGTCAGCTAGTTTGAGTGGCAGGAACATTACAGCTGTCAGCTAGTTTGAGTGGCAGGAACATAACAGCTGTTAGCTAGTTTGAGTGGCAGGTACTAAACATCTGTCAGCTAGTTTAATTGGCAGGGACATAACAGCTAGTTTGAGAGACAGGCATATAAAGCAGTCAGATAGTTAAAGTAGCAGATAGAATAGACAAAAGTTAATATGTATCACTTGTTTCAGGCAAAAAAAATTCGGGCCAGAAAGAGACTGCCGCCTCGTGCTTTACGTTTGCTGTGTTCATGTCAGTGCTCAGTAGAGTGAAGGTTACTGTTCTTTGATGTCTAGTAGAGGGTGAAACTTTACTGGCTGGGGGTAAATATAGCCTGGAAGCTCTAGATCTTTTTTATTTAAATACAAAAGAACAAACGTTACGTTTGATATCCCACACTCACACACCCTCACAGAGACACTCACGTACTCCATCTCACGTTCACAGGCACTCACACACACGCTCCCTTGCACACACGCAGTCTTTAATACACACAATCACATACTCTCTAACAGACTCACTTCACAAGCTCTTTTTAACACAAACGCATACTCTCCGAACACACAAAGACACACTCTCACACAAACTGACACATTTAAACATGCTCAGACACACACCGTAACGCTCTGGTGATCGAAAGTGAACAGAGGGGTCCGTCAGCTCGTCAGAGAAACTTACTGGGTCTCCACCAAGCCTTCTAACTTACTGTACCTATAGGTTATAGACAGAAACACAGTTTTAAGAGTGCGCGTTGGCTGAGCGGTAAAGCGCTTGGCTTCTTAACCTGGGCTCCCAGGTTAGAATCCTGGTGAAGACTGGGAGTTTGAATTTCGGGAACTTTGGGCGCCTCTGAGTCCACTCAGCTCTAAGGGATACCTGGCACTAGTTGGGAAAAAGTAAAGGCGGTTGGTCGTTGTGCTGACCAAATGACACTCTTGTTAACCGTGGGCCATAGAAACAGATGACCTTAACATCGTTTGTCTCGTATATCACTAGGTCTGACAGGGGAACTTTGTTTAAATCAATATAAATGAAAAAGTACTAATGATTGATACAAATTCATTTTGAAAGATTTAAACTTTAAAGAGAAAAAATTATTGCAGTGCCCAATGATTTTTACAATTGTATTATTTTAATCGATCAAAACAAGACTATGGCTTGAATGTTCCTGGTCCATTGGCGAATTTGATGGGGGCGCCTCTGAGTTTGTGTGATAACCCAAACTCTCTTTTTAATCTTGTATTTTAATGATTCATGTCTTGTCTATGCCAATCAATAATCCGAGAATAGGTGTTAGAGAAATATAGTGTACACACTTTTTACCAGACCAGACAGACAGATCGAGCTGATATAAGCTTTGTTAAAGTAAGGAGTATTGTCTCCATCTTTCAGGTTCATAGAAGATAGTTGGTCATAAGAATCGAATACAAATGAAACAATTTGATACACATCATCCTAAATGTATTCCTGAACATTTTGTTTCCAAATGTGCATGACTTGTGTGATGGAATAGATTCTGAATTAAACTTCCAAGAATCAACGTTCGTGATGTTTTTATTTTTTTTAAAATTTTATTGTTTTCTCGCTACGTGCAATTATAAATTGAATTTATTACCAGGCTGATTCCTGGCGCCCTTTGTGATTGTATTTGAGACTTGAGGTGTAATACGTAACAAATACTACACTTTACGGTTAAGGCTTGTTACGGTGTCGTGTGTGTGTGTGATACTGATTAGTTTCACAGGTGTTATCAAGGCTCACCGATAGACTTGTCAGAGACCAGACAAAGATTAGGGGGCAATGTCAGTTAGATGTTTGTCTTGTAGAGCGACTAATACGTGGGTCGGGACAGACACAGACAATTGGTAATGTTGGTTTAGGGTTTAGGCGTGGGCTAGATACTCAGCCTATATATATATAGAGAGAGAGAGAGAGAAGTTTTGGGCAGCCGGGACAAAGCGCCATTTGGTATTAGCAGGGGCGTGTGTCGGGTGCTAGAGATACTGTAGCATGTAGGAAATAGTTCTAAAGGACCAGGATAAGAACATTGTTTTTATTAGTTATTGCATTACTAGGCAGTTGATTAAGAATAAATAGAATTTGCGTTTTAGCTAGTTGTTAGCAATATCCTGGTCATTTCTTTATTTAGAGTGACAGTCTGAGTCAGTGACGGTCTGAGTCTGGGACAGTCTTGAGAGTCCGTAGAGTCTTGAGCCAGTAGAGATAGCCCGAGTATCTTATGTTGGGAATCATTGACGACAGTAGATTGAAACTAGAAAATGAGCGACAGACGATGGTCTACACAAATGACAGGCAAATAACATAAGTTGAACTCATGTAGCCTTGTGATGTTGGATCCAGAAGCGTGATTTGAGGAGGAAACTCGTTGGTCTGGCTGAGCATGGGGGAAAAAACTGTTTCTCTTGTTGTATGTTATTCATGCTAGATGTATTAGTTTATCATTAATCATACATGCTGTCATTTAATTAATCAAGTACTTACTACATTTAGTACACGATTTTAATGTGGCCATTGCTGCCTTCATTAGGAGTCGACTTAACTTTATATGTTGTCGATTAATATTGTGAATTAGTTAATACACTGTAAATAATATTGTTTTAAAGTACTGATTTGTTATTGAAAAGTAATATTCAATACTCGCACCAAGCGTGAGAATCATCCGCTAGATGAAAAGGGCCAAGATAACAAAGCGAGGATGTGACGTAAGGTGTGTTTTTTTTTTTTTGGCAATGATTATGCTATGACAGCATAGAGATGAAGCTGGTAGGGCAGGTGATAGGTGGTACATTATAGGGATTCAGAGGAATCTCTTGTGAGCTCGGCCTCTGACCTCGCCGGGGTTAAAGTAGCCGTGTCCCATACATATGCTAAAAGTTGGGATACCTCCAGATAGAGAGGTCGTAAAGGAGCCAATCTCTAATTCCTGGCTTCTGTGTATAAAATGGAGCTAGCTCTACAAATACAGAAACTCTTCAAAACAAGAGTTTACTTGTGTAAATGTATATAATAATCTATGTGCACTTATTTAAATATAGAGTTAAAATGTTCTAAGTCATTTCCTTTAAAGCGATTTCACTATCACATAAAACTTATCTCCATAAAAATTTGCGACTGGCTAGACATTAAATAAAGTGAGATTTGCTATGCCAAACATAGAGATTTTTAAAAAATCACAGCTCATATCTTTTTAGTTGGCGACAATTCTGTGGCATTTTACGTCTCAAGAAAAGATCTTATTCCCTTTGCAACGTCTTGTGTGACTAAAGAGGCCAATCCTTGATACACAGCTGCGGTCACAGGTTGAGCATTTGTAATCACCAGGCGCCGTTGCATTTTCACCCTTCCTTTCTACTACTGCTGCGTAAGCCATCTGCAATCCGGGACCCTCCCTTTATGCTCCAGTGCCTCTTTTTCCTAAATGTTTGTGTCAATTTTAAAGAGCGTCCAGGCGTGTTAGCATACATCTGTCTACCTTAAAAGTGACCGACCTACGGCTCTCCTGCCTTCTATTATATTACCATACAGTCTTTGTTGCACCAAAGAAGATTCAATGAAGTGCCCTTGACATTGTTTAGTCTATACTGAAACTCTCCAACACCTTGCTTATTAATACTTACGTATTCTGATACACCAAAAAGCTTGCTCTTTATGGATTGAGATCAATGCATAAAAATACCCGATCATGACCCGATTATTTTTGTTTCATTCAAGTTCAAGATTTTTGAATACAATATTTTTTTAGGCTGGAGCATCAATGTAAGTTGCCTGTCTATGAAAATTCTTTACATGACATTTGTCCCAGATAGCCGTGTCATATATCAGTTTTAGAACCCCTGTAATATTTGGTGACTAGTAGTCACTGAACTATTCCGTGCAGTTAGCACGAGATTTTTCCTGGTCGGGGACTGACCACGAGGTGGACACCTCAGTTGATCTTGGGCTCTCGTAGAGAGAGGAATATTATGGATATCTTGTCCAGTGTAGTAATGTATAGATATTAAGGTTGATTTTTTAGCATGTGTGATATCTAAAGTATTCCATTGGATTCTAATGTACTATGTTTTGTGTATATTTCTTGATGGCTGGACTTGCCAATATCTTTTATGAATTATTTTACATGTAATAAAACCTTGTCTGCTGACACTGCGTCTATTTATAATTATGAATGTTGTGGTCGTAGAGTTCAGTATGATAGTGTTCTTGCGCACTAGCAAATATAGTGCGCCTGAGAAGGTATTTAGATATTAAGGCAAAGAACTTTATAGTGGTACCAGAAGAGGTAGCTACAACACACAAAGGCAGACCAGCTCAAGACCGTCCAGACCTGTAACGACAACTAGGCTGTGACAAGCCGCTGGTAACTTTTCAGCAAATGACCTAATCGTGTGTCATTGACACAGGTCAAATTAGGTTGGACTGGTCTATGTTATAAGCTAATAAATCGCAATATTTCTTTGCACCGAATGTCTGTCCAGGCTTCAGATGACATGACAATAAACATTTCGCAAACATTTCAACAAGATGCATATACAAATATTAATAATAAGATCATTGTCTTTTATAGATATTTAATCACAAATTATTAAGTTACGACCTGTTCGTCAATGTAAAATAGACTATGCCAACAGCTTGGGCAGTCATGGTCGCTGCTTCTTTGGGATCAATTTATCTTGAAACATGGATCAGTTACCTAAACATTTGAAACAAAATTTTAATAAATATTGATGTAACCCTGTTTATACATTGTATAGGGTTAACAGTGTGTGATCAGCTGACATATGTGACACAGGCCAGTAATACAGTTTAGCGTGCTATATCGATGGGCAAGGGACAGTACTGGCATGAACTTTGCACGTGAATGGGACCTGGATTATGGACCAGAGACACAGTGTGTGTAAGCAGTGCAGTTCAAGACAGGACAGCGAGTAGACCAGGACTGTTAGTCTGCCATAAGGTCGGTCCTGGTGGAGCTATGAAGTGAATGTACGAGTCCAGGAAGAGATAGATACAGTAGAGTTTATTAGTTTAGTACGGCGATGTACAGTATTGTATTTTTAGTGTTGAAGCATTGTCAATTGTGTTATATAGGCTGTTTTGATTGACCATTATTAAAGCACCAGATTATTTGGAGCCTTCTTGTCAAGTTCTTGATGTGCTAGATGTGCTGTGTTGTGTTTAGCAGTGTTTACAGAAGGCCTGATTAGTAGAGAACGTAGCAACATCTTAATGTGGCACACCGTTCAACATCCAAAATAAAATATATAGGACATATATTTTAATAACATCGACAGGTGCGTAGCTAGGAAATTTCCATCGTTTAGGGGCCGGGGCGCTAGACCTCTTTGGGGGCCCCCTGCATTTTGCATAATATTTAATTTTTAATGCAAAAAAAACACTCATTTGGGGCCCCTCTCAATTGGGGGGCCGGGATGATTTTCAAATTCTCCCCCACCCTAGCTACGCCACTGAAAATCGAGGATGAACATGTATACATACACTAACAAAGGGTGCCTACCTCTAGAGAATTCCACCATCTAAAAGACATTTACCAATAGTAATCCTCAAGACGAGTATCAACAAGGCAGTAACCTCCGGAGACCATCGAAACCTGCGTGCTTTACCTGTAGAGAATTAATCGATTGTAACACATGTCAACATAGTCCATGAGTCAAAAGATGGTAAGGACATCGAGGAGGCAGCCCAATCACCCTCCTTTCAGTACTTTGAAAAATAAAACTTCATAAATATTGAGGACATTAAAATGTTATACATAACGCAAAGAACAACAACAGAATGTTAGGAAGGCTAGTGGGAAGCGTGGTCGAGAGGCCAAGATCGCTTGGCTACCTAGAAGGGGGCTGGAGGTTCGACACCCGACGGGCAGAGTTGTGTTTAATGAGCGCCAAAAGGCAGCCTAAAGGTAGCACGGAAAACCAACTCCCAGATACCCCCTCCCCCCCCCCCCACTGGTCCACAAATGAGATTGTACCAAAAGCGTTCTGAGCATGCTATAAGCATGAAAGTAGCGCTGTCTAAAAGCTAAAATAAAAGGCTTCCTATCAGTGGCGTAGCTAAGAATTTGCCATCATTTGGGAGTCCGTGGGAGGCTTGACTTCCTTGAGTAATATATAATAGTTCATGTAACAAAAAATTCGAATACTCCTATGGAGGACCCCATCAAGTGGGTTCAAGGAGAAAATTTCGAATTATCCCTCCTCTCCACCACCTTAGCTACGCCACTGCTTCCGATGTCAAGGTTGTTCTGCTGACTAAATGCTGTTACAATATCTACTTCACAGGAGACACAAGGAGACACACGTTTCTTGCATCCACATTGTTGAGACAGTTTGCTTGTACACAGTAGAAGGAGAGTTGTGATGTTTAGATCAGTTCTCCAAGAATGAATTTCTAATATCATCTTCTTTAATTTTTTTCAACGTTATAGTGAAATCATATATTGTTCTAGATCATAAGTATACAAGGTGAGCTAAAAAAATGGTCGACGTAACAGATGTGCCCCCCCACCTCCAAAAGGCTGTAAAGACCCGAATAGGCGCCAACTTGCTTTAACTGACATAGAAAAGAGCACTTGGTGGTATGCGGGACACACATTTGAGACCAAAAGAAAATTCGCTGCCGAGGACAGACGTAGACGGCAAAAATAAAATCTTAATCGATCACCAGTGGACAATGGCTATGCTTGCCCTGGATGTAGCAAAATATGTAGGTCACAGCTGGGGCTGCGTAGCCACGGGAAACACTGAAAGCCTCTTAAATCTTCGGACTAGCCTCATTTTCCTTAAGAATACAAGATGCAGGGGAAAAAAAAGTAATAAAACCGATTTTGTTTTCATCAAAGTTTGTATTTTTTTTAAAAATCCATATTATCCACTTGAAAATATGTCCTAATATATCATCATACATCAGCATCAGGGGATTTTAGAGCCATTTCAAGAGCTAGGTTCATATTATGACCAGCACAGCTAATTCTTACATCGTTGTGATATGAGCAGTTCATATTGCTTCCATAATTCAGTAACAAATAACAAAGTGTCCATCTTCATACTCTCGGAATGTGGACTTTTAAGAATTTCCGTTGTCTTTGTTTTTACGGCTACACCAGTTTTCGATCCAATAAACTGAAATAATAATGAGGGCGCGGTGGCTGAGTGGTTTAGCGCTTGGCTTCCGAACCAGGGGTCCTGGGTTCAAATCTCGTTGAAGACTGGGATTTCTAGTTTCCTGGTTTTTAGGGCGCCCCTTAGTCCACCTGCCCTAATGGGCACTTGACTTTAGTTTTTGGAAAGTTAAGGCGGCTGGTCGTTGTGCTGGCCACATGACACCCTGCTGGTTAACCATCGGCCAGATGTCATTAACATCATCTGCCTCATATATCACAACGTCTTACTTAAAGGGAGACTATACTTCAGCTACATAAAACTGAAATAATGCAATACTTTACTTATAACGCAATAGTTGTTATTAATGTGATATTAAATGTATTCTAGTGATGTGCGAATTGCACCATTTGCAATAATGCATCTCTTGATTCAGTTCGGTTATGGTAATGTTTGCAGTGATCAGATTTAAGGTTCGGGTTGATCCAAAGTGAGGTTCGGTTCGGTCGTAAGTGAGTTTCGAGATAGGTTCGTTTCCCATCTGTATGTAATGTATTGTATCTGAGTGGAACGTTGGAGTAACTACGAGCATGTGTCCAGGAAAGTCATCTTGTTATCCTCCTATTGTGTGTTTGAGGTTAGTGTTGTAATCACTTCCGCAGCTTCATAACATGCAGAGTTAAATTGAGACGCTTAGTGAATGTAAGATTTAAGTTGATCAAAATTTCAAGCTTGAACCCGTATGGTATTTTGTACATCGGAGCTATGATGAATAATTAAAAGACAACATACCTCTATCGTAAAATGTTTAAAATTCGAAAGGTATTAAAAATTAGCAATAAAAAATTATTATCATATTATTTCTAATTGTTTTTTTTAGGGACCATCGCCTCGAGTTCTTTCTTGTGAATGGAAAGCGTTTGAATCACTTTTGATATTAGGAAGTTGTAGCAATTTGAAGGGTGTACGATCTAGATTTTTTGGCTAGCTCTTCTGTTACAAATTGACCATTAAACAATGGTCTGGTACGTCGTAGGGATATGAACTAGAGCTAATCAATGTCAAGGTCATTTTTTAGATGTCTAGACCTATTTAGCAGACGCCTATATGCATTTAATAAAATTATATTGCATGTTTTTAAATAACGGTATATTTAAACAAAATACAATGGTAATGATAAAATTTAACTAATCGTTCGTTAATTTCCCTTGAAAGGACGTTGGGGATTAATTCCCCTTTCAGATCTTGCGATATACAGAGCAAATGATGTTATGGTCATCTGTTTCTTTGGCCAATGGTGCAGGGTGTCATGAGGCTACAACTTAAGTCAGGTACCCATTGGAGTTGGGTACACCTAAGAGGCGCCCTAATAATCATAAAATTGAAAGTCCCAGTCTTCACCGAGATTCGAACCCAGCATTCCAGGTTCAGGGGCTAAGCCTTCGGCCACAGCGCTGCCTATTGAATTAAATAAGCAAACACATTATTTGTTTTATTGAAGGTCTAAGGGAAGTAATTAAATACTTTTTTTTAATAGTTGTTAATCATGGATTATGTACCTTAGTGAGATAATTAGCTATGCGTTTCTCTTTCAAAATCTTTGAATAATGTGCACAGACTAAACACATATGCACTAAGGTTATAACTATAACGTACAAGACTGTTTTTAAGTCAATAAAAAGATAGTTAACCATTTTTTAAGAAAATGAAGATAATTAAAACAGTAAATTAAAAGCTGACCTTGGGCTCTCTTGAGGCTCGCTAAAGGGAAAGAAAAGAAAGTGATGCTTCTCAAAGAGTTCTCTAACGCCACAAAATACGGCACGCGACGTATTGCTATCCGGCCCGCCGTTACACGAGTACTAATTGTAGAAAATAATTTGTAACAAATTCATAAAATGTTCGAAAAATTATTTTCCCTACATAAGGGTCTTCTCCTTTTCTTTGATTTCATTCTAGTATTGAGAATAAATATTTTGGTTTTAAGAAAACTTTTTTTTCCTTTATAAGAAATTTCGCTGTTGTCAGCCAAGGCTTTACATCGAGTGTGTGTAATACATAGCTTCATTTCTGCATACTTGTGCGTTCATGAAATGGGAGATTTTAAGAAGTGAACAGTATACGCTGAATATTAGAAACTTCAAGGAGAGAGGATATGGGTCTTTATTTTTTGTCAAACATGATAATACATTAACATGATTGTACAGAAGGGGTGGTGTTTAAAGAACTTAACATTACATGGTATTATTAAACCAAACACATATGGCGGCATTTGAGCCGTGTTGAAAGGATTGTTAAGTTGTTTATTGACTGTCATTGACTAGTAGCACCAAACTGCTGGTAGACAACTAATAACGAAACCACTGTAGGCGTAGTATATTTAACTTCTAAAACTTGAATAGCTTCTTTGCGAAAAAAACTATATGTTTAAATTTTATTACTAAAAAGACAAATCAACTTCAGAAGAAATGAAATAAACTGGTATTGAAACAAATCTAACTCACTATCAAAACACATCTGTGCACTCTAGCTTTCTGGGGTCTGGCGTACTTAAGACAGCTTACGACAGCGCAGCGCATCTTGCATCATTCTACCAGACTAACATTAAATTAATGCTCTCTCTCTTCTACAACTAACAATAAATATTCTCTTTTTTTCATTATTACCTTGGAAAGACACACAAGTAACGCCAGTTAGAGATAAGATAAGATAGATAAGATAATTTTTATTAATCCATTCAAATGGAAATTCAGTTTGACTACAATTGACAACCTCAGCGTAACTACTGTAACAATAACAATGTAGATGCAAATACGAACAACATTCACACACGAAACACATACAGACTCACAACCAGCGCTTTATAAATTAGACTTCTATGTACTGCTCGATGAAGACAGATGATCTTGTAACACTCTGACCGACAGTGGGATGAAGGAGTTTTTAAATACTTCTATTTTAGTCCTAATGGAAAGGAGACGACCACTTCGTTCAGATCTTATATAACAGTGGTTTAATGGGTGCAGGTTATCTTTAAGAATCGTGAGTGTTATGGAAAGGCATTTTTCATGGAAAAGCTCTGCAAGAGATGGTAGCTGTGTTCGAGTGATATACGATATACGATGCTTTTTTAATTAGTCTAATTACGCCTAGAGATTGGAAGATTGATGAGAATATTTACTATAAACAGACAAAAAAATGAGTCAGCGGTAAGAGCAAGCTACAGAGTTGATCACTTTTAAGTAGAGAAAGGTAGCCATTTTCCGACCACGAATGCATAAAAAAAAAGCGCTAGCTAGTATTGATGGAAAAACTTTGTTTTGCAAAGACGAATTCAGCCGAAGACGTCGTTTTAAAAGGCGATTGGGTGAAAGAGAAACCACAATTCAAAACTAAAATACAGAGCATCAGATTTCCTTTTTTCCTTGCAGTTGACATCCCATTAATTGATATAGGCCTAAGTGGGTTTAAAAAACCCAAGAGATTCTAAACAGTTTATTATCTGGTTCATTCTTTGTATCATTACCTTTTTTTGTTGCCCGCAACATGAGTGCCGGAAATTAAAATGGCCCACAATAATTTATTTGGACATCATTGTTTTTCAAATATGAACAAATCAAGTGCTAATTAACTAAACTAATAGTCCCAATAATAATATTTTACAAATAACTAGTTTTTTTAATGTGGCTAAGGGGAATAAAGGTATATATACCGCTAGAACATTTCTTGACAAAAGAGTCGTAAGGGTTTTCGTAGTCCGCCTCGAAATGCAACTTGCGATATTTCAAACAAGTTGGATTCCATCTAGACACCTCAAACACAACACCCAGGCAGCCACGGTCTACAATGCATTGCTGTCTGCACTCCGTCAGATTGAGATATAAGTGGGATACCTGGCTCTTATCTGTTGTAAGCATCAAGGTAGGCTCAGGTATCAACACACAGTTCTCGTCTGGAAAATAAACAACAAAAATTAGGATCTAGTTATCTTTTTTACGATTGCATTGAGATGTTAAAAGCCTCAGACAAACAGTCTTATATATATAATTAATCGCCGAATTTAGACTCGAAAAGGCCAAAAGCTATTTCGAGATATGTGGCCTCTTTGGGGTGACGCTGTTAGTATAGCTATTATATTAAAGTGCTCATTATTTCATGGGGGCCCTAAGCTATAGCGTATATTGGCTATAGGTTAATCCGGTCCTGGATAAACAGTGCAATAGTTGACAGTTCTCGAGGCAGAAAAGATCAGTGATCTAGTAAAGTGTCCCCTTTCAGACCATGCGATCTAAGGGAACAGATGATGTTAAGGTCATCTGTTTCTATGGCCAACAAGAAAGAGTGTCATGTGGCCAGCACAACAACCAACAGCTTTTACTTTTCCCCAACTAAAGTCAGGTACCCATTGGAGCAGGATGGACTCATGGGCGCCAGAAAAATCCTGAAATTCAAAATCAAGGTCTTCACCAAAATTCGAACCCAGGACCCCAGGTTTAGAAGCGAAGCACTTAACCACTCAGCCCCCCCCCTCCCCCCAGTGATCTGGAAGCCTAATTTATAATCATTGTTTTTTTTTCCGTTTGTTTGTAGTTGTTGAAGGCCCCTCGTAGCCCCAAACGCCCTACGTTATTACTAGCAATGTTTTCTATATGTATATGGCTACTTTCATTAGCGGCTTTTGGGGGTGGCAAGTGGGGCTACCGTCCCAGGCCCCGCACCTGAGGAGGGGGCTGCGATTGGAGATTTTATTGTCACCAACTTCGAAAACGGAATCAGTTCTCCATAAACTAGGACTTGTTTCTCAATATTTTCCCAAGTATCTTTATGATACCAATTACCATTTAAGCTCTTCACATGCATTTTTGGTTTCGAAATACCGCTCAGCTTCGATAAAGACAGCACCTAATGACCTGCTGATTCTATGAGGATATCACCGTTTAAAAGTTCACACGTAGGTCGAAGCAACCAATCCAAATCGTATATTTCGTATTTAAACATCGACTTCCAAACAGATTTTATTAGGAAAATGCTTAGTGATAAAGTTTGAACTACTCTTTGAAGTGTGAGAATTGTATATGAAAGAGTAATTTATAACAATTGTAGAAACACAAATGCAACTTTTGAAAAATTTATGTTTTGGAAATGAAAGTTACTAAACAAATACACAGTGTTTTCTTTTGCTGGTGATACTTTCTAAGACCTCACGCGAAGTTAAGATTTTCGCGGTATTTTATTTCCTATACTTACACTATTTTCGGATATGAACAGTATCAAAGGACATCCCGAAACGTCTAGATAAGGGTTGAGGGTGTATGAGAAGGATTCCTTTTTTGGTACTGTAACCTAGCCTGTATTGAACCAGTTGATGTGCTTGTACAGCTATTTCGGCCAATCAGCTTCCAGAAAAATTTGGCGATGACGAATTAAGTTTTTTTTTTTTTTTTTTTTTCCAATATACTACTGTGAATAGACATCGTGTGGCCGTGGGAAAACCCGTGTCACTATGTTGATAAAAAAATAACTGCGGGGGAAACCCGTGATATTGCCCTTCCACAAAAGTCGGGTCTGCGAAACTGCATCGGCCACTGTAGCACTTTGTACTCATAGAACGTCCGATTGGCTTCAGTTTTCAGAGTGAGGGAGGAGACACTATATTAGTAGTGCGCGTATGTTTTCCTTTCAATTAGCTTCTGTTAATTCAGAACAGTTACAATACAATATTATTATTATTATTATATCTTTTATACAGCGCTACTTTCATGCTTATAGCATGCTCAGAGCGCTTTTGGTCCAATCTCATTTGTATATTATGTACTTACGTAAGTCTACGTAAAGTTCTATGTTTTGTAGCAAAAATAAGGTCCACAGCTTAGAGGTGTGGACATACTGTATTGTTATTGTTACAGGGTTAAAGACGGATGAGCCCGTTAGCGTGATGAGTTTACGTTATATATATATATAAATATATATATATATATATATATACATATATATATATATATATATATAGTCTAAAATTACTGCTAAGGGCCCCGCACATGACGCTCGCCCAGGGCCCCGCGCACTACTAAGACCGACCCTGGCTACTTCTGTCTCGTAAGACAATGGATGCGCCCAGATGAGTCACTGCCGCTCTTAGCAGCACCAGAGTTTCCTCTTCGGGGCGCATTCCTGGGCCTTTAATAAAGGGGTCATGGGTGGCCCATGCGTCCTGGTCCCTCTCTCGGCCTTGCTGATGAGATCCAAAGGAACGCTTCGCGTTACATTTGGCACCAAACTAAGTTGCAGAAGGTGCCAGAGGGAATGTGATAGTTGATACTACCAACGCCTAAGAGGCTTCACTCATGATTTTTTCTCGAGGTTGTCCCCTGAAGCCTTAGTAGGGCAGCCGGGGGGGGGGGGGGTTTGAAGTCAGTTTACCCTTCTCCTAGATGAATTGCCTTACAAGGCTTACGAGCTTCATCTGCCCGAAGCTCCCGGTCTTCTGGCGCCGGGTATCCGCCTTCAAACCTTCACCTGTTAGTAAGAGCAGTCTCTAAGCCACACGAGCAGGACGTTGTTGTCAGAGGCTATTCGAGACGTAGGGCATTTGTAGTACTTTATAGACAATGGCCAGCTTATTCCCTGGCACTGGCCATGACAACCTTTGAAATGTATGCATTAGCTGGGGGCGGAATGATGTTACCTACCCACCAGTTCCCCCCCCCCCCCCGGCCGCCACACAGCTTAAGTATGCAAAGGAACGGCAAGTGTCGATACAGTTTGGGATTAGCGGCTAGGTGCTTATGGTGGAAGGAGAACACTCCGACACACGGTGCCGCCACTGCGTCGAGAGGACGATGAAACAGTTAACCACATTCTTTATGAATGTCGCGTTTTGCCTCAGGGGCGATTGGGACAGGGAAATGAGAGAGAGAACTGTTCCGTGTGTGGCATTAGGTCTGTCCATATCTATACATCTATACACACACTTCTATACACACAGTTCTATTACCACAATTCTATAACCACACATCTATACACACACTTCTATAGTTACACTTCTATAACCACACATCTATACACACACTTCTATAGTTACACTTCTATAACCACACATCTATACACACACTTCTATACACACACAAACTATTACCTCACTTCTATACACACACTTCTATAACCACACTTCTATAGCCACACTTCTATACTCACACTTCTATACACACACTTCTATACATACACTTCTATACACACACTTCTATAGTTACACTTCTATACACACACTTCTATACACACACTTCTATACACACACTTCTATACACACACTTCTATACACACACTTCTATAGTTACACTTCTATAACCACACATCTATACACACACTTCTATACACACACTTCTATACACACACTTCTATACACACAATTCTATAGTTACATTTCTATAACCACACATCTATACACACACTTCTTTACACACACTTCTATTACCACACTTCTATAACCACACATCTATAACCACACAGATCTGTAACAAAGAAAATCATACGTAAAAAAAAACATTTCTTAACCACTGACATCTACAACCACACACATCTTGACCACACACATCTAGACCACACACATCTTTACCACACACATCTAAAACCACCCACTTTTGATATGACGCACCACATTTGTGTGAAAACCGATTAAGCATAAAAAGACACTTCAAAGACCAGTAAATGGTCTTCAGTTTTACTAACAGAACAATCACTGACATAAATACTTCCAGTGTAGCCATCTAACCAGCAGAGCAATCACTGACATAAATACTTCCAGTGTAGTCAACTAACCGACAGAGCAATGACTGGCATAGATGCTTCCAATATTTCGTGTTGATTTACCCGACTTGCAGAACGAACACGATCGACTTCCGGTTTCGTTTTTAAAGGTGCCGATTGGACATAGAGAGCAAGTTTGTTGCTCATTCAAAAAATAACCTTTTCCACACAAAGCTGTTAAAGAAACAATATATATATATATATATATATATTAGGAATGAGTCCTGCAAACACTTACTCAATCTTATCTTATATATAACAGACGTTACTTCAAAAAAAAAAAAAAAAAGATAATCACATCCTACGCATTTCTTGTTTCAATCTAGCCATACATGTTAATCAATGACTTAAACTCTGCTAAGTCGTTGCATATACTGGCTGATTCAGGCAACCCATTCCAGTCTCTAATGGCACTAGGGAAGAAGGAGCACTTGTACGAATGAATAGCATATGTGATAAGAAATGTGCCTGTATCTTTGTGTGTTTCTGAGTATTTTATAAGTTTTGTTTTTCTTTTTGTGAGTTATGGTTTAGTGTTTTATGTAGTATAGCTACTTTACTTTTTATTCTTCTGTCCTGAAGTGTCTCCAAGTTTATTGAATTTACTTAAGGTGTTACTGTAAAAAAAAAATTTCTCCTTTCAGACGTTGTGGTCTATAGGGCAGATGATGTAAAGGTCATCTGTTTCTGTGGCCTACGGTTAACAAGGGTGTCATGTGGCCAGCACAACGACCAACCAACTAATGGATATGTAGTGTTTCTATTGACCACTGGTCAGTTACGTTTTGACCATACCTCTCTACATTGTAACTCTTTTGTGAAAATAAAGTATACTTAGCGATACCGAGGAGTAGATGAAGATCATCGATGATCATCTTGCCCTGACGGAAATTTTTTTAAAGAATAAATTTAAAAAAAAAGTGTGTGTTTGAGAGTGTGTGTGTGTGTATAAATGGTGACTTTTGACATTACCATCCCTAACTTCCTGCAGGACGCCAACGGATGCCAGCTAGCAGGATTTGAAAATATATACACCACAGTCAGCCAGAGAGAAATATGAGTAGTTACTTGGAGATAGATTTTTTAATGCTAAAAGGTGACTGATGAGGAAGGGTGCACTGTTTCGTGCCAAAACTTCTTGAGAGTCACATTAATAGGCTTAATGGATATGTAGTGTTTCTGTTGGCCCAGTTCCAAGAAAGTCTGAGTCATGAATACGTTATTACGCAGTTTGGAAAAGGCTTGACTCATTGATAGGTGAAGCTGAATGTCTGGAACATCTATTCAGGTTTCGCGGAACACAGTCTCAGTTTGGAAAAGACTGGACTACGGGATAGGTGAAACTGAATGTCTGTAGGTTACTTGTTTTTGCGCTGGCCAGATTTCACTGGCTCGCATGTTACTGCTGGAAAGAAACTTACGAATGAGACAGAATGCTTTCGACGTTGACGCTAAACCAAGCGTTGTGATATTGTCAGGACACTTCGTGCAGTCCTCGTTGCCTTCAACTTCTTTGTAGAAACCAACTTTGCAGTAGTGACAGCTTCCATTGACCTTCTCTTGTCCAGCATGACACAGATCTGGACAACACAAAAGGAAACGTTAACCATGAATTTGGGACATAAATTTCAATATTCGCCATAATAATGCTGATGCATATTTCAAAATGATGACGTGATCGTCAAAAAGTGGATGCAGTTATTAAAAGTTAAAGCGGTTCTCAAAAAGTAGATGTGGTTCTTACAAAACACTCAATGCGGTTCTCAAAAAGTAGATGTGGTTCTTACAAAAAGTCAAAGCTGTTCTCAAAAACTAAATTCATGTGGTTGCAAAAAATAATTGATATGATTATCTTAATATGTGGCTCAGCAACGGTCAAACAAAATAAGAGATAGTTGAAAGTAATGGAGCAACATGAAAAAAACAACAACAAAGCTTATCTAAAGGGGAAGAACTTCGTCCTTAAATCTATATCCACCAAAAATACACTAGTTATTTGATATCAAACAGAATAATTAATGACAAATAATTAATTGACATATTGATCCTGTTTTCTTACGTACAGTAAAAAATTGTTTAAAGTATTAACTTGATTGGAGAACGTGTGAGGGAGAACTAGCATTACCAATTATTTAAGGGGACTAAACCCAACAAATTTAACCATATCTGTGTATACTGAAGCATTAGTTTCCTCTGTTGGTATCAAACAATATAACGATTTATCAGTAATTAATTGTCTAATTGGTTACTTTTTATTCTATTAATTCATGTGTTATCTAGGTCAATTTAGAGTTGTACGAAATTTCAGCTTCATCAGACAATATTAATAATTTTTATTATCCATAGGGAAATTTGTCTTACAGTTTGTGTAATGCACCAAACAAAACATTAAAACTATAGAAAACCAAAATGTACACTCACAACAGGCTCACTGATAATTTTCACGTGAAACGTTTCTATTAGATAGTACGGGAGAAATAAAATGTACACACTTTATTCTGGACAAATAAATGGAAAGTACTGATAGAAGCTTTGTACAAAGGACACCATGTACAACAAAGAATATTGTTTTTGGCTTGTTAGTTGATTGAATGTCTAAGAATGACAATTGAAATTTTAAAAGCCTACCCTAGAAATAGTCAAGTATAAATGTCAAGTATAAATACTGTTCATCCATGTATACTTACCAACAGAACACTCACTGATATTAGTGCTACCTGTGCCAGAGGTTGTCATATTTTTAGGACAAGGGGAACAACTCGTGCGACCAGTTTCATTATTATAGGTTCCGCTTGGACATTTGGAGCATTTTCGGTGGTCGTCCAGATAAAATCCTTCACTACATTTTACTGCAAGACATGTATACACTTATACTTTTGTAAAGGTGCTGAAATGTTGAAAATATTATTAGTAACAAAATTCATGCGCACAAAAATATGTTAAATATAAAAAAAAAATAATTAAAAAAAACTCGCTTTTTTTTAGTATGACCGACACTGTCAATTTGAATCAATCATGTTTACATCATAAAAATAAAAGCTCAAAATTGAATCAAATACAGATATCTTCTATAAGTTTGTGGTCCCAAAAGGATAATTTATTTGGTTTTAACCCTTTTTGAATGCTATACGAGAATGCAACTAGAATATGTCAAGTTAGTTTAAGCCATGCTTGCAAATAATCCAAGTACCCCACATAATCAGATTGTTTTTCTAGCTGATGCGAAAACAGCCCAACAAAGCTTGGAACACTCTGATTCCTCCTATATAAAACGACTCAGGAGAGCACTTTAAACCTCAACAACATCAGCAACAAAAAAAAATGTTATTCAATGGATACCAGCACATATAGAACTGGAAGGTTATGAGAAGGCTGACACACTCGCCAAGAGTGGGAGAACAAACACACAATTAAGCATTGCACTCTGTCCAGAAGAATTGAAGAAATTAATAGTTAATAAAATAAATGAGAAATGGACAAGCTCTCATCCAAATCACAACAAAAAGATGACGCCTACTATAAGCTATCACGACAGGATCAACTTCTAATCTTTCGACTCAGGACCGGACACAACAGAATGCGACAACACATGTACCGGGAGCTCAAAATTGGAACCAGTGAAATCTGCCCATGTGGAGTGTCAACATAGAATGCTGAACATGTCCTCCAAAACTGCTCTCTTTACCGTACAAGACACTGGCCCCAAAACACCCCAATAGGAAGAAAACTATACGGAGAGCTCCCTGATTTGGAAACCACTGCGCAGTTCATCTCATGTATTGGTCTAGTCATCTGAACACTCCAACATAACAATGAGAACTAGGAAGAAAGAGGAAGTTGATGCATTTTGTCATCTTATCGGTCAATGTGGTTGACTTTTATTTTGATACTAACTAGTTATGATAACCTTATATAGCGTTACGACATGGCTCTAATTCATTTGGGTTCTGTTCTGTTTTTCTATTGGCCCTGTCAACTTTTCTAACGACAGTTTTCACTCTTGCGTCACGTTGAGGCAGAGAAGCCCGAGATTAAGATGGAAGGGGGGGGGGGGAGGGAGCTAACACCAGGCGCACTTCTCATTTATCAATCTATGTGGGGTGGGAAATGGAAGGAACTAACGCTACTTTATTCAGTATGACGTATTTAAGCCATCTGAGAGTTGAGACATGCTCTCTTATAATCCTCAATGGAATATATAAGTCCAACAAGGTCACAATGATCTGATAGAACATTTTTTTTTACACTTTTTTTTTTTCGGTGCTCAACTTTTAAAGGGTTGCTCTATACTAAGAGCTATATTACTTGCAACACCATCTGACTTTTGTGGTTCGCTGATGTGTAACAACACTTCTGTGTCTATGGTAGACCTCAAGCTCGGCGGCGTCTTCTGGAGCAGAAGTTCTTGAACAGTTGACAGATGCCCTGACCATGCAATGCCTGAAACACGTTGTGATCGTTGAAAATATATTGTATTTATTTAAACACTGGCCTTGAAACACGCACTGTGTTCATTTGTTGAACACAATAAATTACATTAAATTATAGCTTTTATATAGCGCTACTTTCATGCTAATAGCATGCTCAGAGCATTTGTGGACCAGTGGAGGGAGGAGGTATCTCGGAAAGGTTTTACGTGGTGCCCTTAGGCGCTCAGTAAACGCAACTCTGCTCGAGTCGGGTTTCGAACCTCGAGCCCCCTTCATATGTAGACAAGCTAAGCCAAGTCCACTCGACCACGCTTCCCACAATACATTTTATAAGTGAATAACTTTCACGTTTAACGCAGTGATTGGTGCATCATTGCTACTTGATTTTCTCTCCTGAAGTATTTAGTAAGTTTACTATCAATGTTACTAGTCAGATGGCTGCCTGGTCGTGCTTGCTGGAGTGTC
Source organism: Biomphalaria pfeifferi (assembly GCA_030265305.1). Taxonomy (NCBI): domain Eukaryota; kingdom Metazoa; phylum Mollusca; class Gastropoda; family Planorbidae; genus Biomphalaria; species Biomphalaria pfeifferi. The sequence continues at coordinate 502,895 of JASAOG010000124.1, read as the reverse complement.
CTTCAGTCGTCTCGATGGTCCCGGGTTCATACCCAGCCCGCTGCCATCCCCCTTTCGTCCAGCGGGACGTTTGAAGCAGGGGCGTAGATGCCCTTCAGCACTGAAGAAGCATCGGAAACGTAAAACACTGTACAAAATTTATACATTTCACAACTTGGACTTATGGGAGTATCCGTTTATGATAAACCTCAAGGCTCTATTTTGAGTCTCGTCACACACACACAGACACAGAGACACATACGGAGACACACAAGCACCGTTACCTCTATCTACGGCCTTTACAGATTCTACGGCAGGATAATTATTTTAGTACATCTATTTTCTAGAGTTATGTCAAACTTTGTGTAGATTTACACTTACTAGAAAATATTGTTACTAGATTTTGTAAGAATTAAACGAACAATAAGTTTCTTTGCGATAATAAAATATATTTCAGATCACGATTTGTAGTCAAAATAAAGCATACCCTTACCAGTTGCCAGGTTCGTAAGGTTGTCATTACCGGAAGTGGTAGTGGAGCAAACCTTTCCACTACCTATAAAATGCATCCAAAATCATGCTTCTCAAAAAAAGCCTCTTATAAATAGGTCAAACTCTCGACCTTTATGTGTTGCTTAGATATTGGGTTAAAAGAAACTGATTATTAACAGGAGAAGGGGCAAGGGCGAGTATCTGTCACCTAAACCAGCATGCTTATAGAAGTAAGGGCTCGTTACCCACACAGGCCTGCTACCACCACAGGCTTGCTCCCCACCCAGGCGAAGGAAATCTCTGAATTCAAACAACTGGTGCCTTGAGGACATACCCAAACACCGGAAACCATTAAGGGAGTCAACCCTGAGGAAAAATCAGGAGGCGGCGACATTTAGGCAGCCTGCGGCACACAGTTCTACACCTCAACAGATATTCTGCTGATAGCACACTGTATTTGCTTTCTTATTTGGAGAGTGTGGAACTGCTGTTTGGGCCACATCGTTCTATTTATAGCTGATGATGCTCAGGCGTTCATCTACTTACTATAAGATGATCCATAGTCGCTTCGCTACTGATGGAAATAATATATTTTTACCTTTCCCTATCACTTAGTCTGTTGGACCGTTGGGGCACCATGCAATATTTGTCGACCCTTTTCTCCATTCCTCTCGGACGTTTGCTTTAGTTAGTAAGTTAGAACCTTTTTCAATGGCATTCCCGTCTACCTTATATACACTAACCGTCTAACCAAAAGGCCTAATAGATATTTTGTAATACAAATAGAAACCACTGACCAAAAGATTGAAGCGATAATATGTAGACCAGTGTGACTGCAGTTGTGTTCATCCCTCACTAATCACATTAATATAGATGTAATGAATATGAGAAAGACCCTATTTTGTAGACATACGGAAAAGGAAGACATCTTGTTTGTTTTAAAGGAAGTGACGTTAATGGTTAAGATGAAAAAAAGATACAACTCGAGTCAAGGGTATATTATGTATAGGTCTGTGAGTCCAGATTAAAAAGTAGACATTATCTTATCTTATATAATACAGACGTTATATCAAAAAAGAAGATGATTACGTCCTACGCGTCATGCATTCAGTCATGCATATAATCTTATCTTATATGTATCTTGTTTTTGTTTAAAGTTATTTCATGCATTTAAGTTTTCTCAATACGCTATGATCCTATCAAGTAGGCCATATCTTGACCAGTTGGAAAAAAAATGGGGTTCGGGGGTTCGGGGCGGAAAAAGAAAGGGCTATCTGGGTAATTTTATTTTTACCGTTATCGTTTTTGAAAACCATTCTAAAAAACAAACGACATGAATGTGACCACTCTGTCAGTGACTCAGTGAGGTGTGTGTAAAAATGGAATGAAGTATATTTATCTATACGAAGATCTGATTTATGAATTCTGTAGACATGTACTATTTACATTAGATTTTTACCAAATTATTAAATTTTTACTAACTCTACTATTTTAACTGTGAATAGACCTTGATTTTAATGATTTGACTGTATGGAATTTGGCTTTTGCTGTGTGGAGGGAGAGTGGCCCTTGAGGGACTGCAGGCACGACATGGCCTAAATTGTGCCGATGTGCCCAAAATCACAAATCACAAATCACAAATCTTAAGTTTAAACTTAATTTAAAGCGGCGACTATGTCTGCATATGTTACACCACTTCAGTCAAATACAATTTATTTCCCTTGTTCGAGATACCAAACAAAATAATTAATTACCAATAGTTAATTAACTAATTGTGTGGGTTTTTTTTAAATTGATTCTAGTGTTGTCAGGTAAACGAAATAATTGTGCGAAATATTTCAGCTTAATCCGAGATTGGGTGTCGGAGAAATAAAGTGTACAAACTTTTACCAGACAGACAAACAGACAGGCGGAGTTGATATAAACTTTATTAAAAAAATCGATTTCTTTGCTTTTCACCAGATAAAAATCTCCTGCATTTTTATTCGTGTTTCCTCCGCTGTACTTGGAAGATGACATTCAGATGACGATTGGTAGTTGATGTTAACATATTCTTACCATGTTCCTTAAGGTTGTCATTACCGGAAGGGAAAATAGATATGAGCTGTCCACTACATATAAAATACTTCCAATAGCATGCGTTTCAAATTGCAACCGATTCAACCAACACCTGAAATTCATGTATTTCTAGTTAACATATTGTAATAGCCTTGCCATGCACACCGCAATCCAAAACAGTGCAGAAGGTGCGCACTATTAGTGACTAGACTAGGAAGGAGGTTGACATTAGAGAGAAGAGAATGGAGTTCTGCCCAAGTCCAGAGCCGATGAAGAGGCTGTGCTCAAGGCAGATTTTGTTATGTGTGATTGTGATGTCCCCTTCAGTTATTACACTGTATAGAGATAAGTTTACTAAAAGAAACTGTTGGTTCATGCAGACAATTGTGCAAATTTTTAAGCTAATTGTTTCAGCTAAAAAGTATTGTAACATTTTTACACGTTTCTTTTAGTCTTACAGTTACAGACAGACAGAAAAAAATACATCAAACACATTGAAATTCATTTTTTCAAATAATTGCGTATATATTTCATGTTTGATATAAGCGTATTTATTATTTCTTAATTTAAAAAAAAATGGTTTTGCATATATGATTGGTTCCCTAATAAGATTGTAACAGAAATGGAGTTTAGAAATATGATTGATCAAATACACAGCATGACATGTGTTACACAGAGTTGAGTGAAGCTGGTGTTAATGGTTCATTCTGAGTGGATTTGAAATCTGGAATAAAGAATTTGACAATTTAAAGACAATGGGAAAAACGAGAATTATTAAACGTTTTGTAAACATGCCAAATAATATACAAAAAATTATAATACTTAATTTTATTTTTCACAGGCAGCCAAAATAATGTAGCGATGTAGCAATGTGGCGCGACAACATCGTAACAACATAATTTCTAGCTACAGTTTAAAGTTTCATTTAGTGGTTTCAATTAAAAGTTATTTCTCGAATCCTGTTAGATTATTTATTATACCCTATGTTTGTAACAGTGGCGCTGTGACTGAGTGGTTAAGCGCTTGGCTTTCAAACCTGGGGTCCTGGGTTCAAATCTCGTTGAAGACTTGGATTTTGAAATTCTGGAATTTTAGTGCGTCCATCTGACTTATGTTAGGGAAAGTAAAGGCGGTTGGTCGTTGTGCTGGCCACATGACACCCTGCTTGTTTGCCATATAAACAGATGGCCTTAACGTCACCTGCCCTACAGATTGCATGGTCATCAAGGAAAGTTTTGTTTGTAGCATTGTCAATGCACAATATAAGTTATGCTTATATATCTTACAAGTTTAATATTGATAAAGACAAAACAGTATGCACATAAACCACAAAAGTAAACAAGTGTATTGGAATACTCACCTTTCGTGATTTTAACCTGTGTAAGAAAATAAAGATAACATTACATTTTCTTATCTGATATGATTGATTGAAACCGATTCCAATCAAAATATCTTATCTTTTCATCTGTGGATTCAAAACTTTCTAAATTTAGTACATTATAGACAGTGGCGTAGCTAGGAATTTGCCATTATTTTGGGGCCCGCGTTGCTAGATCTCTTTGGGGGCCCACTGCATTTTGGTTAATATTTAATGTAAAAAACGCTCCCCCCACCTTAGTTACGCCTCTGCTTATAGACCAGTGATAGTTGTATCTTTTCCTTTGGTAATTTCGGACATATGTTCACTTTTAGAGTGCGTCTTTGCTGATTGATGCAAATGGAACAAAAGAGAGAAAAAGATTATTATTTGACTCACTGAGAGGCCTTTAAAGTACTATCTGAAGTAAAGAACTACACACACACTTCTAGATCTTTCTAGGACTTGATTTGAGCGAATGAACTACTGTGAAAAGTTACTCTAAGAACTACGATAGGAAATATTAAAGTTTGACATTATTTTATTTGAAGACGTTTCGTCAAAATAATTGTAGCTAAGTTTTTAATGATTGTTTTTGTGTGTGTGTGTGTTCTTTGTAAAGATTTGTCCTCCTTTTAGTCCTCTTTTGTGCTTGTGTTTGTCCGGTTACCATTTTCAGAGAGGACGGTTATCACGTGCTTGTCCTCACCTCCAAAAGTTAGGGACTCTGAATCACTTATACTAAGTCCATAAAGTATTATTGCTAGAAATACATGGATGATCCTAAAAGCTAAAATAAAACATATAATGTTGACATAAAATAAAAATTATTACTAACATTCTATACCCAAACTCCAGTCGTACAAAAAAAAAAGGATTATCTTATCTTGTATAATACAGACGTTTTTTCAAAAAAAAAGATGATTACGTCCTACGCGTCATGCATATTAACCAATGACTTAAATTTTGCCAAGTCACTGGTTTTCCTGGCTAGCTCAGGCAACCCATTCCATGCTCTAATAGCACTAGGGAAGAAAGAGTATTTGTACAAATTTGTCCTAGCATATGGGATGATGAATGTACCGTTATCTTTGTGTCTTTTAGAGAATTTTATTAAATTTTGTTTTTGTATTTGAAGATTATGGTTCAGTGTTTTATGTATAATTGCTACTTTACTTTTGAGTCTTCTGTCCTGAAGGTTTTCTAAATTTAGTGATTTTACTAAAGGTGTTACTCCGGTTAAATGTGAATATTCTTTTGTTATGAATCTCACTGCTCTATTTTGTGTCTGTTCCAGTTTCTTAATGTTATCTTGAGTTGAAGGTTCCCAAACGGAGGATGCATATTCTATTATTGGCCTAACCAAGTTAAATAACATTTTAGTTTTATGTTCTTGTTTGATTTATAGAAATTTCTTTTAATAAACCCTAATGCTTTGATTTTTTTAATAGTTTCATAAATATGGGGATTCCATGACAGTTTTTCATTTATTATAACACCTAGGTATTTTGCGTTTTTAGTCTGTGTTACTGGTTTGCCATGAATAAGATAAGTGGAATTTCTCTTTCTGGATAGTGATAATCAAATAGAGGGAGACATCAAGTTCTCATTTTCGAAGTGCAAGCAAATAAACAATTCTCTCTGAGTTAACTCTTGCAGGAGCCAAACGCTTTTAGAGGTCGCCAAAAATGTAATGAGTAAATTCAATAAAGATAACTTATGTTAGAAAGTAAAAGGGTTCACTTACCTGACCTTGGCCTGGGGCCTAGTTAGGAAAAGAAGAAGAATATTTTATAACTTATTTTATAAAGTCAATTGCAGGTATGGGAGACAGTTCTGAAAGGTTAACTACAAGTAAAAAAAAAAGTTTGTTTTAATTTTTAAATCCACTCCTCTACTTGATTAAGCCCCTTACATTTATGGTATGTTCAATTCTAGTTAAGTGATATTCCTGTAGATCCAGAAGACGGTGCCCTAAATGTGCCTGTCTAGGTATTTAGTTAACTGTTTGAGACATGGGGGAAGACCCGCGGTCGAATGTAAGTGTGTGGCTGCCTGGTCTTGCGGTTTGCGCGCTTGACTGTTGATCGGATGGTTCCGGGTTCAAACCCTGCCCTCTCCCATCCCCCGTCATCCTGCGGGAGGCTGGACTAGGAAGTAAATTATCTTCAACTCTGAAGGAACATCCGAAACATGTAAAACAAAACAAAAGATATAGATTGTCTAGAGATCTTCAGAACAAACTTAATTATTAGATTATTATATTTTGAAAAATGATATCTGTCAAACCAGAGTTTCCTACGCGGGTATCAATTAGTTTTGATGAGTCGTGTTATTAAATTTGTAATGGATCTAGACTAACAAAAAAAAGCATTTATAGAAATTTTAAAAAAGGGCTAACGATCTTAATTCGAACTCATGGCTCTAGTCCTCTCATATTTCTCAAGCCAACACAGTAACCACTCTGCTAGTGGAGAGCCTATGAACATGGAAGATTGTAGAGTTATCTATTGTTTCTATAGACTCGTCCTAATTTCATGTTGTGTACATTAAGACAGATACGACGATGTATAAAATGAATAAAATTAAGCTCTACCACCACTTCAGTCAAGTAAAATTTCTTTCCCTTGTTTGAGATACCAAACAAAATAATTAATTACCAATAATTAATTAACTAATTTGTTAATTTTTATTGATTCTTGTGTTGTCAGGTAAAAGAAATAATTGTACAAAATTTCAACTTGATCCGATATTGGGTGTGGGAGAAAGAAATAACGCGTACAAACTTTTGACCAGACAGACAGACAGACAGACTGAGTTGATTTAAGCTTATTAAAAACAGATTTATTTACAATGTGCCAGCATCTGATCAGCGCCCGTCAGCTGCATGTCGATCTGTGCCTTAATGTCCTCCTGATTGCAGTTGGCCTTCACGTCTACTAAACAGGTTCTCATCTCTCTTAGAGACCTGAAAAAAAAAACAACTAGATATAGAAGTATTAAAAACAAGATTAATTAGTCAAAACTATTTTTGTTAAAAAAAAAAAAAAGCTTCGTTCTATAACGCGGTTTAGAAATTTCGGCCTCATTCAGTCGTGGAATGACTTTGGCTTAACTCATTAGTAATTTTCGTTCATGTCATTAGGAATGGCAGGAACTCCACGCAGCTGGCCAATGGGAGGGCATTAGCCGATACAGTTTGGGATCAGCAGTATCGCAGGTTCTGCCACTGATTTTTCCTCGAATTGAACCCCGAAGCCTTTCCCATGTTTGAGTGCATGGCAGCAGACATTTCAATACAGAGTCTTTTCATCAAGGTGGGTAGTCAGCCTAGGCTAACGAGCCCTTGTTATGGAGTGTGTGTTTCTATGGCGACGGTGGGAATAGGTTAGCGATTGGTTGATGCAATATAATCGGCATTGTCGTCAGCGGTATAATAGATGACTCCAGATTGCCAGAGTAAAAGTCGGATCCTTGTAGTGAGTTAGATTTTTATCCAAAAAAACATTTTATATTCTTACTAAAGTCTACCACATTTATTTCATTTTATCTCAAATTAAATTTGTCTAAATTGTAATAAAAGAAAGTGGGATCTATTCACTCAAAAGAAGTTATTCAAATTATTACAAGTTTTATAAGTTAAAATATAACACGCCTACAGCGGTCAAGTTGTCTAACAGCAGTTTGTTGTTATAAGTCAACGACTGTTCAGACCAGACTAGGTACCGGTTGCTAAGTCTAAGTAAGTAAGCCGCAGTAATATGTCTGTGTAAAAAGTATTTATTTAGTCTATGAATTTCTACATCTCTCTTAATCTTCCTCTTATCATTTTCCTACGTTTTTTACGGACCATTTTATCGCCACTACATTTCTTCATACCGCTTTTCTTGTGTGTGTGTGTGTGTTTACTTGCTGTATTTTATTGCTAAAAAAATGAGATATTAAATGTCAAAATTTAAGCAGGGACCAGATTGCTGTGGATAAGCTTTGAGTGGGAGACAACTTAATAACTTACCGACAAGCTGCAGCGTTTAATGTTGACAGTTCTCCCGTGTTTTGAGGTACACATTTCATTAAATCTACAACGCTACAGCCACTGGAACCTACAACAACAAAGTAGTTTTATCTTCAATATGAAACTTGATCATCAGTTATTCCAAGACGTAACATATCTTTTAAAATACTTAGGGCACACTAACTGAAATACAGCGGCAGGGGAGGAAAAGAGAGAGAGGAAAAGAGAGAGGTGGAAAGAGAGAGAGGGAGAGAGGGAAAGAGAGAGAAGGAAAGAGAAAGAGAGAGGGAGAGAAAGAAAAAGAGAGATAGGGAAAGAGTGATAGACAGGAGGAAAGAGAAGAGAGAGAGGGAGAGAGAGAAGGAAAGAGAGAGGAGGAGGAAAGGGAAGAAAGAGAGAGAAGTAAAGAGAGAGATGGAAAGAGAGAGGAGGAGGAAAGAGAAGAAAGAGAGAGAGGTAAAGAGAGAGATGGAAAGAGAGAGGAGGAGAAAAGAGAAGAAAGAGAGAGGGGGAATGCCGGGAATAGAGAGAGAGACTGAGAGACGTTATGAAAACCAAAAAGAAAGAGCGAGAATGGACAGGAATTGACAAGAAAGTTTAATAACGAAATGAACAAAAGGGAGGTAATCTAGGAAATTACAACGGAAATGCAGAATTGTCTGTCTTGATCTTTTCTCCTAAACATATTTAAGTTTCTTAGCTGTCGTTGTACAAATACTTACAGTACGTGTTGTACTGCTGTTCGACCCCCGCCTTCCCAGAGTTCAAATTGGCTCTGTCTGCGTCACTTGAACACGTAGCATAGGCCGCGTTCATACAGTTCAACACAATGCTTAACTTGCTACAAAATAAAGACATAGCAACAAAAAAAAACAGACTAGAAATTTGAAACTCAATAGAAAGGCAAAGTTACAACAATACATATGTGAAAACCACTTACTTTATTTGTATAATTCTACATAATTTAGTTTGCTTGGGAAGACACAATCTCAAATTGCATAAACTCACAATGCCCATTAAAAATTATAATGAAAATGTCTCAATCTTTTCCCATTGCATTAAAGTCCGTAAATATTCTTTCTAGTTCACAATATCTTTATGACTGATTTTTAAAATGCAGATTTGGACGCATTTTTTTGGATTGGTGATGAGGCAGCCTCTTGCACTGTCCTGATCAACTCGTACAGCATCTAGATCTATAAATAAACACAAACTACTTACGAACAAAATTGATCCATTTGATCCAGGCCCATTTCTCCCATGGACAGCAAGGTTGTACATTGACTACCTTGGATTAAACAACCTTGGCTGACACCAAAGACACCTGTAGAGAAAAGTGTCACAAAAATAAATCACGCAACTTCTTTCTCCTTTATCTATAAAGTGGCATCCTTCATCGGGGTGGGGGGAGACTAATTGGGGAGCTAGAGATGGGTTTACTTTTTTAAAAGCATGTTTGGCCATCTTGCCTTTAAGTCTAAGAAAAAAAAATTACCAGTGCGCATTCTCTAATGTAAACACTATCTAAAAATTTAAAAAAAAGTATTCCCCCCTTCAAACCTTGTGGTCAATGGGGAAGATGATGTAAAGTTCATCTGTTTTTGTGGCCTACGGTTAACGAGGGTGTCATGTGTCCAGCACAACGACCAACCGCCTTTACTTTTCCCCAACTAATGTCACGTACCCATTTTAGCTTAGTGGAGGCAGAGGCGCCCTAAGGATCCCAAAAGTAAAAATCCTAGTTTTCACCAGGATTTGAACCCGGGACCTCCTGCAAACACTATCTATTAACGTTCTTTATTGTTATGCATTTTTGCTTTCAAACACATGTTGAAGCAACTAGATCTAGTTTAACATTAGGACTCGTAATTGTCGTAAGCGCGACTACAGAAGCTCCAATAAGTCCAATTGGATTGGCTTCTGGTTTAAGAAAAGCTGGGAATCATTTCTAGAAGCAAAATGTAAAATGTAAAATAAAAAAAAATAACATGTAAAATATAAATATTTAGCATGTAAAGTATAAAATCTGGGACCAAATGTGACTGGTTAAAAATTTTTTTAACACGGTGAGATCCTTCAAAGCTTTTTTTTTAAAGACCACACGGCTTAGATATTGTAAACAGAGAAAAAAATCATCCAGGGAGGTTATTAGTGTCCAAACTACGTGCGAGCAGTATATGACCCATCACGTAATGCCATCCTGCCCCTCACTTCTGCCCACAGTGTTTACTGAAGCCGAAAAGGCTCATAACATTTGGATATAGGCCGGAACATTTCGGATGGACACCACTGTGTTATTCACTCAATCATGTTTGAATTCAAACATATCTACGTTTTATTTAGTTTACGCATTATTGTCTAATAGAATCATATACTTAGTGGACTTAGTATCACACATGCAAGAGACGTATCGTAACATTCTAGTGGAAAGTTCCAAATAACGAAACGGTTAGACTAACATCTAAAAGAAACCCAAAATCTCCACTGGGCTACCAAGTCCTAACTCTGTCACATCCGCAATAACGCACACTGGCCGCCCGTTCATGATGGCCATACAGAAAAAAAAACCTAGTAATTATTAGTGGAGCTCGGCCTTCGGCCTCGTCTGGAAAAAGGCATTGGATGTGGCTCAAGGAGCAGATACCTCGCAATAAGCAAACATTCTGGCAGAGAAGTATATGAAATACTTGGATGGTGATCTCTGAGTTCATTTCGTCAAACGTAGGACACTAAAGTAGAAATGCAGATGTGATTGTTTTTGTTTTTATTTTGGTTACTAAATAATGTGTCTAAAATATTACTATTAAACGTGTTACTATTTACCAAGCATCACCAAAGTCCCAACACAAAAGAAAACAGTTGATTGACTCATTTTCGATAAATGGATCAAAAATAGATATATGCAAAATATCTTGGAACGCTGAGATGTTTAAAATACAAAACTAGTAACCCGAATAGTAAGCCAACGTTTATACTGTGGAGTGCAGTGAAAGTTGACAGGTTTAAATAGATGCATGGCTACTACTCTGACAGCCCGACCCAGCACCGTCGTTTAGTGCTAATTGAGGTCAATCTGTCAAATGGACAGAATATTCTGAATGGTATATAATAGCGGCTGATTTGCAACTATGTTGCAATAACAAACTAGGTCAGAGTCAAACCAAGAGTCACAGTTTTAGTGTTTCCTAACACATGTTTATAAATATAAAAATGTTGCAATAACTAGGCCAATGTCACACCAAGAGGCACTTTCTAGAGTGGTTCTAAAGATATATACATAGCACCAAGATTTGAAAGTAGATAGCAAGTAGATGGGCAAGACATGGGGACGATTTCAGAGATTCGCCCAGAAACGAGGCTACCAGGTACATGAAAGAACGCTTTGTTTTTCTAAAAGCTCCTTGTGTCATATTGAGCAGCGAAGAGCTGAACTAGGAAACTGAGCTCGAAACTCAGTGATAACATTTAGGCTTCACTGGCTCTTAAGCTTACAAGGCAAAGTTATCGAAACTAGAATGACATTGACTTTAGGTAGACCATTGATACCTAGTGCAAAATGTGGAATCACATCTCGGCTTGCGTAGCCACAAACAAACTAGTATCCAAATAATTCCACCACCAGCGTTTAAAAATAATTGATTGACCTCATTCATTGATGAAACAAAAATCAGTTTGTGATTGCCATGAGATTTAGAAAAAATTAGCCCGTTAAAGTCAAATCCTTGCATCAAATTATAATTGTTGTAAATGTCGTTTAAATCATTTTGCGGTTGTAAAAGTCCTAAAGTTTAAATCAGTTAATGATTGTCTTAAAAGCCCTAAAGTTTAAATCAGTTAATGATTGTCTTATAAAATACAGACGTTACTTAAAATAAAAAAGATGGTTACGTCCTACGCGTGTTCCTAGGTCAATCTTGTCATGCATGTTAATAAATAACTTAAATTCTGCCAAGTCATTGGTTTTCCTGTCTGACTCAGGTAACCCATTCCATGCTCTAATAGTACTAGAAAAGAAGGAGCATTTAACATACACCACCACATCAGTCAAGTACAATTTCTTTCCCTTGTTCGATACCTAAAAAAATAATCGATTACCAAAAAGTTAATTAACTAATTTGTTAATTCTTTAAAATTAATTCTTTTTTTTTTTGCCAGGTAAAATATTTGAGCTTCCTCCGACATTGGGTGTGGCAGACATCACGTGTACACAACGTTGTACCAGACAGACAAGAGTTGATATAAGCATTGTAGAAAAAAAAAAAAAGAACATCCAATCTTTAGGGACTTCCTCTTCCGGTCTCTTTCTAGGGCGCCAGGTGTCACCACCGTTTGCCCAATCGTATCCATCTAGCGCACCAATTAGGACTAATTGGTAAAAATACTTAATTGCCATGTAAATGTCAAGCGCTACATTGTTAGTGAGTACACGGGAAACAAAACACAAACAAAAACAAAACACAAACAAAACAAAAAAAAACAGAGATGTCAACAACACAACTCATATGATATTGAGCTAATCCAATTAGGGATTCAAAATATAAAAATGTAGTTACAGTTCTCTCCTCCTTGTTGACATTATAAGTTTTGATATCCGTTCTATATTCTTTAGGCCATAAAATACAGTAACAAAGAAAAACAAACGGTAGGGAGGAATGGGGGAGAGAAACAAGCAAAATATAAAAAATAAATCTTGTAAAAAAAACAAAAAAAAACTAGGGGTAGCGCTCCGTCCTTAAAACTATATCTATCATTAATGTTTAAATTATTTCCCTTATTCGATATCAAACAAAATAATTAATTACCAATAATTAATTGATTAATTTTTTTAAAAATTGATTCATGTTTTGTTAGGCACAAGAAATAACTGTTCAAAGTATCAAATTAATAAGAGAATGGGCGAGGAAGAAATGGCGAGAGCAATTATTGAAGGGGACTAAACCCAACATATTTAGCCATTATTGAGCCGACTGAATAATTAGTTTCCCTAGATGGTATCAATCAAAATAATGAATTGCCCGTAAGTTTTTAAATAATTGGTTACTTTTTAAATAGGTTCCTATCTTGTCCATGCCTATGAACAATTATGCGCAGTATCAACTAGATCCCATAATGGGTGTGGAAGAAATAACGTGTACACACTTTTTATCAGGCAGACAGACCGAGTGGCATTAAAATTTGTAAAGAAAATAAGAAGAAAGGTGGTAAAAGGCTATGAAAAAAGCTCTTCTAATGTTTGGTTATTTTGCTGAATCCAATATCTTTGGCCGTCTCTACCACAATCTAGTATAGTATAGTATATAACAAGTTTGCCCAACACAGCAAGAACTTTTTTTAATAAGGCAATTTTTTTTCCGTTTTTTTTTTTTGTTTTTTTTTAATAAATAAATGTTAGGATAATTTTTTTTTTAAAATGAGGGGGGGGGGGTAAGTTAAATTTTTTTTTAAATAACATGTATCGAAGCACTATAAAGATTAACTTAGGCGCCAATTTACCCTTTCTGGTACTGAAGAAAGCAGTAGGCAGTGGACGACCTATGGAGAGTTCTCACTAAGGTCGCGGGAAAAACATTAGCTCTTTCCAAAGATATACACAGACGATGCAAAAATAATAAAATATAAACACTCCCCCCCCTCCCCCCCCCCCCCCACCAAAGACAACGTTCTTGTCTGCATTCATTTCGTAAAACTATGCAGGTCAAAAACTGGGTCTGCGTAGTCACGTGGAATACTTGCACACACCCTTAGTCTTGGGAAATGAATTCAACACCTTTTTATTGTTATTGTTTTTAACACTGTATGCATATGGTCAATTAGTATCAGGAAACCGTGTCTAAATCTCAGTAATAATGGGAACTCTGTATTTATGCATATTTAACTTACAGCTGCGTGGGACTGTGACCTTTAGGGGTGATGAATCAGGTCAAACATTTCTTGTTCCGGTTCAACTCAAGCAAAGGTCACATACTATTGCAGTACTTCGAAATGCGTGCTTTTGTTTTTTTTAGCGGCCCCCGAAAGGGGAAAAGACGCCATTAGTTTTGTGTGGCAAGTCTGTCCGACTGTCCGTCTGTCTGTCTTTCCGTCCGCCCTGTTTAGATCTCAGAAACTAGAAGAGAAAATGAAAATCGGACATCATGATATTTTATATCATTCAAAGTTCTGATGCAACGGCTACTTTTTTATTTTTAAAAGTGATCCATCTAATTTTAAAAATTATATATGCAAGCAGAGCTTTCAAAAAATTACACAACTTTTCAATGAAAAACTTCAGGGGAAGTAAGTTTTATTAGAAAGTTCACAAGCTTCATTCGTAGATTCGCGCATTTATACAAAAAAAATTCAACTAAGGTCACGATTGAAAATGGATCATTATAAAAAAAGATTTTCCATTTATTAATTAACTCATGGAAGAGAATACTGATTCGAATGTTGTTTTGAAAAAGAATTTTTATACGAACTTCGCTTCAATTGTAAGTTTAAAAAAAAAAAAAAACTACTTTTTACCGCGCAGTTTTCACAAATCATCGAGTCATTAGGCTATATTTATGCGCTTGACAACAGACTTAGATATAGAATATAGACAGACTTAGACTGACTTAGATCTAACTCTAGATCTAGACTTAGACTTAGAGACTGAGATCTATTTCTAGATCTATGCTTAGACTTTGATCTTGAATCTAAATTTAGATCTAATACTAGGTCTAGATCTTGCTTATGAAAGATATCAAATATATTAAATATGTGTTTCCGTAATGTGGTTATCACATCTGCCTGACACGCAAAGAGATATGGGTTCAAAACCCAGTTTGAGCTTTTTTTTAAAAAATTTTTTAGTTAATAAATAGTTCTACATTTTTTTTTTTGTGAGTCACATCCTGTAAAATAGATATGCATTTTTTAAATGATTTTTTTAAAGTATTTTTTTTACAGCCTACGTGCTGTCCTCCACCTAGACTGTCCATCTGTCTCTAGGTGGGCCACTTCGGGGGCCGATTTTAGGTTTGTGTGTCCACACAAACTGTCTTTGTAACTTTGTTAGTTTTGGTTACAGCAGATGACACGGTTAAACGCATGGAGTCTCAAATTGTATAGTTTCTACCTGGAGTCGCCGTCTTGTGTATTATACGAGACTGGACTTATAGGGAATATTTTCCAGTGTTAAATGATCTCTGTCCAAGTATGGTAAGCGAGAAGTAAGCTTTATGTTGAAGGCGGATAATTGTGAATATGTGTCTGTCAATGTGTGCCAGTGTCTGTCAATGTCTGCCAGTGTATGTCAATGTCTGCCAGTGTCTGGCAATGTCTGCCAGTGTCTGACAGTGTCTTACAATGTCTGCTTATCCATTAGTGTTCATCATGTAAATTCCCAAAGTTGTCTATATAGATCCCTAGGGGTCGATAAATAATTTTAACGATTCTAAGAGCTTAAAATGATTAATTGGGGATCTGTGAGATGTAAAGGGGTCTACAACAGTACAATGTATCTCATTTTAAACAGGTCGATATTTTACATTTTAGTTACCATTAATGTAATTAACCATCCACACCTATGATTTGTAGTAAATTTGTACATAAGTTAATCATAAACATAAGTCATCTGTCAAAATTGAGAAAAGATTAAATGTGGCTCAACAAAAATGGCTGAGACGGATTTTGGGAGTCTGTTACACAGATCGGGTCTCAAACAAGGAAATCCTATGCCGAACTGGGAGTCGAACACAAGAGTTGCGATAACATCGAAGCCAATACGAGGAAAGCGCAAACAGCGACGTCCTCGTATTACTTGGCGCCACACTTTCATGGACGACCTCAGAACAGTAGACACAAGGTGGTAGGAGGCTTCAGACATTGTCAATGACAGCTCTTTATGGAGACAGCTTGCCGCCCAATGCCCCGAACGGCGCGGGAGGACCTAATTGAATTTTAACATTGTTTTTCGAATTAACATTTTTTTTTACTTTTGAAATGTTAACATCTTTGTTTGTTTTACATGTTTTGGATGTTCCTTCAGAGTTGAAGATAGTTTACTTTCTAGTCCAAACCTTCCGCAGGACGACGGGGGATGAGAGCGGGCAGGGTCTGAACCCGAGACCCTCGATAAATCTAAACGACAGTCCAGCGTGCAAACCACACGACCAGGCAGCCATCCTTATCTTATTTAGATAGCTTAATAGTGTCTACATTAAACTAATATTAAACATGACCGAATTAACACGAAGTGTAGACGCAGAGTATGGATTAATTGATATTAGGATTTATTAGTTCTTTCATTGCCTTATGTGCCTTTTATGCGACACAAAGTTTTAAGCAATGACGTTATGACGTTATGAGACCATCAAAGCTGGAGGATCATTTAGGACGATGCCACCCTGCTAATGATTTTAAATACTTTCGAAAACTCAAAGGTAAAGTACAGAATAGGCCCATTGTAGGCGAAATGTTGGCTTCAACGTCACAAAGAGGTATGTAAGCTTCTCACAGTATCTTTACTTATAGCAAAATCCGGAAAACTAAAGGTGAAACAATTTAACAGCCTTTGCAGAACTTTTAAAAAACTGTTTTACACATCTGATATCATCAAACGAACTCCTGCAAGCAACAATGAAGTTCAGAGGTGCTATGGTGAAATGAGTTATGACAATAATGTCTGCATACACCACTTCTCTATAGATCTGGACGAGTTCACCTTGCCTGGTAATTAATCTTGACTATTGGCACACGTTCGTCTCCTTATGAATCAACGACTCCGTGAAGAGCTTCTTTTTTGCTGAGAATCTTATTCCATTTCTCCTTCACACTGAAGTACGATGATTGTTGAAATGCTTTTCTTCTTCTTCTTCGTTCTCATTTTTCCTGTCAGAGGGTTCAGATCAGTAATCCTATATCTGAGATGAACCGCGCAGTGGTTTCTGTAAAGGACTTGAGTTAGTTCTTTGGAGGGTCGTAAGTTACAGGGGTATGATTCTCACATGCAGAGCTTTACGTACAAGTATTATACAATACATTCAATGCAGGAGTATAGAATTTGTTTTTATTTACAGCCAACAGTAAGATACATATATAATATTGAATGCATAATCATCTATAACTAAAAATACTAAATGTACATAAATTAAATACTACAGGGCGCTTAGACTAGATTCAATTAACATAGGCCATCAATGCCACACATAATATTACCTCCGAATAGCAAGAATAATAATATAACATATCCTTACGCTAGGCATAAAACTGATAAACAATTACAAGCACCCTACTCAGATCAGCTCAGCTCTCCAACTAACTAGACTGACCACTACAAAACCTTATTGTACCCCTTGAAAATCCCGTGATATGCAAAAAAAAAATTTACAAACCAACTAATAAAATAAAATAAACAAACACACAATCTCACATCTTACAAACCCCCGCTCTTGACAGTTGCCAGATCAGGCAGTTCAACGTATAGTTTTTGTTTTATTGGGGCCAGAGTCTTGTTCGGTTCTCTTGATATAGTATGCAGCTTTGAAGGACATGGTCGGCATACTCAGGCGATGCTCCACAGGGGCAGGTTTCGCTCGTCCCGACTTTAAGCTTCCGGAACATATGTTGTCTTATTCTGTTGTGTCCGGTTCTGAGTCGAAAAATTATGCGTTGGTCATTGCGAGATGGCGTTGAAAATCTTTAACTTAACAATATTTATTTCTTTTTTGACACTGTTGTGAAGTTCTTAGAAACTTAAGATTGAATTTTATAACAAAGTGGTAATCAAGTGGAAATCACATTTAACAGACTCTCTACAATTATCGTCATTCTAACTGCTACATAAGCATGTGAGACATGGAAGTCATCTGTCAAAATAGAGAAAAGATTAAATGTGGCTCAACAAAAATGGCTGAGACGGATTTTGGGAGTCAGTTACACAGATCGGGTCTCAAACAAGGAAATCCTATGCCGAACTGGGAGTCGAACACAAGAGTTGCGATAACATGGAAGCCAATACGAGGAAAGCGCAAACAGCGAGGTCCTCGTATTACTTGGCGCCACACTTTCATGGAGGACCTCAGAACAGTAGACACCAGGTGTTAGGAGGCTTCAGACATTGTCAATGACAGCTCTTTATGGAGACAGCTTGCCGCCCAATGCCCCGAACGGCGCGGGAGGACCTAAGTCTAAGTAAGTAAGACTAATCAAAATCTTCCCTGTTTCCTTTTCCTTGCTAGAGTTACAACACTTTATTTTTTAAAAGAAACAAAGCTTATATTCATATGCATTAATTCAGCTTACACCACCACTTCAGTCAAGTATTATTGTTTTCCCTTATTTGAGAGACCATGTAACATATTAACTATTACTAATTGCTCATTGATTCTTGTTTTGTGCACAAAATGTTTGGCCAGACAGACAGACAGAGTGAGTTCATATAAGCTTTTTGAAAAGACTCGACTGCAGTCATTAATATCTGTGGGTACGAGTTTGAACCCTAGACTGCCTATAGTTAAGAACGTTGAATAGTTTGTAGCCTGTATTGTAGTAATAAAACAATGAAAGGACTATAACAGGATAGCTCATTGAAAGAACAATGTCTTAGTTTCGCTTTAAATTTAAAAGAAATTAAAAGTTTTCGTCTAGACCTGTTTTAAAAGATGGTTGGGGTGGGAATGGGGAATTTTTAGACTAGTCTGATATTTCTTCTACAGTGCTGTAGGGAATGGTGAAGGCGACACGCTGAAACACTTGATATTTTTATGTTTTCTAAATTTCCTCAATCGATAAAGACTTTCTCCAAACGTCTAAATAACACTTTCAAAGTGTTACACAATTTAAAACAATAAGTTCAAATTATCAAGCATTAGGAACAGTACATTACATTATGGCGAAGAACGCGGTGGATGAGTGGTTAAGCGCTAAGTTTCCGAAACTCGCGTCCTGGGCTCGAATCTCGGTGAAGACTGGGATTTATAATTTAGGGATTCTTAGGGGCCCAACTCTGATGGGTATATGACATGAGTATGGGAAAAGTAAAGGCGGTTGGTCGTCGTGCTAGCCACATGACACCCTGCTCTTCAACCATTATAACGGATGACCCTAA
This sequence comes from Biomphalaria pfeifferi, assembly GCA_030265305.1. Classification (NCBI taxonomy): domain Eukaryota; kingdom Metazoa; phylum Mollusca; class Gastropoda; family Planorbidae; genus Biomphalaria; species Biomphalaria pfeifferi. The sequence goes on along the minus strand of JASAOG010000124.1, from coordinate 483,923 downwards.
CACGGGAGAATAACTGGTAAGGGGATACATAATATAACACAGTGATGCCCAACATAATTCGACCTGCGGGCCATTATAATTTCTGACAGTCGTGTCGCGGGCCACATGAACGAAAAGGTACCCAAAAAAATTAAATGAAATTTACCTGAATTTGTAACTAATTGATTAGAAACCCGTGGATCTAGTACTTACATTAAGGATTTGGATATCTGAAGCGATTTACTTAAAATAGAGCAACATTGTAGCTAGCATTACTAATGACTCATTTTCTTGTAGCTTTTTGGTAAATATTCCTATCGATCCTCCAATCTGTAGGCATAGTTTAACAATCTTTTATTTAAGTAAAATTACATGAGTCAACCTTTTTCTTTTTTGAAGGGGAGCTCTACTCTTCGTGCCAACATTTCGGCGGGCATGATGAAACCACGTCGCGGGCCGGATTTGTCCCGCGTGCCGGATTTGACCCGCAGACCGGATTTTGGGCATCAAGGATATTAACATATTTTCAACACATTTATGCTAATGGATTTTAGATTTATTTGTAGCTTTTTTGAAATGATTTAATTTCACACCTAGAAAAAAATGGTTCAAAAGGGATAAACCCAAAATTGATGACATTAAAGCTGCTCACATTACTATACGCTCTCGATACTGCAATTTGAGCTACTTCAGCCAAAGATTTACAGCTAATTTTAAATATTCCCAATAACTACGGTAAAGACAGCCATTGAAGAATAAATGAGGATAAGACTCAAATAATTAAATTTGGCTCAAAAACAAGAATTACACTTTGGAATTAAATGGTTAACCAAGATTAAGATTCGAAACCGGGAATCCTCGGTTAGGAAGTCTAGCGGCTTATTACTCAGCTATGGCGCCTCCTAATAAAAGAGGATTTAAATTGGATACATTGAAATAATATATATAAAAAAAAATTATTAGGCCTCTGCTGGTCATGGAGCAGGACGCATGTAGCCCCACAGAGTCATGGTTGCTACACATCTGAGCAGAAGTTATCAACAGATGAAACTGAGTTCTATGTTAAAAACGTATGTCGATCTTCCTACCAAACAAGAGTTAAAAAAAATGTTTCTTTGCAGAAACTTGCTAGGCTTAAGTTTTGGCATATATTGACTCTGAGTCTATTAAATCAATACTTAGCTAACAGTTTAACTACAAAATATAACTTTTGTTATATATTTAACTACCCTACACATACAGACAAAAAGCACAAACACAAGAAATACTCTGTGAATAACTATAAATAACTGTTGACACTTATTATCGGATATATGTATATTTATTGTTTTTAAGCAATAGATTCGTACAGGTATTTAAAGAACACTTTAACCGAATTGTAAGTATAAAAATTCAGTTGAATGAAAATGCATCACATACAAAATGCATTTATTACATGTTAAGTACAAATGATGCAGAACATTGGGATGAGGTTAATGGTTCCTTCTGAGAGTCTTGAAATCTAGGACGTAGGGCTTTCAGTTACAACAAAAACTGAAGAACAAATATATATATAAATATCAGTTACGTGCACCCTATAATACCAAAAAAAAACCATAAAAATTTAGTTGCTATAGCAACGTCAACAAACAAAATTGTTCAGTGATGGCGATCTAGAATTACAACAAAAAGCTTCGGAGAAAATCTTTAACAATTAAAAGTTTTACATACTCACGTTTTTATCAATGTAATTTCATAATATAATCTATGTAGGTACCATATACAGTTTTCTAGATAATTCCATGCAGTTTGATCTTCTATTCTTATTATTCTTATTATTATGTTAAAAACATTATTGTTTTAGATATTAAAGAATAGTATTTCTAAATTATCTCTCGACTAGCCCAAAGGTCCCAAACTAGGTTCTGAATATAAAAGTAAAATGAAAAAAAAAAAAATACCAGCTTCCAATGTTTGTGTGATTTAAAACAGTCAGAATGTCTTACCCTAGGTCTTCGTTGTTTCTTCTGGAGGAAAAGAAAAAAACAAAAGTTACACAAAGTAAATATTTAACAACAGAAAAAAGTGATCCGTCTTCACACCTCATCTCTAGGTATCAATTGATGCTTTGTCATTTTAGATATATCCCCAAAATCCGAATGAGCAAATTTACACTGATATATATATATAACTTTGCCAGAGTCCAGGTGGTGGTAACTCTGATGGGCAAAAACCTCAATTGAATTAAATAGAGCACTCGAAAGAATAAATATAGCTTTAGATGAAAATGAATAAAAAAAAATAAAAATAACCTTTTTTTTCCTGTCTTCTTTCTCATCCTTTTTAAGATTTTTAATCTGTAAAGAGAAAAAAAAAGTCATGTTAACTTCCAATACAGCTGAATTCTGTGGAGGGAGCACAAAGGAAGGGCGTCCGAAGAAAAACTGGCTGGACAACTTAAAAGAATGGACCGCCTCTCTCTTGATATCCAACGGCTGAACGGGAAAAGTGGAGACATTGGGACACGCGGTCACAGCACTCTACGGCGAAAGTGAAGGGACAAATGGTAACGAGATGATGAGATTATCAGGTTTTAATTCAATGAGAGAATTTTAGAGACTTGACTTCTCATTTGTATCAAAACATAGAAAAATTATTTTCTACAAACGTCTACTGTAAGGTGATAAGGTCGAATTCAAACACGTTTTCCACTCTGCCTCTCTTACTCTTGCTGATTCTCACACGACTTTATTTATGAAAAATTGTCACTTGAACAAAACAGTGATCTAGTATGACTGTCTTGGCGTAGGGTATAAGGGCTAGACTCTCCTTCGTTCTTCTCGATCGTCCCAAGTTCACATGAGACCAATCATTGTAGAAGGCCTGTACACTGACCCACGACGTTGCAACCTGTGGGATGTTTAGACACATAGCTCGTTGAGAAAGAGTTAATCCAGTACTGTTCAGATACTTCAAATTCGTTTCGAAAACAAATTCTGTCCATAAGCTGATATTTTAATAAAAGCTCATATATTTCACCTCAAAGGCCTACATTTCACGTGGGTGCAGCTATTGAGTTGAGTGGACTCAGGGACATCATAAAATCTCCAAAGAACCAATCTCTCTCTGCGTCATTTGAACCCAGGACATTGTTTCTGGCAGCCGAGGAGGTTTACTTCTCGGGAAGTTAGACATAAGTGTGAAACGTTAAAACTTTGGAGTTCGTATAGGAAGATAGGTCACACCCTTCGCAAAGCCTGCATCCAACATAACAAGGCAAGCCCTAACCTGGAACCCCCAAGGAAAAGAGGAGAGGGGACGGCCCAGGAATACGTGGCGCCACGATTTAGGAGCACATTCCAAGCAGATGGGCAAGACGTGGGGGACAGTTGGAGAGACTCGCCCAGAACCAAGATGTCTGGAGGAAGCTTGGTGGCCTATACCCCAGAAGGGACCACAGGCAGAGATGAGGTGATAAGAAGAATGGAATGCGAAAGCAGGACGTTCACGTCTGACAGAGTTGACCCTTCTTTCAAGACCTAAATATACATACCCACTAGCTGGGAAGTGGCTCTAAAAGTCGCCTGTGACCGATCATTGACCTGCGCAAGGAGATGTACGCCAAAGACTATACAAGTCTAATTAAGTCTAATTAATAATATGTATCAAGTAACATGAAGCAAGAACTTAGTATTGATTGTCTGCGTACAATGAAAATTAAACACATTGATTTATGCTATACTTACTTTCTTTGTCTTTTTAATCTTTTTAATCTGCAATGAAAAGAGACAAGAGATATTTTATTTGCTAATTTTGTTCATTTAGAAACGAAAAGAAAAATATATAACAAAAAGTGTTTCTATAGTAACTATATTAAAACAAAAGCGCCGAATCGCCCATGTTTTTTTTTTCTTTTATTAGAAAAGCTAGCAAATGGAAACTGCGCAAACATTAGTCATAAAGCTTATATGAGTTTGAAAGGAAAATGTGTCTCTATCCTTAAGGTCAATGTTTCCGAAACTTTTGGCCTGTGTGTACCACTTTTATAGTTTGTGTAATGTGGAGTATCCCTCGCCCTCCCCACCATACTTTAATTTATTTCAGAACATAATAACAGGGTTGTTTTTTTTTAATTTGCATAGTTAATGAGGTGCAAACCAGCATCCCCTCTAAAGTGTTCGTGCCCCTCGGGGTACGCGCACCCCACTTTGGGAAACATTGCTTAAGGTGATAGATCAACATTAAAGTCGTGTAGTTCCTTTTTTTTTCTCTACAGACTTTCCTTTTAAAAAAGTCTAAATTATTAAAATCCTCTCCTTCCCCCTTTTTGTTTCTCCTGAATGACACCAAAATAGAGACAGAAATAGTCTAGTATTAATTAAATGAATTATACTCACTTTTGGTATTTTAACCTGCGGAAAAAGATGAAAAGGGTATTTATATCATTTATATATATATATATATATATATATATGTTTTAGTATTTATTAACTAGGCCTAAAAAACAGAGGTTATTATGGTCATTGCATTGCTAAAGAACAACAAAGCACCAGGGCTAGACATGGTGTCAGCAGAAATACTAAAACATTGAGGGCAGTGCACTGTTGACAGAAAGACTGTTGGCGAACTTCAAAAATCCCAGAGGACTGGCAAAATCACCCCGAAAAGTTGACCTTACTAATTGCAATAACTGGCGAGGAATCATGTTACTGTCAACCCTTAACTAGGATAATATTGGAACGCCTAAAAGATGCCCAAGACAAAAGACTAAGACCAGAACATGCTGGATTCTGCAAAGAGAAATCATGCACTGACCACATTGCTACACTACGTATTATCATAGAACAATCTATCGAGTGGCAATCTCCTCTGTACATGACCTTTATTGATTTTGAGAAAGCTTTCGACAGTATTGACAGAGACGTAATCTGGAGACTGATGAATCACTGCGGAATTCCAACAAAATTCACCAATATCATTAAACAGTTATACGATGACTCATCATGCCAAGCAATACACAATGGTAAGCTGACCAACCCTTTTCAAGTAAAAACAGGAGTAAGACAGGGATGTATGCTTTCGCCCTTGATATTTTTGCTGAGGGGGGGGGGCAGGGTAGGGGAGAAAAAATTCCCCCCCCCCCAATCCCCACCGAAAAAATATCCTGGCTACGCCCATGGGTCACAAACTAAATTGAGATAATCTTAAACTTACCTTTTTTTTTTTCTTCGATGGTTCTGTGAAATACAAAACAAGAAATAAACTCAACGGAACTAGACACTCATGTTTCAATAGAAATTAAATACAATCTATATAGCATTATGATGGGGAAATGATTTTAAGTAAAAAATTAGATTATGTAGAAAATGATTTAAATGTGATTTTGACAAAATAAACTTCACTCGTGTTTCTGCCTCAGTAAATACGTTAGTGTTCTTTGATACTGTGTCACATAACCTACCGCACAACACAGATTCTAATCACACATAAAGTACAATTTACACAATAATACAAACCAAAATTTGTTACAGTCTTGATAGACAAAATAATAATCCATTGTAAGTAAGATCACCAAATGGACAAGAAGGTGAATATCCATATTGTTTGGAAGTATAACTCAACAAGGGCGAGATTTTAGTAAGTTGAGGCCCTGGGGAGGGGTGCTGCAATTTTGTTAACGCCCCTATTTGAAGACTTTATTTAAACACTTTTTGATTAATGCCCCTAGAGTAAAGACACGTTAGAATACATGTACATTGAGTCTCAAGTTTCTTTTTTCATACTTAGTATGCATATTTCTAAAAGTTTTTTTCTATATTTGATGGAGTTCCACATAACGAGGTAAAACCATGTCTAGTCCATATGGTTCAAATTACCGGAGCCAGCGCCACGCCGGTAGGCGCCATCAATAACAAATGTAAAGTGTAAAGTACATAGAAGCAAACGACTTTAAATGGTCCACAAATCTCATGAATAAATTTAATACAAAGTATAATTAAGATTTTAAAGGGACGACAATAAGGGAGCCATACATTCACTTCCCCAAAGGAGAAGAATTTTAATACAGTACAAGTTGAGGTAGACATACAGGATATTGAAGTCCTACGTACAAGCTCATAGTGCCTACATTTCTACATCAAACTACCAGGTTGGCGCTAGAGTATTAAAGCAGACGTGAAAGTCTACTCGTGTGACCATTCAGTATGGAACAATTTATTATGAAAATAACTCACCTGACGTAGTGTTGGGACCTAGAAAAAGAAAAGATAATTTGTAAAAATTCGTTATTTTTATTTACAGAGACAGCAAGAAAAGTTTGTGGGACAATCAGGTACGACAATACAGAGTTGCGTATTAGCCAGAGACACGATTTATAAGTAAAGTAAATACGTTCCCCTTTTTGACCTTGTGTTCTATAGGGGCCGATGATGTCAAGGTCACCTGTTTCTTTGGCCCACGTTTAAAGAGGATGTCATGTGGCCAGGACAACGACCAACCGCCTTTATTTTTCCCCAACTAATGTCTAAGTACTCCCTGACCTCTGGAGGAAAGCACATTAATCTAAGCATTAATTAAACATAATTAATCCACACTCGGCAATTAATTCGTAATTTTTTTAAAGTGAAAGGCTACTCATAGCAAATATTCACTGATCACTGTAAAAAAAAAGGTTCTCCCTTTAAGACCATGCAGTCTATAGAGCAAATGTAAAGGCCATCTGTTTGTCTCTTTTACTTTAGCCAACGGTTGACGGTGTCATGTGGCCAGCATAATGACCTACCGCCTATACTTTTTCCCCAACCAGTTCTAATGTTAGTTACCAATTAGAGATAGGAGGAGCCCTAAGGCTCCCGAAATAAAATATCAATCTTCACCAGGTTTCAAACCCCGGACTCTCCGGTTCTGAGGCCAAGCGCTTTACCACTCAACCACCCCGCCTCCCCTTCACAATGTGGCCTGCTATAATTCATGTATTTACACAGAAACGTCTTGATCTATGTGGCGCATATCCAAGCAGTACCATAAAGCAGGATAAACCAATGACCAATACACGTTTGTCATTTTTTTTATTGGTCGAAGAATCCAGAAAGAATTAATAACTCCTCATCTCTTCTATTTTCACAAAGTTTAGTGTAAAAAGTTAAGTTCACTTTTTAGATCTTATAATCCATGGATCAGGTATCCCTTAGCGCAGTGGTTCCCAAACTTTTTTAGTCTCGTAGACCCCTAGCCATGGTTTTTTATTTTCGGTAGACCCCCCTGCTTAACTTGTATTGCATTTTGCAAATTCATCAACATTTTTAAAAACTAATTTCTAACTGTAGTGAGTCTAAGAGTGAAAAAGTAATTTAAAGCTACACTTGAAGTTATACAGATGCCAGTGTTAAAATTTTAAATTTAAACCAATTTAAAAAACAAAATATATATTTCTGGAATCATCAAACACACTGGAAATCTTTTCTTTTTTTGTAGGCTCATCATCGATTGCTACGGTTATTATGTTTCATATAGAAATTTGTTGTTCTATGAAGTAATCCTTGAAACATTAAATATTAATTAATTAATTTGCTTTAGGTATTATTGTAAACGTTTTGACAAAGAGCGATTTCTTGATCTTTCATGTGTGGCTCAAATATTGTTCCGCAGAACTGTTTTAACAAACAAGAAATGTTTTCACAAACAGGAGAAGAGGCAAAGGCGAGTATCTGGCGCCAAAACCAGTAAGCTTTGGACAGGCGGGACTCATTAACCTTGGCTTTCTACTCACCTAGCAGTAGAATAACTGAATTCAAATCTCTGATGTCTTGCAGCTATACCTAAACATGGGAAAGATTTTGTGAGTCAACCCAGAGGAAAAATGAGAAGCCAGCAACACTTAGGCATATTGCAGCAAACAGCGCTACACCCTGTCAGAGCCTGTGACGCCGTTGATCTCATACTGTATAGGTCGTTGGCAAAGAATTACGTAAGAAGCTTTTAATCTTATAACTTATACCACCGATTTGCCCTTGAATTGTATTGTTGCTTAAAGAAATTCGTTTAATATCAGATGTAGGTTTGTGTAAAACAAGTTTTTAAAACTACTTCAACGGCAGGTAAAATCAATGTTTTACATATTTTTTTCCGTATTTGGCTATATAAGTAAGGAGATATTATAAGACTGCAAAAACCATCATCTTCTCTATACGATGTCGAAGAGAGATTTTGTGGGTTTATTCTAAATTATCTTTTTCAAACTTCTTTTTCTCAGGGTGGCATCATCTTAAATCATCCTCCAGCGTAATTAGTTTCATATCGTCATAAAGAGGCACAAATTAAATATAAGTGTAGGAAATAATTACATTAATAGGAGTGACAATTAAAATCACAAATGAAAAGAAATGAAATCCATTATCGTAGACCCCCATGGACATCTCATAGACCCACAATTTATTTTTCCACTTTCGTAGATCCCTTCGAAGTCTTAATAGACCCCTGGGGATCTGTCTATATAGACCACTTTGGGAATCACTTCATTAAAGTCTCATGGACCCAGAGACGTCCTTAAAATACAAAAGTTTAAAATCACGAGCCAGTTCGAAAGCAAAGTGATTGACAACGTCCAATTAATTAGAGCATAAAAGGTCGATGTTCAAATTGTGTTTTATTTACTTAACTATAATATAATATTCAAATTCCCACTACCAAGAAAATAAACTAAATGTATTAATTTATTTATTAAACATATCTCACTAATACAGGCCGACGGAATAACACATTATAGCATATGATTACCTTGAACAAACTCTACATCTTCAGGTACTTAGGCTCCATTCATTACAGAGTTTGATAAATTATGTTCAGGAATATTTAGCGCATCCCTCTTGTCTATAAGATGCATACAATCATTAAAGGAGGTATTGTTTTTTTTTCTAAACGTACTAATTTTCATAAGTCTCTTTTCCAATTTTCTCTTCTTTCTCATTTTTTTGTCTCTTTGTCTTTTTCTCTCACTCTCTCTCTCTCTCTCTTCGCCTTTCTTTGTTATTTCTCTTTTCCAATTCTTTTACTATCTCCCTCTCCTTCTCATTTCCTCTCCGTCTCTCTCTCCCTTCCTCTTTTCCTCTCCATCTCTACAACAAAAAATCAGGTTGGCACTAAAGTATTAAAGCAGACGTGAAAGTCTACTCGTGTGACCATTCAGTATGGAACAATTTATTATGAAAATAACTCACCTGACGTAGTGTTGGGACCTAGAAAAAGAAAAGATAATTTGTAAAAATGCGTTATTTTTATTTACAGAGACAGCAAGAAAAGTTTGTGGGACAATCAGGTACGACAATACAGAGTTGCGTATTAGCCAGAGACATGATTTATAAGTAAAGTAAATACATTCCCCTTTTTGACCTTGTGTTCTATAGGGGCCGATGATGTCAAGGTCACCTGTTTCTTTGGCCCACGTTTAAAGAGGATGTCATGTGGCCAGAACAACGACCAACCGCCTTTATTTATCCCCAACTAATATTTAAGTATTTCCTGACCTCTGGAGGAAAGCACATTAATCTAAGCATTAATTAAACATAATTATTCCACACTCGGCAATTAATTCGTATTTTTTTAAAGTGAAAGGCTACTCATAGCAAATATTCACTGATCACTGTAAAAAAAAAGGTTCTCCCTTTAAGACCATGCAGTCTATAGAGCAAATGTAAAGGCCATCTGTTTGTCTCTTTTACTTTGGCCAACGGTTGACGAGTGTGTCTAGTGGCCAGCATAATGACCAACCGCCTTTACTTTCCCCAACTTATTCTAATGTTAGTTACCAATTAGAGAGAGGAGGAGCCCTAAAGTTCCCGAAATAAAATATCAATCTTCACCGGGATTCAAACCCGCGTCGTTCCGGTTTGTAGGTCAAGCGCTTTACCACTCAGCCATAGCGCATCCCCTTACCAATATGTGCTGCCATATTTTATTTATTTCCAGCAGCACCATAAAAGAGACTAAACAATGACCAATACACGTTTGTAATTTTTGCATTGATCGAAGAATCAAGAAAGAATTAATAACTCCTCATCTCTTCTATTTCCACAAAGTTTAGTGAAAAAGTTAAGTTCCCTTTTTAGACCTTGTAATCCATGGATCAGGTATCCATTAAAGTCTCGTGGATTCAGAGACGTCCTTAAAATACAAAAGTTTAAAATCATTAGCCAGTTTGCAAGCAAAGTGATTGACAACGCCCAATTCAACATAACGTTGAATTAATTAGAGCATTAAAGGTCAAAGTTGAAATTGTAGATTTATTTACTTAACTATACTATACTATTTAAATTCCCACTACCAAGAAAATAAACTAAATTTATTAATTTATTTATTAAACATATCTCACTTTAAGTGGTCGGAAGCAATACCGGTAGGTTACAAAGTTAGATTTGTTCTATTGTCTCTGTTAATTAATATTAAACTATTGTTACAAAAAAGGTTATGAACTGTAGCATCGTACAGATATCGCAAATTCTGTAAAAAAGGTTAATGTCTCAAAAAAATTCACTTACATTGTGGCAGCATCTGTTCAAGGCCTTGGATTTGCATGTCTATCTGTGCCTTAATGTCTTCCTGAGTGCATTTAGCCCTCACGTCTGCAATACACACTTTCATCTGTCTTACAGCCCTAAAGAAAAAAAATTGATATTGACATTTACAAATAAACGATGTTTAAAAATCCAAGTTGTTTTAAAACACATGTTTTGTTTTAAAAACCCAAGTAGTTTTAAAACATGGTTTGCAAGCACAGAACAGTTCTTTGTGTTCATATAGGAATTATTGTTTTATGAAGTAGTCCTTGAAACATTTAATATTAATTAATTAATTAATTTGCCTAATAATAATTGCAAAGTTTACGCAAAATGTAGTTTCTTGTGTATTTCTTGATCTTTCAAGTCTGGCTCAAACATTGGGTGCGCGGAGCTGTTTCCACTAACACGAGAAAGGGCGAAGGCGAGTAACTGTCGCCTAAACCTATAAGCTTCGAGCAGGAAGGGCTCATTAGCCTTGGCTTGCTATGTACCTAGCAAAAATTGAATTCAATACTCTGCATCCTATACCCAAACATAGGAAGGATATTGTTGGTCAACCCTGTGGAAAAATAAGGAGCCGGTGACCCTTAGGCAGTTTGCAGCACACAGTGCTACATCCTGTCAGAGCCTGTGACGCTGCTGATCTCAAACTGTAGGCCTATATATGTCCATTGCAAAGAATTACATAAGAAACTTTCAATTTTATAACTCATACCACCGATGTGCCCTTAAGCAGTATTGTTGCTTAAAGAAATTCTTTTAATAATATCAGATGTAGGTTTGTGTAAAACAGTTTTTAAACTACAATAGCTGGTAAAATCAACGTTTAACCTTTAGTGTTTTTCCGTATTTTGCTATAAGTAAAAAAATAATGTGAGACGCTCACAACCCATCATCTTGTCTATATGATGTCGAAGAGAGATTTCGTGGGTCTAATCTGAACTTTATCTTTGAGTATTTGAAAGTTGTTTTTTTTTAATCTTAATGTATTTTTTCAGGGTGGCAACGCCTCAGACGATCGTCCAGAGTAATTGGTTTCGTATCGTCATAAAAAATTCACTTAGGCAACTGCTTGTTTGACAAGGAAGGAAGGAATCCCAATTTTAAAGAATCAACGCTGTACAGTCAACATTAGTTCCATATAGACAATATTAGGCTAATTAAATAAATATTGAAATAAAATACAACAATTTTTAGTTTGATTATCAGGGTAAATATGTAATAGATTAAGAAATACATTAATAGGATGTAAAAATGAAATGAAATTCCGTACCAGAGACCCCGTGGACATGTGGGTGAGAAGCATGAGAAAGATGAACTATGAAATAGGGGACTTCACATTGATATTCACGGGCTACCATCTGGTCACATGTTTTTTTTAGGATCGCATGAGTAGTCTTACGCCATGATATATTGAGAGACAGACGTTTTAGGTCTGCAAGTCTAGTGTGTTTTTATAATTGTATAAAGTGAATTCATTTTGGATGTAAAAATGCGTTTGATGTGATGTGATATATTCAAGTTATTGGTGGCTGAGATTGCCAACTTATGTTATCAATATTGTGTAATAAAGATCATGTCTGCAATCCCTGGAGTCTGTTGGTAAATCTAAAGGTTGTGACCTAGCATTAAGATATTTAATTAGTAAAACAAGAACATTCTAACAAGGCCAGAAGAGGCCCTAATACAACTCAAGAACACTCATACTATTGACATGTTACAGGACATCTCAAAGACCCCCAATGTATTTTTCCCTTTTGTAGACCCCTTGGAAGTCTTCGTAGACCCATAGGGGTCTATATAGACCACTTTGGGAATCACTGGTCTAGATGTATTACAAATTTAATACCATGACTGATCCAAACTAATTGATACAACTATGCTTTATATAAACTTTGTTGTTTTAAAAGTATTTTTTAAAAATGTTTTTTCTTATTTGTACTTGGCTGGCTACCCCCGTCAGAGAAGGGAAACTGAATTCAAACTTGTGCTGCATTGCGGCTTTACTCAAACACGGGAAAAGCTTTGAAATTAAACTCCAAGAAAAAAAAATCAGGAGCCGGTGACCCTTAGGAAGCTTGCAGCACACACCCTGGCAGAACGTGAGACGCACCTGATATAAAACTGTATCAGCTACGTATCCATCATTTAGATGGGAAGAGGACATCATAGAAAGCACGGGCCTACCATTAAAAGAGGTTCTACACAAGGCAAAAGTAATAGAGGAATGGAGAAAGATGGTCGACAATTCTTGTGTTCGGCCCCAATGGTCCAAGGGACTAAAGGATAGGGTACCTGGAGAGGGTAGGTTTACTGCTATGAGGGCGACACTGTTAAGACCATGGCTAATGCCAATGCATTTTTTTTTCATTTCTATCAGACGATTCAAAGTCGCTTCGTGTCTGAGCGAGGTCATGGAATGCACTTACTTGCAAGTTTCTTCGTTTACTGTTGAAAGCTGATCCATGTTTTTAGGTGAACAATTCATGATATCGGAAATGCTGCAACCACCCGAACCTAAAGGAATGAAACAAAACATTTTTATCTTCAAGATTTTCCATTATTAGACATAGAACAAAGTATTATATATGCTGGTTACGGCCTTTTTTTTTTTGAGAGGGATAGAGACAGAGACAGAGAGAGAAATAGAGTGGTTGAAATGAGAGGGAGAGGGAGATAGTAAAAGAATTGGGAAAGATAAATAAAAAAGATAAGTGGAGAGAGAAAGCGAGAAAGATACACAAAAAAAAGAAGAAAGAGAATATTAGAAAAGAGAGAGAGGAAAATAAATAATAATAAGGTTTGTCTTCGATTCCGAAGATTAGTGAGAAATGAAGTACTTCCCCTGGCTACGCAGCCCCATATGTGACCTACATATTTTGACACATCCAGGGCAAACATAGTAATGAGAAGAGGGATTATTTAGTTTATTATAACTATGAATGTTAGATTTTTTAAAAATGGAACATATTATACTACGCCCCACTGCCCACCCCTGAAAAAAAGAATCCTGGTTTAGCGAATATATAAATATATTATTTATAATATTCTAATGATAGGCACTTAGATCTAGACTTAGAAGACGGTGCGCAAAATGTTCCTGAACATAATTATTAAAATCTCCAATGACAAAAGCTAATTGCCGAAATGCCAGAAGATGTAGAGTACATATTTTCTAGTTTTCAAGCATAGACATAAATAAATATAGACTGGCCGAGTAAAGAGTTTTATGAAACGAAAATTTGTGACTTGCAATCTTGTGTACTTTATTATAATGCATTTATGAGCAGTATAAAAGTTAAGTATTCATATCTATTTCAGCTATAACCTATATAAGTATTACAATATTTTCACTAGTGTTTTTTTATAAATCTCTCAGCGTGAAAATCATGCAATTTTTCATAATTTGGAAATCCGAATACAATAGATATACATGTTTTCAAGTTACATGAAGTTACTTCCTTTTTCCAGTCTATATTTATTTATGTCTATGCTTTCAAGCCAAATTTTTAATTAATGTTTTTTATGTTAAATAGGGAAAAAATATATAGGTTAAACAAGGGTTTGTAACTCTTTTCCTGACGATAAAACAAGCTGTCAAAGTTCTAGCAAAATCGTTATATACGTTTTCGAAAACCGCACCCACCCTCTCTTTGCCCACCTAGATGGTATTGCCCACTCCGAAAGTGTGAATGTTATGGCCTTTTTCAGTCGCGGGGCAAATTCGGATCATCTCATGGAAATAAGATGAATGCCTGGGCATTAGCTGTGGTTGGAATGATTTCGCCTACATATCAGTTCCACCCTCTCTCAACCCAGCTTATGTATCCAAAGGAATGGCAAGTGCCGATACAGTGTTGGGGTCAGCGTCGTGGCAGGATCTACCAGGGTGTAGCTCTGAATGCTGCTAACTGCCTTAGGGCCGTCAGCTTCTGATTATTCCTCAGAGTTGACTCCCGAAGCCTTTCTCACGTTGGGTATAACTGCAAGGCAGCATATGTTTCAATTCAGAGATTTCCTTCTCCTAGGTGGGTAGCCAACCATGGCTAAAGAGCCCCTTATGTCCGAAGCTTACTGGTTTAGGCGCCAGTTGCTCGCCTTCATCCATTTTCTTGTTTGTAAAAACAGTTCCTTCGGACTCAGTATCTGAGCCACGAGTGAATGCGAAAGATATGGACTGGTTGTCAGAGTCTGTTTGAGACGCTTAACATTAGGAAGCTTTTAATAGGTAGTGGAATGCTTACATCCATTACGACTACCGGTAATGATAACTTTGCGAAACCATAAGAGAGAATAGAGGTAATTTACAGAAACGAAAAAAGGATGAGTGGATTATAACTTACCATTCATTCACAACAAAGAGAAGAAGATATGATAATGAGAGAGAGAGAGAGAAAGAAAGAGTGAGTAATGGGGGGAGGTAATCAGGGAAATAGAGAGACTGAAATACAAAATTGTCATTATGAAGTTACTAGTTTTAGAAATGTAAATAAATGGTTGATGTTCCCATTATTCCAACACTCACAGAGGGCGTTGTACTGCTGTTCTAGCCCCATCTTCCCAGAGTTCAAATTGTTTCTTTCTGCATCACTCGAGCATGTCGCAATGGCCGAGTTCAAACAACTCAAGGCAGAGCTTAACTTGCTGAAAAAAATAAAACTACAACTGAAAATGGATTACAGTCTCAGAAAATAAGCTAGGTTTACTAAACGAAGGGGGGGGGGGTGGAAAAAAATAGATACAGAAAGACAGAGAAAGAAAAAATTAAGATAAGAAGGGATTACTTTAAACATACATACATACATGTATACATACATATATATATATATATATATATTATATAGATAAAATTTACTTTTAGTAAATTAGTTATTACATATGGTGCTTCTGTATGTGTATTTTATACTTTAACGCTCCTTAAGATATAGAAATGAATTAAAGACTTACAATTGGTCTGCCCATTATGTCAGAATTCGACGGAATAAACATTGAAATTAAGTTTCTTAGTTCTACTTTTGGATATACACATTTATATCTCCCTTGTTTCTCTCTCTCTCTCTCTCTATCTATCTATCTATCTGTCTCTCCCTCTATGAATATATATATATATTGTTATAACTCTGCCATTCGCACCGCCATCTAAGCTAGAAGGTGCGCACTATGATAAACTAGACTGGAAAGGATGTCAACGTTAGAAGAGGAGAACGATTTCCACCCAAGTCAAGAGCCAATATGGAGAGATTGTGCCTAAGATAGATGTTGTTTTGTGTACCTGTGATGTTGTGTGAATAAACGTCTATGTCTCGTTGAGTTGCCTCACTTAAGTTATTACAATTGGTCTCAGAAGTGGGATTTTAGGCAACTCAACGAGAGGAGGTAGGCTTTGATTACAATGACTTGTTTGAAGCTATTACATCAGCTCTCAATTAAAGAGCTAAGACAAGAGCTTCAGTACCGAGGTTTAAAACCCGTCGGTAGCAGAGAAACGCTCACGGCTTGTCTCCGGCAAGCCTTGATTGATGAAGAAGAAATTCCGGAAACCTACCAATTTGAAATTGAATCTGGGATTGTTGAGGTCATTGGCGAGTACCAGGACTTTAGGAATGCATTTAATGAACAATTGAACATGATCTGTAATATGATAAGGAGCATGATGTGGAACAAAGTAGATGAAAGTGTGTTGCAAGTAGAAGGCCAAATAGACCAAAGTGATAAAATTGTGTCGCAAGCAAAAGGAGGAATAAACTCGCTAGGGAAGGAGCAGTTACCTGGTCAGGACTGTGGCTGCACAAACAGTGGTGATGGAGGCGCTGGGGATTGGAGCGCCGTCTGTGACTGTGTTGTGGGCAAGTCTGACGGGGATGACTTTCAGGGCGAGAAACGTGACAACGATTGCTGCGACGATATCAATGAGATATACAGAATTTGAAGAAAAGAAACAAATGAAGAAACTAGAGAAGTTTGTGATGTGCCTGAAACTTTTGTTCCTGGTATACCTGCAACGAGCCGGACAGATCAAGACAATGTTGGGTCTGCGTCCAAGCTTTCTGCTGTGGGCCTTAAAGACCTCTGTTTATCTGTCAGTACATTTGACGGGACCTCGAACCATGAAAGCCTCAAGTCCGTTTCTGATTCCTTGCCTTGGATGACGTCGGGTGAAATTGTGAATACGGGCCCCAACAATGGCCGAAACAGAAACAACGAATTAGACTTTGGCGTCGGCATAAGAGAGAACTTGATGCTTGGCAACTGCTTCCAGACGATTGACAAGAACTGTAAATGCGACGCCCTGCGGGGACAGTGCTCATGCCAAGAAACCCAGCTACAAGGTCTGAACTTAAGACATTTGTACTTCTGCCTACATCAGTGAGAGTGACTTGAACGATGGTGAATTAATTCTTGCAGAACCTGATGCAGTGATGGATGAACATTTGCTTATGGAACATAACAGGGGTGCTTCATGGGCATACCTTACAGATGAGGCTTAGAAAGACTACGTGTTTGAAACCATGGCTACCTCTGGGCCTACAACTGTGTCACGAAACGTCCATGGAAAACGTCCGCTGACTTGGCGTCTTAAAACAGCGGCCCTGGAAACTACAGTGATCGCCACAGCCTCCATTTGTGTTAAGTGGCTGGCATCAGAGACTATCGTCATGAAGTCAAAGCAGCGACCACGACATCGTCTCAAGCGTAGACTGGCCAACTGGAAGAAGAGGAAGCGACGGCCGCGGAATACTGTGCAGATGGCCTCGTGGGCAACAGGCTCCCTGCCGTCTGTGGCTCCCACCGATCGACCTCCACCTGAACCGGCAAACCTCCACAGCACTGTTTCTTTTCGGGACGAAAAGCTCTAAGAAGGGGGCAATGTTATAACTCTGCCATTCGCACCGCCATATAAGCTAGAAGGTGCGCACTGTGATAAACTAGACTGGAAAGGATGTCAACATTAGAAGAGGAGAACGATTTCCGCCCAAGAAAAGAGCCAATATGGAGAGATTGTGATTAAGATAGATGTTGTTTTGTGTACCTGTGATGTGTGAATAAACGTCTATGTCTCGTTAAGTTGCCTCACTTAAGTTATTACAATATATATATATATATATATATATATATATATGACCATAGTCTGACTTGACATTGATGCGATACAAATATAAACTTACGATCTATTTTACACAATGTCGTTCTCTTATTCCATTTTATGTTTTCAATTATGCTTTTAAACTGCTACACAAACTAGATTTGAGCCGGGCTAAATGACTAGTAAAGAATCTAAATCGAAGCACAATCTACTTACGGGCACAATTGATCTAACTGATCCATGCGCATCTCTCCTGTTTGCATCACTCTGGCACACTGAATTCCTTCTTGTAAACAAGCATTGTTGACACTGAAGAAACCTGAAGAAAAATTGACTCAAATTTCTGAGCTATTGGAACACAAAGGGATTTTTTTTTATTTTGTTCAGTGAGTGAGAGAGACGTTCAGTCAGCGCCGACCTTAGGCCACGGCAACCTATGCAACCGCAGTAGGCCCCGCACTTTCATAAGCCCGCGCTAAGTCTAGGTGTAAATTCTTAAAGTAAACTATTATAACTTAAATTCCCGCGTCCTCCTGTTTTGTCAGGAGCTCTGGAAATCCCATGAAATTGCAAAATGTACGTAAAAGCCCTGAAAATCTCCTAAAATTATTAATGTTAAATTTTCATGAAAACTCCTAAAAAATCTTCTAAAATATAGACAAAATTGTCTTTTTGGGGTGTCATACGATATGATAAAGGCCGATCGTGTGGGCAATTTAAAAAAACCCGCAACTGTGGCATCTGGTGAAAAAGTTTTTAGCGCCTTAAACTAATCAAGAATTAAGATAAACAATTTACGAAACACGATTTAGCAATTTGGTAGGGCTGTTTCTTGCTATTTAGCGTGATCTATCTTGGAAACCAAATTTTGTTCTAATTTAGCTATACGCAAAGCTTGTAAAGTAAAGTTAGTTTGATAATGAATTTTCACTTAGTTAAGAATGAACACTATGCAAATACGAATTTATTTTGGTATATATTGAAAAAGAGAGCTTATTCCTGCAATAATTAGATATGTGACAGTAATTTTGCGGTTCTTCTCCTTAGATAAGCTTTGTTATTAAATAAGTTTCCAACAAATATTTTTGGTTCTAATTGTACTTAGGCGTTACAATCTCTTTATGGTCCATTTCATTAAAAGAGTATGTTTCCAAATTTTTTATTACCTAGATCAGCTGCAAGTGAAAAGCCCTTATGAATCTACTTATTGTAATGCTAATTTTGGTAATTTCAATATGTATATTTATATTTATGTTTAACAATTAACAACATAACGAAATTTACACAAACATATATATCACATATAGGATACATTGTAAAATTAGAAAAATAAAGTTACATGTAAGAAATGTGTTACTAATGTTACACTAATATGTGTTATGTTACGCTAATATGTGTTACTCTTTACCCCATAGAGTTAAAGTCCAAACACTGAAAAAATAAACTGAGTGACCCATTTTCGATAAATGGAGTTTAAAAAAAAGTTAAATATTTGATCGTCTGCTGTGATGTTTCAATAAACAAAAAAAAAAAAAGCCCGAACTGGATAGCAACGTCTGCCCAGGGTCTCTCCACTAATGTCTAACTGGTTTATATATGTATTTTTGTACTGTTCTGTCAAACCTTACCCATCCCTTTCGCCGTCATTTAGTAATAATTGAGGTCAAGCAGTCAAACAGAAGGAAATGTCAGAATTGTATATAATTGCAGACTATTAACTGCAATGTAGCAATAGCAGTTTTAAAGCAGGACAAGGCCAAACAACAACAACAAAAAATGGCTCTATGTTTAGAGTGGTCCTAAAAATATATGTTATGGCCTCATTCAGTCACGAAGCCACTGTGGATCATCTCGTAGATATGAAATACAGGCTTGGGCATTACTCAGAGCGATATAGCCATACAGCATAACCCTAACCCTGAGCCCATACAGCAGTTCACCCCTCTCCCAGAGCTATTGAAATACAGATGCGAGTTTTAATACTAAAAGTGGGAAGCGTGGTCGAGAGGCTAAGTGCGCCTGAACTTGGCTTGTCTTGGCTACCTAGAAGGGGGCTCGAGGTTCGACACCCGCAGAGTTGCGTTTACTGAGCGCTTAAAGGCAGCACGGAAAACCAACTCCTAGATACCCCCTCCCCCACTTGTCCACAAAGTGATTGGACCAAAGCGCTCTGAGCATGCTATAAGCATGAAAGTAGCGCTATATAAAAAGCTATAATAATAATAATAGCATAAACCGTCACTAACAATGGAGCATTGCACACTAACTAAGTTCACTCGTAATGAAGGAATACAGAATGGGTCGCAGTCGAGTTAGTAATTAAAAGCGATGTTATCCCTTCAAGAGCATAGCAGTAATTGTCCTAAAAGTCTAGATCAATAATTTCTAAGGCAATACCTATGTCGTCAGTTAAATGTCGCGTACAAAGTCTGTCTACTATTGTGCGATTCTAAACTAAACTAAGTGTCTAACACATTTTATAGGCAGTGGATTGATTATATCCATAACCATTTCCTTCAATAACAACCTGGAGAGATATTCATGTAGAAGAAAACTATAAGAGATATCGTTCTCTTTGAGCTCTTAGGGGCATACAACGAGAAACAGGGAGAGGGAGATCATATTCAAATATAGAGACAAAAAGTAAGAAAAAATAAACAAGGAGTGAGAAAATACAGAGTAAAAAAATAGAGAGAGAGCAATAAAAGAGAGAGAAGGTGAAACACAAGGCGAATAGGAAAGAAACATACTTAGAGCGAGATAATAGAAAAAAAAAGAGACAGAGAGGGGAAAAAGCCAATGGTAGAGCGTACGGTTGCGATATTGAATTGAAACATCATTGAAAACAGTAACAAACGATCTCACGGTGTCCAAAGATCTGTTGGATACAAGGGTCAGACAAAACAAAAACGACTTCAACCAATCTCTGACAGGTAGTGACTAGTTTGGGCTAGTATTCTTAAAATTTACAAAAGTGACATCAAAAATAAACTTTTCGCTTTCCAACTGTACTTTCTCCCCCTTACATGATTTCTAAACTACGTCAATCGGTCTTCCAGTTTGCAATGCCAGACATCTCATTCGCCGATGGTATTCGCCTGCAGATAAAAAAAAAAAGAACACACACACAAAAAAAAACATTCATAGAAACTTTCTTCCGACCACCACCACCACCCCACACTGGCATACATCCGTCTCACGTATTGCCACATTCTTGTCTGGTGGTTGTTCAGGTCTAATTGGTAATGAGGCTTAATTGTCAAGCAAATGTCACGTTTGGTGGTTGCTAATGAGCCAAAGTGAAATGCAGGGATGGCATCTTGCCGACTGATAAGATAGTAAAGCAAATTATAGATGTTACGATTAATCATGGGGTAGCAAGCCCAGACAATATTTCTCTATTCTCAATGCTGTAAAGAGATGAAAGCTGAGCTGGTTCGGTCCTATTGTAAGACATGACTCACTATCAAAAGTCATTCTTCACGCTACAGTGGAGGGAGCACGAAGAAAGGGTTGACCAAAGAAAATCTGGCTGGACAACGTAAAATAATGGACCGGCCTTTCTCTTGATATCCTGATAAGAACAGCTGCTGATCGGAAAAAAGTGAAGGGATTTTGTTAGTCGATCTGTCACAGCACCCTTACAACAAAACTCATGGGACACAAGAGATGCTTCTAATAATTACACTTTTCTAATATCGGAAATAAATATAAAATCTTGCTTCGTAACCTATTAGCTATTAATAAGGTACTTTTTAAAAACCATATCTTAAGATAGACAGGCCTTAGAGTGAAGCCACTCAGGGAAAAGAGACGTAGAGGAAGACCAAAAAGAACATGGCGACGCAGTAAACTAGATGAAGCCGAGAGGACCGGAAAGAGCTGGGAAGCCATGAAAAAAACTAGCAAGAAACCGTGGAGAGTGTTGTCTTTACTGAGGCCCATATGTTCCACGTGGAACTCAAAGAAATGATGATGATATCTTAAGATAAACTCATACAAGTGCTACTTCTTACCTAGTGCCATTTGAACATGGTTAATTTAGCCAATGCAGAGCTTAAGTCTCTAATTATTGAACACATGGAGTCGTGTAGGATAAGATGCTTTTTTATAAGACAAGAGAAATGTAATCCATTGAGAGAGTCAAAGTAATCATAATATATGAAAGCTACTTATAAAAATTCGAAATCTCAGAATTATAAAAAAACAACAAGGGATTTGAATGTAATATAAATCAATAGAGCAATTTCAAATACGCTGCATGGTATTGGAGTATCAGTTTTGTCCTGTCGTTAGGGGTCTCGAGTCCCGGGTGTCGTTCGTTGCCCGTTGCCATCCCTCGTCGTCCTGTGGAAGGTTTGGGCTAAAATGTACAAAAGTAACGTTTTCCTTTCAGACCTCGCGATCTGTAGGGCAGATGATGCTAAGGCCATCTGTTTCTCTGGCCAACGGTTAAATAGCAGGGTGACATGTGGCCAGCACAAAGACCACCCGCCTTTGTTTAACCCAACTTAAGTCAGGTACCCATTAGAGTTTTGTGGATTTAGGGGCGCCCTGAAAATCCCGAAATTCAAAATCCAAGTCTTCACTGCGATTCACCGAGATTCGAAGCCAGGACTCCAGGCTCGGAAGCCAAGCGTTTAACCACACTAACACACTAATTTGCTTTTTTACTATTTGCTTTTTAAACTTTCTGTATGATTTTTATTTGTTTTTGTTTTCGAGAGTACCTATATTAGTCACAGTCTCAGTTGACATTGCCTGTTAAAGGTTCACCACGGGTTAAGAGGGTGAAAAGACACGCGAAACTCCTGATATAGAAACAGGAAGTAAGGATGACTAAATTGATTTTTAGTACAGTCAAGTGGTATCATTTGGACCGGTCAGTCAGTAGTATCTTTTGGTCCGGTACAATGTTGACTGTACTCCCAACAATGGACATCCACCCTACAATTTAGGTAATCCTATTGTCTATTTAGATATTTGTTATTATCTATATTCATCTAGACCTACTCAAGTCTAGATTATTTCCTTAAATGTGCATATGTACCTGTATATGTGCACATTTATATACATATAATTATGCATGTTTTTGCTATGCACATACTGTGATGTTACCATGCAGCCTTAGGCCCGAGAATCAGTCTCGCGTGTCTACCCCAATATTTTCGCCTGTCGGCCTGCATAGTTATGTGCCCTTTTTAAACCCCCCCCCCCCCCCCCCACCTTCTTCTTGTCATGGTCCTCTGGTCACGAGCGACCGTGGAATTGTTTACCTGTGGGCAATGAGGTCATAGGGGCTACAACCCTGTAATATGGTCCCCCCTGTTTCCCTCCTCATTTATGCCCCTGCCTTGTACATTTATATGTGTATTCGTAATATCATTATTACATTATTTGTATAGCAATTATTATTAGACCTAGTAAAATGTCTTTAATAGGTATCTTAAGTTAGTCTGAGGGAGACGCTCCTATCAAGGATGCGCCCCTCGCCAAGCAGCCTGTATGCTTTAATAACTCAGGCTCCTCTCACGTCTCAACTCATAGCCTCCTGCATCAGGGCTGGCGTGTTTTGTTGCCTGAAGGTAGACCCCAGCAGCTCACATTCCCTTTGAGGGTGAGTCACTCATCACTCTCGACCAGAACTGACGGCATTCCAGGCTGAAGTCCCAGGACCGGTCTGCACATACTACGGGAGTAAGCCCACCGGGTGGCATCCCCATATTCATCACACTAGTGCCTGCCTACCCGCAGGGCACCAGCAACTGGCTGCCAGCACAACGGAGCCTCAACTCATCCCACCCCGAAAGAGAATCTTGGATACAGATAAGTGAGAGACATCCGAATGAGCAAACCATA
This sequence comes from Biomphalaria pfeifferi, assembly GCA_030265305.1. Classification (NCBI taxonomy): domain Eukaryota; kingdom Metazoa; phylum Mollusca; class Gastropoda; family Planorbidae; genus Biomphalaria; species Biomphalaria pfeifferi. Next base: position 460,469 of record JASAOG010000124.1, on the reverse strand, counting down.
CTCGAGTTCTATGAGCAACATCCCAGTGATGATATTGGCTTATAATTCGTCATAAATCACCGTGTACCCCCCCCCCCCCCATACTCATCAATTGTAATTTTTTAAAAATTATTCTTTATTAAATATTTGTTCTTCCACAAAATCATTATGCTTTGCGTTTTGCTTGTGCCTGTCTATGTGCCTATATATTACCAACAAGATATTTACCACGTTGTGGGTCTAGTGCTTTACCCCTAGGAGTCGCAAGCCATCATCCCCATCGGAAAGTGCAAACGGACCGATCGGCGGACTTATTCCACTACAGTATATTTTGATACCACTGTCGTGCGGATGTACTTATGTTTTATATTTGATAGTTTGCTGTAACGACGAAGATGTTGCAGTATTATTATCATTATTCAATACATTTTCTTATTAGTCTGCTGAAGATCGACTTTGTTTACTGTTCATGTTCTTTGCGTACCAAGTGGACACACGAACCCAGCATTCTTCAACACTACACATTTAACATTTACAATATTACAATAATTTCGTTTTTATTTTCTAGAGACATGCACGTATTCAGTCTCTCGGTAATGGCTCGTACTTGGATAGAAATTCCACTTCAGGATATCTTGTGATTTTGTACTGCCAATTTATATTGTTGCCTAGTCACAGACAAACTTCAAGTTCCCTTCAAGCAAGTGATATGTGGCTGGGAGGCTAAAACCTCGTGGTTACGGCTTGGCCACCTTACAAGGGAGGATTGAGTTCAAATCACGTTTTCTGAGCGGTTGCAAAACCCTCTTCCAGATACCGCCTTCTCCACTGGTCTACATAAGAGATTGGATCATTACTAATTAATAGTTTAGAAAAATAAAAAACCTATATAAACGTCATGTGCATGGATGTAGCACTGGGTGCTGCAAACTGCTTTAGAGTCGCCAGCTCCTGATTTTTTCTCAGGGTTGACTCCCGAAGCCTTTCCCATGATTGGCAATAACTGCAAGGCAACAGAGGTTTGAATTCAGGGTTTTTCTTCTCCTAGGTGGGAAGCCAGCCAAGGCAAACGAGGCCGTCCTTTCCGAAGCTTACTAGTTAAGGCACCAGTTACTCGCCTTTGCCTCTTCTTCTGTTGGTGAGAACAGTTCCGCCAGACCTGCGACGCCTCTGACCCCAAGCTATATCGGCACTGCCGTTCCTTCGGATACATCAGCTGCGTGGAGAGGGAGGAACTGATGCGTAGGCGACATCGTTCAGATCAGGCATTCATCTCATTTACAGGAGATAATTTATAGTCGCTTCGCGAATGAAGGAGGCCATAGATAGATAATTGGTGCATTGAACATTGAAGTAACATTATGAAACATTTTTTTTAAAGTGTAAAAGTTGCCCTCAGAGATCAAAACAAAACTCTTGCAATCTGATTCCAGCTGGTCTACAACTAACATTTAGTTTCATTTAAGAAACAATATAGGAAATAACAAATTACCAAAACATATGCGCATGTCTGCTTATATGTATGTAATTACAATGTGTAGTTTTACTCAGAAAGTTTGTCCTCCATTTGATGCCCCGTGCGGGCCGCACCGCCAGCACATTGCTAGTTACGCCACTGGACACACATCTATTCATAACATGACACACTGTCAACTGCCTTCTGACAAGCAAATATACACACTTCAGGTCATGCTTTCATTTCGTTCCAACTAATGTTCCGATTAATGTGCTGATAGTCGTCCGTGAAGATAATTTTGATACGTTTCTAGATATTTTTAGCAAACTAAAGTTTAAAGTTTCTAAGTAGAACCTACTGGCTCAACTGCTTCATGCAGACAATTTAAACTGTATTCTTGACACTAATCTTTGCTAGTCAATCAACAACTTAGCCAACTTTGCTGTAATCTGAGTGGTCAAGCGCTTGGTCCTGGGCTCGAATCTCGGTGAAGACTGAGATTTGAATTTCAGGATTTTTAGGGCGCCCATGAGTCCACTCAACTATAATGGGTACCTGACTTTAGTTGGGGAAAGTAAAGTCGGTTGATCGTTGTGCTGGCCACATAAAGCCCTGCTCATTAACCACTGGCCAAAGAAACAAATGAGCTTAACGTCGACTGCACTACAGACCATATTTTCTGAAAGAGGAACTTTACTTTTTTCTTCTTTGCTAGTCAATCTACAAGTCATCTAACAGTTTAAATTCAAGCTATTGCTTTTGTTATAGAATTACTAATTTAGATTTGACAACATAGTAGGACCACATAATAGAAGAAAGATAAACACAGTATATTATTCAAGACATTTCTTTGTTGGATATATGTTATAATTGCATGTTTGTTTGTTTTTGTACTTTTTTTTCTAGAGAGCTTCTATCAACTCACTCTGTCTAGTAAAAAGTTTGTACATGTTCAATAGATACATTACTTTCATTCTTCCATGTCCATAAGCTCTTCGCTAGCAGAGTGGTTACCGTGTTGCCTTGAGAAGCCTGTGAAACCTTGAGCCATGTGTTCGAATTCAGGTCGTTTCTCCTTTTTTATTGTTAGTCGATACCTATAACACATTTAATTACAAGACTGATCCAAACTAATTGAAACAACTATATTTAATATAAGCTTTTTTAATTTAAAGAGTTTTTTTATATTGTAATTGTTTTTAAACCAGAGTATTTCTAGATGTTTTCTTAAGCATACAACTTTTACTTATTGAAAAAAATGAAGATAAGCACATATATAATACAATGCGCTAATGAATTTTTGACCCAGAGACCTCAAATGGTTAGGGTAAACAATGTAATATCAAATGCACGCATAGTTAACACAGGGGCACTCCAGGTTGGGGGGGGGGGGGCTGTGATATCGCCATTGTGGTTGATTTTGTACACCGATGTACATGTATTTATATACACATGGCTTTTTTTGTGACGGTACACACTGGCACGGCGTACCGGCACCTTTTTGAATGTGGGGAAAAATTATTACTTTTCTTGTATTTTAAAGTATAAGTTAGGCTATCAATCACTGAGTACCGGCATTTGAAAGTTAAGGGTCGGCCGAGGGGGGAGCTGAATTGATTCAACTAAAACTTATTAAAAAAGCTACGCTACTTGCATTGGAATGTCTTTTGGTCAATGTACAGATGCACTCAGATTATTCAATTGTTTTGCCTGAATTTACATTCATCTTATTGAGGGAAAAGGGCCCACTAACATATTGTTGAACCCTGGCCCACGGGTACCTTGGTACGCCACTGGAACTAGACTATGCGATTCATCTCTATGAAAGAAGTGTATTTCTAAATAACACCTACTTAAAATAATTTCAACCTCCGACCGAATTTAGAACATTAATGTTAATCCTTTAAAACGTTGACACCAAAACCACTCGATGATATCATAATACTTCCCACTGCGTTGATGATCCACTCGGCGTCCCTTCATTACTGACCTGAATAACAAAGATGTTTATATATCCAAATTCTCTTTTTTTTAGTAACAAAACAATCTAATAACCAGAATTTTATAAAGAAGGAATTCCTTTTTGAAAAAAAAATATTTAGAAATTTTCTTATATGATTTTGTTTGAATCAATATGAGTGACTTACTTGTTTGCACTGGGCCCTGAAATATTCAACCCCTAACTTAAAGGCTTAACTGTTTTGACCTATACTGGCAAGTGGGATTTGTTCTTCCCAGGAATAACATTCTACCCGGATATTGACAATCTCATTATTGTAAATAAAATAAAATGGGTTATACCTTGGTCAAGGGATGTAACCAAGCAATAAGATATATGTCAAGTGCTGCAAGAGTTGTCTTACAAAGTGGCAGAATCGTACACTGAACATGAAACGTTTTTGTTATAATTAGCTCAAAAAAAAAAGGATTTTCAAACTCCAGTGTTAGTGTGGGGCACATTTAAACTGGTGTAAGCTTCTGGTGTACGTAAAAATATCAATTTTCATATGTAGGAAGATTTTAACAGAAATATGTTTTTACAAAGAAAAAAAAGTTGTTTTTTTTATAATGCACGAGTTATTTTAGATTTCCAAACAGTGGAAATATTTCTTCTGGTTTTGTATGTGCCTTTTATCCTTTTACATTCCCCCTTCCCCTATACTTTAAGCTGATGAATCGTTGGGGCACCACACATGATCTGTTGACCGTCTTTTTCCATTTTTTTCTGTCTTTTGCCTTGAAAAGAATATCTTTAACTGGCAGGTCAGTTCATTCTGTTATGCTGTCTTCCCAATGCACTCGCCGTCTGCATCTTCTTTTTTTTCCCCTGGAACTGTTTCCTGAAGGAAGATTTTTGCGACTTCTAAGGACTATGTGACATGACCAGTAGTTAGCAGATCAACTTGGGGCTTAATCGCCGTTGTGATCCTGTTTCTTATTTCTTTGTGATGCGCTCTTTTCTTCCGTGGAGATAAATTGAATAGCAAGCTTTTATTTTGGTGTATCCGGTGTACAAAATATTAACATCGCAAGGCGGACATTGAAGTGGAACCCACAAGACAAGAGAAAGAGAGGGCGTTCTAGAAGCACCTTACGACGGGACTAGAGGCAGACATTTGAAAGTTTGATTACACCTGGAACAAGATGGAAAGAAGGGTCCAGGACAGGGGGCTAAAGAGATCTATTGCTGTCGGCCCAGGACGTGGGACTATAGAGATTAATTGATGGCGGCCCAGGACGTGGGACTATAGAGATCTATTGCTGGCGGCCCAGGACGTGGGACTATAGAGATCTATTGCTGGCGGCCCAGGACGTGGGACTATAGAGATCTATTGCTGGCGGCTCAGAACATGGGACTATAGAGATCTATTGCTGGCAGCCCAGGACAGGGGCCTATAGAGATCTATTGCTGGTGGCCCAGGACATGGGAGAATAGAGATCTATTGTTGGCGGCCCAGGACATGGGAGCATAGAGATCTATTGTTGGCGGCCCAGGACATGGGAGCATAGAGATCTACTGTTGGTGGCCCAGGACATGGGAGCATAGAAATCTATTGTTGGCGGCCCATACTTTAATGGACTGTAAATAAGGAGAAAACGCTTTCTGTGGAGGATGTAGCGGTCATTGAACCTTCAGTTTTAGCTCAAACTCTCTCCTAAAGACAACATTTTTAAGAAACATGCTTGCTCACCAGTACCAACGCTTTCAGGTTCTTATTGTTTTTCTTGTAGCTGAATCCGATGTACATAATTCGAAAGTATTGGTGTTGGTTGTGGGCTAATATCTTGAATAACATCACTTTTATCTCATTAACTTCTCCACATTAGCCACAGAACATTACAGGTGAACAATACACTTGATAAAGACTTTTACTGTAGCCAATGACACATTTATATGTATAACTGGGAAGTCTAGTTTTCTTAACTATTTATCTACCTATACTACTAAACAACCTTCTTCTACCCTATCGCCATAGTGTTCCATTTGTTCGCCGAGTCCACCACGTCATTCGTCTGTCTGACTACGTCACTACTTTTACCGTCGCTAAAAATAATGCACAATATATTTGTCTACCGAAATAAACATTCTCTCTAAACCAGTACATAACATGTTTTGGGAAGAAATGGGTCGGCCTATCTGGGAGAAAGTTTTCCGTGCTGCCTTTAGGCGCTCAGTAAACACAAATCTGCTTCAGTTGTGTATCGAAACTCGAGCCCCTTTCATAGGTAGCCAAGCTAAGTTCATGCGTACTTAGCCTCTCGACCACGCTTTTTTTATGGCGAAATGGCGCCTGAGTTCATCTTTATAGTGCTTCCGGGGGCAAGTCTGTTACGTAGTGTTCGGTTAAGCTAGCTCAAAAAAAGATCGCCAAGGCCAGTATGTATACACAAAAATCCTTTCTTTCAGGTTCTTAGTTAACTGACCAACAATCATTGCTCATTGTCTATATTTAGAAAAAAAAAACAATCAAACTTAAATAATACTTAAACTAAAACACTATCAAAACAAAATAAAACAACTTGGATACAACAAAATATAGGCGTTACAGGTTAGTCCCTACGTCCGGTTAATTGGAACGAACGCTTGTAAGGACTTAATCCTAATGTGATAATCCCATCTTATTACTCTGACATGTACTCGGACCATCCGGTTATTAGGATTTAATGATAAAGTCTCGATACGGCCCGATAGGCGAGAAAATACAAACACTCTGTTATGGTACGATATAGGAATTAGTTATTTGTTTCGGAAATAAGGAAGGTTTTGACTTAGAGACAATGAAGTGACTAGTAAAAGCTAGACCAGGTTTTAGGCAGAACGAAATATCAGCCGGTGTTTGGGGACAACTTTAGGACGCCTTAGAGATAGAGATCTAGATGTAGGTGCTATCGGGTTTCGTTGAATGTTACTCCGTTTTGGTTCATCTGCCGTTAGACACCGCGGAAGCGCCGAACAACTCACATTGTATTTAGTGTGTTGTTCCGCTGGGAACTATGTGGCACGATGCCCACTACTACATTTGTGTTCTTATGGGTATTTCCAATACTACCAGCAGAGGCGTAGTGAGATGGGGGTAACGGGGAACTATGCCCCCTGGCGCCACCTTCGGGTGGGGAAAGACGCTACAAGCCGAGGCGCCTAAAAATAACATTACGTTGAATACGTTGAAATAGGTTATTAGTATTATATTATTATTAAATCTTTTTTATTTAAAATCTTTCTATTTCCATGTGATGTTCTTGGAAAATGAGGGGGGGGGGGGCGCGCAAACAAAGTACCTTGCCTCACAGGCCATCACTCTTAAAGAATTCCATGGCAATTCAAAAATAAAAAATTCTAAACAAAAACGTTTATACTGTATACAAGCAAAATAAAAAAAAATGTGTATATATTAAGTGTAATTGTATCAAATAGTTTTGTTAAGTAATGTAATTAAATTTGTAATACATATAGACTAACAATAACAATTCTGTACGATATGATAGTACTTTACCAATTGTTTTATTTTGTTGTTGTTTTGTTTGTTTGTTTGTAAACGGAGTAAAGGGAGATAAAATGAAGTATCACAGTAAATGTTACCGTGATCGCTTTTTCAATGTATTTTATAAGTAATTAAAAAGTTGTACGACTTGAATTTGAACTCGAGTCCTAAAGCCTCCTCAAGCCAATAAACTAATCACTGTGCCCGCGAAGCGCTTATGAAAACGAAAGGTTTTATATTTATCTATTGTTATATTCAAACTTTTAAGCAAGGACCTCATTATCTACACAAATTATAATGACGACTAATTCTACTTATGCCTCCACATCTGTTAAATGCTACTCCTTTTACTTGTTCGAAACCAAACAAAATAATTCATTACTAATATTTAAATAGCTAAATAATTAACTTGTTTTTTTGTGATTCTTATATTGCCATGTACACACAAAACAATTGTGCAAAATGTCAACTTGATCAGAGATTTTGTGTGGGAGAAATAACGTGTACAAACTTTTTACCAGACAGACAGAAGAGTGAGTTCATATAAGCTTTGTAATAATACGTGAAAAAATCCGACATTTAACTAACACGTACTATGTTGTCTTTTTTCACGAATATGACAAGCTGGTCGATTTTATTATATCATCATCATATATATTTATTACAATTAAGTAAATTAATCCTAAAGTGACGGACCTCGTGTATGACGTGTATGAGTGGCTAGTTTGGTTCCTAGGTGATGATTATTTTTGAGTTGCCACACACTGGTCCATCAGAGATAAATCGGGAGCAGACACGCAACGAGACAAACAGTGGAGAAAGATACAAATAATGTAAGATTAAAGAATATTTATTTACATATATGTACATGGTAGAATAAAATAGGGGAGGTGGTTGCATCTATCTCGTTAGCAATATTGTATCATCATGCTAAGCAATTAATGAGAGAGTATGTCACTTTCGTCCTCTGCACTTAGCTGGTTGTCCTGCTGGTTAGCAGCTGGCAGTGTTCCTGGCTGGAGGTCTTGCAGCTGGAGGTGGCGCTATAGCGGGTAGAGGGACGCCGATGATTCAGTTCTTGTGGAGTCTCAATCTAAAGTTCTGATATCTGTAGTGGGCACAGTAGGGCGGGTGGCCGGCTACCGTGGGCACAAGGGTGCTGCGGGCAGAGCTGATCTACCGTGGGCAGCGTCGTTAGCAGAATAAGTCCAGTGAGAAATTTTCTTCTCTTGTTCAAATGGTTGACGGCAGGGATTAACGGGTGCTAAAGGTAAAAATCTGATAACGAAAAGAATCTTGGATTATATTCATTTTCTCTCAAAGCAGAATCTGTCCCTCAATGGGCATCACGAACGAGATGAAGAACAATAGTAAATTACCGGATTATTAGTTGTTATGTAGTCTTAATTTTCTCACCTATTTTGGATTCTTGGCCCCCCTGAATTAACTGAAGTAAACGACGGGTAGTCTACCTTAAAAAACAATGATCTTCAATTCAAGACAGTACACTTAAATGGAAAACATTGGAAACATTGATAAGTACTAGTCGGAAAGGCAACCCTAAAGTTATTATTAGGGTATTTCGTCGCTATCCTTAGATTGAAATAAATCTCGATAGTGCTCATAGCAACATTGACGAAACCAAACTCGTCTGGAGCGAAAGAGGTGTCAACAGTTTGTCGCAATTTCTTCAGAAACCTTTGAGCTTCTCCAACAAAGACAAGTTTGAAATCTTGAGGTTAAAAAAAATAAAAAGATATCTAGAACGCCACCAGGTGATTCAGTTCTAAATATTGTCTATATATTTGTGATGCCTATTGAATGTCTAAGTCTGCTTTGAGAGAAAAAGAATGATGTCCAAGATTCCCTTCTGGTAGCATTGTCAGATGTTAGCTTGGCTATATGCGAGCGAAGTTTTTTCAGACTTATTTAAGTTGATCAAGAAATTATACCAATCAGCGATACGCTTCACTAACTAGGCATTGGTGGAAAACAGGTTTCGATAAAATTATTGATAGTTTTGCGACCAAGAAAAATCGTACTATTTATTTGTATTATATTTTCTTAAGGTATAATATCGTTTTCTCGCTGTTTTATATCCGAGGAGGACATCAAGAGGAGATGTCGCACTGAGCATCAAACACCCTAGCTACGCCACTGAATAAACCATAATGTTTTTCTTGATTTTGATTATAATTTCATCAATATGGGAATAGATAGCAAAGCATAACAGAAGGGTCTCGGATTGCAGAGGCCAGACACAACAGAAGAAGAAAGAAGGGTCTCGGATTGCATAGGCCATACACAACAGAAGAAGAAAGAAGGGTCTCGGATTACAGAGGCCAGACACAACAGAAGAAGAAAGAAGGGTCTCGGATTACAGACGCCAGACACAACAGAAGAAGAAAGAAGGGTCTCGGATTGCAGAGGCCAGACACAACAGAAGAAGAAAGAAGGGTCTCGGATTGCAGAGGCCAGACACAACAGAAGAAGAAAGAAGGGTAAAAGTGCAATACCGCCTTGTAACTACATATGCCCAACCTGTGACCGCAGCTGTGCATCGAGGATTGGCCTCTTTAGTCACACAAGAAGTTGCAAAGGGAAAAGATCCTCTTTCGAGACGAAAAATGCCACAGATGGGAATTCTATGATAATTTTTCATTTATTATTACCCCTGGATATTTTTAGTTTCCATCTGAGAAATAGGTACATGGTTGGCTATTTATTATCCCCAGACTAATAAATAATTTTTTTTCCCTTCTCCCCCTAAATAAATTTCCTCGCCCTACTTTCAACTTTCCTCTTGCCAAATTAATTCAGCCAAAATATTTAAGCCACATTATACTTGCAATTTCCAGGCCATTTGGTCATCGTCTATACTTTGGAATTGAGACAATCAAATTCATTCCCTACTCTTTTCCAAACAAGATTCAACGTTGAGGACAACACCTGGCAAGGAAAAAACAATTCTGCATTAAATACAGCATGTATGTATGTATGTATGTATGTATGTATGTATGTATGTATGTATGTATGCATGCATGTATGTATGTATGTATGTATGTATGTATGTATGTGTGTATGTATGTATGTATGTATGTATGTATGTGTGTATGTATGTATGTATGTATGTATGTATGTATGTATGTATGTATGTATGTATGTATGTATGTATGTATGTATGTATGTAGGTATGCATGTATGTATGTATGTATGTATAGATAGATAGATAGATAGATAGATAGATAGATATAGATAGATATAGATAGATTGATAGATAGATAGATAGATAGATAGATAGATAGATAGATAGATAGATAGATAGATAGATAGATAGATAGATAGATAGATAGATTGATTGATTTCGGTCAGAGTGTTACAAGATCAGCTGTCGTCGTTGAGAAATTCATAGAAGTCTAATTTATAAAGTGCTGGCTGTGAGTGTGTATGATCTTCGTGTGTGAATGTTGTTCGTATTTGCATCTATACTGTTATTGTACATGTAGTTACGCTGAGGTTGTCAATTGTAGTCAAACTAAATTTCCATTTGATTGGATCAATAAAATTATTTTATCTTATCTTATAGATAGACCGATAGATAGATAGATAGATAGATAGATAGATAGATAGATAGATAGATAGATAGATAGATAGATAGATAGACAGATGTATGTATGTATGTATGTATGTATGTATGTATGTATGTATTTATACATGTATTTATGTATGTATGTATTTTTGTATGTGTGTATGTATGTATGTATATATGTATGTATGTATTTTTGTATGTATGTATGTATGTATGTATGTAGTTTTGTATGTATGTCTGTATGTATTTTTGTATGTATGTCTGTATGTATTTTTGTATGTATGTATGTATGTATGTATGTATGTATACATGTATATGTATGTATGTATTTATGTATGTATGTATGTATTTATGTATGTATGTATGTATGTATGTATGTATGTATGTATGTATGTAAGTATGTAGGTATGTATGTATGTATGTATGTATGTATGTATGTATGTATGTATGTAGGTAGGTAGGTAGGTAGGTAGGTAGGTATGTATTAATGTCCCACATAGAAATCAAAACCGTTTAACTAATCTTGATAAAACTTGACAGAAATGTTCCTTGGGTACCAACTGGAACAGTAACGTAAGTAAAGTAGCCCTAAAACAAACTTAAGACCCTCCATAAACAAAAAGTTGCCCAGTTCTATGAAAGTATTACTGTCTCATGGTTCTAGGTCATATAGCCATGTTTGCACGAGACAAGACCGAAAGGTTCTAGATCTAGATCTAATTTTAAGAACTACACTTTGCGAAGATAGTTTTTTATTTTGACACATGAAAATACAAAATATAGGCAATTCATTTCTTTATTCAATTTAATTAACCTTTAAGTTTGTCTTTCAAAAGCATTTTTATGTAAATTCGTTCCTTATATCTGCGAATTTAAACATCCTGACGTACTTTATATCCCATTCATCGCGCGCTTCTTTCATTTTAATTGCTAAATTTATCTTTCAACAAATCGGGTAAACCCGTTTCCATAAAATTTTATTTACGATATGAATGTATCGGCTTAACGGTTAAGCCCATGTTCGCAAAACTACTTTATTTTTTGTGGCTAAGGAGAAAAATTTGAAAGGAACATTAGCTAATATTGACATTAATCTAGATCCTATCCACTAGATTAGTAATACAAAAACTAAGGCTCACAGGCCGTGGGTAATATCCAGCTAGTAATTGTGGAATCTAGCTTCTCGCGCCTCAAACTAATGAAGAATTGACCTCATTCACCAATCGTAAACAAACAACTTTTAGCCACGTGGTGCTTTATCTCTTCTATATAATTTACGATTTATGTTTAATTCATGATGGTTGTCACGTGACAGTTTTTTTTTCATTGTTTTATTAATAAGATCACGTGACTAAATGTTGTTTGTTTACGATTGGTGAATGAGGTCCATTTTTAAACATTTGGTAGTTCTTGCTATTGAGCGTGATCTATGTAGAAAACAGAATTCTTATGATATACTGTATGACTTCGCTACACTCAAGGCTTGTGTTACATTCAAAGCTTTATTTCACTGAATGACAAACAACTACACACATAGTAGAGTTCACAACATGGACTACGAAATACGGTCAGTACACAGGCTAACAAATATAAACAAACACTAAGGGGTGACAATCCAAATAAGCAAATTCACGACAGGTTATAAATGTAGAGTTCTTCCCCATAGGTAATTTGCTGTTTTTTTAGATAGTATTTTTATAATTTCTTGTTTCCAAGTTACAGCATGTGTTATTTTAGCAGTATCCCAATATGTGTGCTTACATTTACCAATGGCTTGGCTCTATTGTTCATCCTTTTAACAAATAATTAAATAAAATAAAAATAAGGTATTTGAGATTTAAATATGGTGTTTTATATTTGCATTAGAAAAGCATTTACCAGATAATACAACACAATCAGCACACAAGAACAAAGCAAAATAATCCATGTTGAACAAGAACACAAAGAACAAGAACTTTGACTTCAAACAAACCAGATCTCGGAGATCTGGTATGAACAAGCGAGAAACACTGGAGCTCTCTGATAGAGGCTACTGACCTGTAAAAGTATTCGTAGTCTGCCCTCCAAAATGATTCTCCTTTTATTTTACTACCTTCATTTTGCTTTGTTACTTAACTGTAATATGATATTTGATTAATCATGGTATATTTTAATAAGCTATTTGATCTATCAAGTTTTATTTCTTACAGCATGTCATGCTATTCTACATTGTTTGTTTACTTGAATCTCTATTATTATTCTGCGTTTACTTAATTCTTTCATTGTTAATAATACTAGTAAGCACAATTTGAACTGGGGATGAATGTTTTGAAAATAAGATGCTGTATCGGTTATCGATCTTATGTTTACATGTGCTTGTAACTCACCCATAAGAATGTGTTCACGAAATGTGTGTTGTGTAGTCATTCAGTGTATTAAAGCCATACTAAGCGGACATGGTCTTCGACTCTGTTATCATTATGTTCATAACACTACGATGGCTGCCTGGGCAAGCGGTTTGCGCGCTGGACTGTTAAACCCTGCCCGCTCCCATCCCCATTCGTCCTACTGGAGGTTTGGACTAAGAAGTAAACTATCTTCAACTCTGAAGGAACATCTGAAACATGTAAAACATTTCATAAACAAACATTTTACAAACACTAAATATCAACGCCGGACTTAACCATTGTGACCTAGAAGTCATGGAAAGAAAACAAGTAATCTACTATGTATATTCACCCGTCACTACATAGCAGGGCCGGACTTAACCATTCTGGAGCCCTATGCTTAACGGATTTAGCTGGGCCAAGTTTGGGTAGGGAAGTAGATAATAAGTAAAAATTAAGAGTTTGTATTAGAAACTAAATTCGTCTATACATTTTATTCATTCTTTACCACGTAGAGAATTACTTTACGAGCCTTGAGTGTAGCAAAGTCATACAATATATCATAATAATTCTGTTACCTACATAAATCACGCTCAATAAAATTACCAAGAATTACCAAATGTTTCAATCTATCTTTGAGAATTGTTGACCTCAAGTAATTCTTCGTTAGTTTAAGGCACGAGAAGCTTCTTCCACTAGATTCCCCAATAACGGATATTGCATAATGCCGTTTTTTTATCGCACGTAGGATTGGTGTTTTCCATATTGAATGACACCCCAAAATGACAATTTTTGTCTCTCTTTTTCAGGAGATTTTTATGAGTTTTCAAAACATTTTAATAATTTTTCGGATATTTCCAGGACATTTTTTGTGTGTCTATATTTTGCAATTTCAGGAAATTTCCAGGAGCTCCTGAAAAATCGACAGGAGGCCGCGGGAAATCTGTTTAAAGTTATAAAATTGTTAAATTTAATAATTTTTACACCTAGAATTAGCGCGGGTCCTAAGAACGTTTGGCGCCCACTACGGTCGCATAGGTTGCAGTGGCCTAAGGCTGGCCCTGCAAAATAGCGGCGTATGCTACACCGCCGGTCGACTAGTTGGAATAATTACATTTTTAAAAAAATTCTGTGGCCTCTGTTCGTCATGGAGAAGGACGAATGTAACCCACAAAGTCATGGCTGCCACACATCGTCTGAGCAGGAGGTTATCAACAGATGAGATCTAGTTATATGTTAGATACTTATGTCAATCTTTCTATCAAACAGAACTCATTGGTGCTACTTACTAAGTTTAAGTTTTGGCATATATCCATTCTGGGTCTGGTATATCAAAACCTTCTAACAGTATAAATACAAAATATAACTTTTGTTACATAATTAACTACATTTAAATTACATTCACACTCACAGATAAAAAGCACAAACACAAGAAATACTCTGTCAATAACTATAAATAACTTTAGGCACTTATTATCGGATATATGTGTATTTTTTGTTTTTAAGTAAGGATTCGTAAAAATATTTAAAGAACACTTTAACCGAATTGTAAATATAGAAATTCAGTTGACTGAAAATGCATCACATACAAAATGTATTTATAACATGTTAAGTACAAATGATGCAGAACACTGGAGTGAGGTTAATGGTTCCTTCTGAGAGACTTGAAACCTGGGACGTAGGGCTGTCAGTTAGAACAAAAACTGAAGAATAAAAAAAATATATATGTCAGTTACTTGCATCCTATAATATTAAGAATCTAGATGATGTATGATAGTAGCAATGTCAACAGACGAAATGTAAGTTAATGGCACTTCTAGAAATGTAACAAAGCAGAGCTTAGAAAGAAAAATATTCCAAGTTTTAAATATTCATGTTTTTATCAATATAATTTCATAATATCTTATCTTATCTGTGTAGGTATGAAATACAGTTTTCTTGATAATAACTTATACAGTTTGATCTGCTATTATCATTATTATTATGTTAGAGACGAATGAGTATTTATTCTCTGGTGCTGCCAGGGTCGAGTTTTGCTAAAAAGAAACAAAAGTAATTGAATTTCCTTTATCAGTTTCCACTAAGGAATTTTCTGGTGATGTGGCAGGTCTGCAGCAGTACCGCCTTCTGACAGGCAACGATAATGTTCCTTGGAATGTTAAGGGCCTTGAAGGTACCTGTGAGGTCGGTCTATAACATTGTGCTCTGTAAGGCTTAGATTAGGATATATTTTGTTGAATTTCTGGAAGAGTTTTTGCCTATAACCTGGGAGAGTTTTATCATCACATTTGTTTACACGGAGGAACGATTTGATAATGTCTTTATTGATGTCTTTCTCTCATCCATTTGATCCTTTTGGCTCCTCTTGTTCTACCACCAACAGCACCTCTCAATTGTGTGGGGTGCGAGTCAGGGAGTAGACCGACCTCTTGTGTTTGGTAATGAGGTTGTGAATTACCTTCAGTAAACACTCGACTCATTGGTGACTAATAATTTATTTAAACTCTACCACTTGTGTAATTTATTCCTTTTTTATCATTGTTCTGGGAGAAGCAATGGGTCCGTTCTAATTCTTCTCAAAATTAAATACACATGAACGTGTGTTAATTGGTTTACTCTGATCTACTATCTTCGTTGACAAACTTTTAAGATATAGATCTAGCAAACATGGAACACATAGGAATTTTCTTGTGATCTGGCAGGTCTGCAGCAGTACCGCCCTCTGACAGGCAAGGAGAATCTTCTTAGGAATGTTAAGTGTCTTGAAGTTTATTACTGTTATTACTTAGATATTAAACAATAATATTTCCAAATTTTCCCACAACTAGGTTATGAATATAAAAGTAAATTTTAAAAAAAACATTTTGTTTGTGTGATTTAAAAGTAAAATGTCTTACCCTAGGTCTACGTTGTTTCTTCTTCTGAAAGAAAGAAAAAATGCTTTGTGTGTGTAATAAATGAAATAAGAAAGAGTTCCTCCTTCACACCTCATCTTTATGTAAGAAATTGATGGTTTGGGATTTCAAATAAGTCCCCAAAATCCGAATGATCAAACTCCACAGCTATTTTAATTTATTTATATATTGTGAAGAAACAAGTTCCTTTAACTGTAAAGTGCCTTTGATTGTAAAGTGCCTTTGATTGTAAAGAATTTAATAGTAACGTATGTATAAGGCTATAATTTATATGCAAGTAACCCCACTAGATGTTGTTTTCCTCTCCTTGTTTTCAAAACTCACGTGACTTCCCGCAAGTCCCCTAACTCCCAGGTACCCAACACTTGACCGTGTGTCACGGATGACCACACATATTAAGGATGCACGGGTGTTCATTGTAAAAAGCATCAAGAGAATTAAATACAGGACCAGCAAGACTAAATATAGCTTTCAATAAGAATAAATAAAGGAAGAAATAAAACCTTTTTCTTCTTGTCTTCGTTCTCGTCCTTTTTAAGATTTTTAATCTGTAAAGAAAAAAAAAGTTAACTTCTACTACAACTGAATTTTGTAGATGGAGCACAAAGAAAGGGTCGACCAAAGAAAAGATGGATGGA
This sequence comes from Biomphalaria pfeifferi, assembly GCA_030265305.1. Lineage (NCBI taxonomy): Eukaryota > Metazoa > Mollusca > Gastropoda > Planorbidae > Biomphalaria > Biomphalaria pfeifferi. Next base: position 444,043 of record JASAOG010000124.1, on the reverse strand, counting down.
CAATGTAAAAGAATGGACCTGCTTCTCTCTTGATATCCTAAGAACAGCTGCGGGAAAGAGGGGGGATTCGGTTACGCGAACGGTCACAGCGTCTCTACGGCAAAAGTGAAGGGACAACTGATGACGAGATAATGAGATTATCCGGTTTTATTTCACCGAGAAAATTGTAAAGACTTGATTTCTCATTTTTATCAAAATACGTCTACTTCTAAAAACGTCTACTGTAAGGTGATAAGGTCGAATTCAAACACGTTTTCCACTCTGCCTCTCTTTTTCTTTCTGATTCTCACACGTAGGTATGAAATGTGTCGTCATGAACAAAGCAATGCTCTAGTAGATGGCTGCCTGGGTGTACGATGCACGCGCTAGACTTTCGTTCGTTTCACGTGATGACCCAGGGTTCATATGAGACCAATCGTTATTGAAGGTCTAAATACCGACCCAAGACGTTGCAACACTGGCTTAGCTAGGGTGGGAGAATGGGGGGGGGGGGGGGGAGTCCACATTTGAAAATCCTCCCAGGCCTCCATTTGATGGGGTCCCCAAATGTGTGTCCGAAATTTGTTTTTACATTAAATATTACGCCACTATCTCAAGTCACACAGAGCTCGTGGCCTCGTCAAACGACAGGCCTTCTATAATAGTTGGTCTCATTTCATACCTTTCCCGCTGTCATCCTGCGGAAAGTTTGAACCTTGAATGTATATCACCTTCAACTCTGAAGAAACATGCAAAACATTTTACAAACAAACATTTACTTCTTTTCTAACTTTCTTTTCATACTGTTTCTCTTTTTCTGTCTCTTTCTTAATTTTCTTTCTCTCTCTCTATCTCTTGGTGTCTCATTGTCTCTTCTTCAATCTAACTCTTTTTTTTTTCTCTCTCCCTCTCTTGTTTTTCCTTATTGATTTCCCTTTCTCTTTCTCTTTCTCTTTCTCTTTCTCTCTCATTTCTCTTTGTCGTATCACTAGGACTAATTTGCGACTATGTAAACTTTAACCAATACTGTTCAGATTATCTAAATTCATTTCAAAACAGATCTGTCCATTAGCGGATGATATAATGAAAGCTAATACAGAGGCCTGTATTTGACGTGGGTGTCATGTGGCTGGTACAATGACCAACTGCTTTCAATTTCCCAAACGAATTCAAGGTACCTATTGAGTTGAGTGGACGTCATGTAAAACTCCAAAGAACAAATTAAATTTCTATGCTGCATTTGAGCTCATGACGTCATTATTCGAAGCCGGGAGCTTTACTTCTTGAAGTGCTAAAATTATGTGTTGGAAAGTTCAGATTTAAGAATACGTATAAGAAAAGAAAGTTCAGATTTTGACCAGCACAGCTTATTCTGAAATCGTTGTGATATGAGCACTTCATATTGTTTCCATATTTCAGTAACAAATAACAAATTGTCACTCTTTATGCTCTCGGGCTGTACACTTCATAAAGAATCTTCGTTGTCTTTGTTTTTACGGCTACACCAATTTTCGATCCAATAAACTGAAATAATAATAAAGAGGGCGCGGTGGCTGAGTGATTACTCCTTTGGCCTCCGAACCTGACGTCCTTGGTTCAAATCTCGATGAAGACTGGGATTTCTAATTTCGGGATTTTTAGGGCGCCCCTGACTTCAACCTGCTGTAATGGTCACCTGACTTTATTTGGGGAAAATAAAGGCGGTTGGTCGTTGTGATGGCTACCTGACACCCTCGTAAACCGTAAGCCATAGAATCAGATGACCTTTACATCATCTGCCCTATAGAAGGAGAAATAATTTTTTTATAAGAAAAGCAGGGACGTTCACGTATGACATGTTGTTGAACCCTCTTAAAAGACCTAAAAATCTTTAGCTGGTGACCGGTCATTTCATCCCCGGTCACTTCATCCCCTGGTCACTTCATCCCCGGTCACTTCATCCCCGGTCACTTCATCCTCGGTAACTTCATCCCCGGTCACTTCGTCCCCGGTCATTTCATCCCCTGGTCATTTCATCCCATGGTCACTATCTGGGCAGTGACTCTAAAAGTCATCTATGACCTAACCTCGAGCAGCGCAAGAGGATGTGAGAGGCTACATAAGTCTAATTAAGTCTAAGTAAGAATCTGCATCAAGATGAAACGAGGACTTTGTATTGATTCTCGACCTGTATGCTGACATGTATGCACTACGCAAGACAGCAGGGTATCTGTCCAGGGCTTTTGCAAGAGAGGATTCAAGCCTCTCAAGCCCTCACTCAAATGGAGTTTGATGATGATGATGATGATTGATTGCGTACAATTGCAAAAACACATAAAAACATTGATTCATGCTATACTTACTTTCTTTATCTTTTTAATCTTTTTCATCTGCAATAAGAAGGAGATCGAGATATTTTAGTTGATAAGCTTGTTCAATTACAAACGTAAAGAGGAAGTAATTTTAAAAAAGCGTAGCTCTAGTATCTATACTTAAACACAGGTGCCCTAACTGAAGCGCCCTATTGCTTTTGGCATGTACATTTATTCTTCGGGAAGTATCTATGATTTGGAATGGGAAATGTTTCTCTATCCTGTAAGTGATAGATCGACATTACAGTCGTGATTTTATTTTTTTAAAATCTCTACAGACGTTCGTATTTTAAAAAATATCTAAATTATAAAAAATAAACTCTCCCCCGCCCCCCTTTTCCCCTTTTTTCATCACCTGAATATTTTTCTTTTCAATTGAGAGACACCAAAATAGAGATTATTATTTTATTATTAATCAAATACTTGCTTTTGGTATTTTAACCCGCATGATGTCAAAAAAGATAGTAGGTTACATTTTGCTAGGCACAATTTATTTATATTCCTTTATATTTTCTACTTAGTAATTTTCTACTTAGCACTTGTCTACTTAGCACTTGTCTACTTAGTACTTGTTTACTAGACCTATGATGGATTTAAACACATTTATAAAGAAATTAATACTATTATATAGGTCAGTGATCAAAATCGATTATTAATTCAAATTAATAGAGTCATTTTTTTAAAATAAACTTCTAATGTATGCATAACGTTAATGATACTCTAGCATCAGTAGCAGAGCATTACCCACCGGCTATGCCCTTTCATTTTGTTCCCAGTCTATCAAATGTTTATTTCGGCTGGAAACACCACACCTATTTTTGATCAGCCAGTAGAGCGGGTCCATTTTATGACACCCAACAAACACAGACAGACACTACCCCATTGAAGTCTAATAACAATTTTTTTTTTTATTTTTGACTGTATTTTTTTGTTTTCTTCTCTTGCACCGTACGCACTGTAACGCTCTACCCAATAGACTTTTGACCTATGATTTCTGTTATGTTTTCTTTACTTTTATTAGAAAAGCCAGTAAATTGAGACTCCGCAAACAAAGACCTTTTTATAGGGTCCATTGGTTGTAGAGACCAAAAATTTATTATCGGGTGGCCCGCTTTATATCCCCCCCCCCCCAAAAAAAAAGAAAAAACACTATCTTCATATAGTGAATGATTTACATTATCCTATGCTACAGACTTATCTGTAAACCCTTAACCCTAGCCTGTTAAACAAAAATCCTTTGTTTAGCGATCAATAGCTGGACCTCTGGGCTGAAACTAAATTGTGATAATCTTAAACATACCTTCTTTTTCTTCGTTGGTTCTGTCAAATACAAACAAACCAGAAATTACCTCCACTGAACAAAACATTCATATTTCAATTTGAGCTAATTATAATTGAATGGAAGTAATTATAGAAAAGGGATTTTAAATTCAAAGATCATATTAAGTTTCAAAATGTTTTAAATGTGATTTCAACCAAATTAATTTCATTTGTTTCACAAACAGTAAATATTGATACTGTGCTACATAACCAACTGCACAACGCAGCTTCTAATCATACATAATGTACAATTTACACAACGATAAAAACCAAAACATTATACCCTTTTTGCAAACATAATATTGATACATAAGAAATTAAGAAAAACCACATAAACCACATGGATATACGAAGACAGTGTTATAATATAAATAAATGGTTTAACGAGCGCGAGATTTTAGTACGTTAAGTATTATGGTAAACGTGAAAAATCTACTCGTGAGACCATTCAGAATGAAACAATTTATTATGAAAATAACTCACCTGACGTAATGCTGGCACCTAGAAGAAGAAAAAATAATTTAAAAAAAATACGTTTGTTTTAATTGCAGAAAAAGGAAGAAAAGTTTGTGTGACAAACACCTACAACAACACAGAGTGGTTTATTAGCCAGAGACATGATTTCTACTAAATAAAGTAATGTTCCCATTTCAGACCTGCACAAGGACCAACCGCCTTTACTTATCTCCAACAAATGTCCGGTACTCATTAGAGCTGAGAAGACTCAGAGGCACCATAAAGATCCCGAAAGAAATGATTCGAACCCGTGACCTCCGGTTTGGAGCGCTTTACCAATCAGCCACAGCGACTCTTATTTCTAATAAACCTTCCTTGAATTTTTTACAATTAAAAAAAAAAGTGGGGTTTTTCGACCATAATAAACAACGTAAAGCCTGGTAACAAATCAGAGACAAAAAAAAAGTATTGTATTTTATTTCTTGTAATTCTGCACAAGACGTCTTTACATTGAGCACTGCATAATCAAGTTCTATTAATAGCCCACCTAATGAATTCTACATAAGATGGTGCGCAAAATTATTACACACGTCAATCGGAACTGGCGATATCTCAGACAGCCATAGAGCACAAAGGCAAGCACTTGAACTAGCAGCTACCACACTAATAAACTAAACATGTACTCCAAACAGCCAAATTGTCTTACTGACCGATGCCAAAACAAAGAATGAAAAAATCGGATACTTCCAATATAAAGAAACTCGGGACAGCTCTTGTAAACCTTAACATCAACAGCAAGGAAACAGTTCTTCAATGGATTCCAGCACACATTGAATTGGAAGGCAATAAAAACGCAGACATACTGACGAAAGATGGAAGATTGAACAAACAATTGAAAATCCCTTTCTAACCAGTAGAAATTATGAAAATAATAGAGCGTCAAATAAATTGGACCAGGTCACATCCCAATTACAAGAAAAAATTCGAATTATAAGCTATCTTGACATGACCAACGCACAATTTTTTTACTCAGAGCCGGACACAACAGAATGAGACAACATATGTTCCCAAACATCAGAGAATGCAGACGATGTCCTTCAAATCTGCATACTATATCAAGAGGCCCGAACAAGACCCTGGCCCCTAAACCCTCCTATAGACAAAAACTATACGGAGAACTGCCTGATCTGGAAACCACTGCGCGGTTCATCTCAGTTATAAGATTACTGATCTGAACCCTCCGACATGTAAAATGAGAACGAAGAAGAAGAACCATAATCGTCAATTTATTGCATTCCAATCTTTACTGAATACACAGAAAAAACATCCGAGTCGAGTGCGGGAATTCACGATGAATTGCCCCCCCCCCCCCCCCAGATACTAACCAAATTTAATTTCAAGATGATTGTAGTTTTAAAAACCAAACCAAAGTCAAACCAAAGTTTTTAATGTATTGTCCATTAGGTGGTTTCAATTTTTAGAAAAAAGGTTAGAGGTGTTTTCGACATTCCCGTCCAGCGTCCGGGATTTCTGAATGGATTAGGAGTTGGCAAGCTAACAATAGGAGTTGATAGAAATAGTTTGGGGTCGGGATGGATGGGTAGTTAGGCGCTTGGCTTCCGAACTTGAGGCTTTAAATCTTGGTGTATAGTTGGATTTTGAATTTCGAAATTTTTTGAGCACCCTTGAGTTCACCCAACTCTAATGGGTACCTGACTTTAGTTGGGCAAAGTAAAGGCGGTCTGTCGTGTGATGTTCACAGGACACCCAGCTTGTTAACCATAGGCCAAACAAATAGATGGCCTTAACATCATCTGCCTTATAGGCCACATGGTCTTTCTTTTAAAAAGTCTAATTCAAAGATCGACGGTTGTCAAGTAAGTTTTCCCTGACCGCTGGAGGAAAGCACATTAATCTAAGCATTAATTAAACATAATTAATCCACACTCACCAATCGAATTTTAGTTTTATAATTGAAAGCCTACTCATAGCAAATATGTAATGTATGCATTGGTCGATGAATCAAATAACTAAAAGCCAAGTTTTGTTATTGTGTCTCTGTTAATTAATATAAAGCTATTGCTACACTAAAAGAACAATGCTCAGCATCATTCAGCTATCACAAATTCTGTATAAAAAAAGGTTAATATCTCAAAAACATTCATTTACAGTGTGCCAGCATCCGATCAGCGCTCTGGATTTGCATGTCTATCTGTGCCTTCGTGTCTTCCTTATTGCAATTCGCCCTTACTTCTGTAAAACACACTTTCATCTGTCTTACAGCCCTAAAGAAAAAAAACAACAACTTGATATAGACATTTACAAATTTGTACGATGTTTAAAAAACCCAAGCTTTGTTTTAAAAACCAAAGTTTTGTTTTAAAAACCCAAGTTTTGTTTTAAAAACCCAAGCTTTATTTTTAAAAACCCAAGCTTTGTTTTAAAAACCGGTTTTGTTTTAAAAACCCAAGTTTTGTTTTAAAAACCCAAGCTTTGTTTTTAAAAACCCAGGTTTTGTTTTAAAACTGGGTTTCCGAGCACAGAACATTTCTTCGTGTTAATACAAAGCTTATACCTACTCAATCTGCTGTCTGTCGTCTTGTCAAAACAAGTTTTTTCTCCCACACCCAATCTCGGATCAGGTTGAAATTTTGTACGAATATTTCTTCTACCTGACAACACAAGAACCAATAAAAAGAAATAACCAATTAACTATTGGTATGTAATTGTTTTGTTTGGGATCTCGAGCAACGGAAAGAAATTGTAATTGACTGAAGTGGTGGTAGTGCTGAATTCGTTGTCCTTATATATACATCGTGTCTGAATCTTGGTGAACACAGCATGAAACACAGGACGAAACTACACAATCTCCACTATCAGAGAGGCTACCGTGATCGCTTGAGAAGCCTGAGAAGACTTGAGCCATCAGTTGCAATTCAGGTCATCTTATTTTTATAAATGCTTTGTTATTTTGAGTCTAGATCTATTACAAAATTAGTTACATGACTGATCCAATCTAATCCTCATGGATACAACTAGTTGGCATTTTACTTTTCGAGAGAGGATCTTTTCCCTTTGCAACTTCTTGTGTGACTAAAGAGGCCAACCCTTGATACACAGCTGCGATCGCAGGTTGGGCCTATATAATCACCAGGCGCCTTTGCACTTTCACCCTTCACTCTTTATGCTCGCTCTCCATGTTGATCTGTCCAGTGAGACTTTTTCCCAGCTGCTAGTGTCGATTTTGAAGAGCTTCATGTCACGTTTGCATACATCCGTATAAGGTAAAAGTGGGCGACCAGCGGCTCTCCTGCCTTCTGTTAGATCGCCATACAGAATGTTTTGTGAAAGTCGACCTACTGGCATTCTACGAACGTGGCCGAACCAGCTAAGGCGTTTGCTTCTGATAACACAGCGGATGTCTTGGCACCCTGCTTTTCATAGCACTTCCTCATTGGCCATTTTACGGTTACAACTATGCTTAATATAAGCTTTGTATTTTTTAACGTATTTTTAAAAAAAAATTTTTTTTACTTATTTGTACTTGGCTGGCTACCCACGTCAGAGATGGGAAACTGAATTCAAGGTTGGGCTGCATTGCGGCTATACCCAAACACGGGAAAAGCTTTGAAAGTAAACTCCAAGAAAAAAAATCAGGAGCCAGTGACCCTTGGGAAGCTTGCAGCACACACCCTGGCAGAACGTGCTACGCCACTGATCCAAAACTGCATCAGCTACATGCCCATCATTTGGATGGGAAGAGAACATCAAAGAAAGGACAGGCCTACCACTAAAAGAGGTTCTACCTAAAGCAAAAGACAAGAGAGGAATAGGGAAACACGGCCGACAATCCTTACATTGTGGCCTGCATGTCCAACAGACTAAGGGATAGATGAGATGAAGATGACGTGACGGAGAGGAGTGGTTTACTGCTATGAGGGCGACACTGTTAAGACCATGGCTAATGCCAATGCTTTTAATTCATTTCTATCAGATGATTCAAAGTCGCTTCGTGTCTGAACGAGGCCATTGGGTATACTTACTGGCAAGTTTCTTCGTTTAGTGTTGAAAGTTGTTCCATGTTTTTAGGTGAACATCTCATGATATCGGAAATGCTGCAACCACCGGAACCTAAAGAAATGAAACAAAACATTTTTTATCTTCAAGAGTTTTCATTAGGAGACACAGAACCGAGTATTATATATGCTAATTGGGGCAACGTTTTGAGAAGGGAAAGAGAGACAGAGAGGTGGGAGAGATAGAGACAGAGAGAGAGTGAGATAGAGAGAGAGAGAGAGAAATGAGAAAGAAGAGAAAATAAGAAAAGAGAGAGACTTACGTATATTATTTTTTTTAAAGACATCGCCTCTTTTAATGTCTGTATGCATCTTATAGAGAAGCGGGATAAATTGGCTAACTATGAATGTTAGACTTTTAAAAAAATGGAATTTATTATACTACGCCCCACTGCCCAACCCCGAAAAAAAATTCCTTGTTAAGCGAATATGTACTATTTATAATATTCTAATGATAGTCATTTAGATCTAGACTTAGAAGATGGTGTGCAAAATGTTCCTGAACATAATTTATTGAACTCCTTAACCCTTAGAGTGCTGAGCTGTTATACAATGAGTGTATACAAAAAGAGAATTACAATTCTGAAGATTAGAGGCTTAAGTACCACACGCGTTTTAAGGGTTAATGACTAGGGCCTAAATGCTGAAATATTCGTATATTTAGAGTAAATATTTTCTAGTTTTCTAGGCAAATTAAAATTATTTTTTTTATATATATAATTTGAAAAAAAAATATATCGGTCAAACCAGGGTTTGTCATTCTTTTCCCAACGATAACACGAAATGTCTCTGTGAGAGAGAGAGAGAGAGAGAGAGAGAGAGAGAGAGAGAGAGAGAGAAAGGGGGTAATCATTGACATAGAGCGACAGAAATACAAAATTGTCATTCAAAACTTTACTAAATTTACAAATGTAAATAAATGGTTTGTGTTTCGTGTTTCAAACACTGACAGAGGGTGTTGAACTGCTGCCCTAGCGCCGTCTTCATAGAGTTCAAAGGGCTTCTTTCTGCGTCACTCGTGCACGTAGCAAGGGCCGCTTCCAGACAACTGAAGGCAGCGCTGAACTTGCTGAAAAAAAAATGAAATTAAAGTATCAGAAAGTAAGCTGGGTTTACTAAAAAAAAAGGGGGGGGGGTGAGAAACAGAGACGAGAGACAGAGAAATTGAGATAGAGGAGGGGTTACTCTGTCTCTATCTCTTTCTCTCTCTCTCTCTCTCTATCTCTTTTTATTTCTCTCTCTCTCTCTCTCTCTCTATCTCTTTTTATTTCTCTCTCTCTCTCTCTCTCTCTCTCTCCCTCTCTCTCCATCTCCATTAATCCATCCAACTATCGATGTTTCTGTGTATCTATATCTATAGATCTATATATCTGTATATATAAATATGTAAATGACTTGACCTAGATATGCACATGTTACACTATATATTTATACAAACAAAGTGATGCAAATATAAACTAACTAACTACCGTACACAATGCCTTTCTCTCGTTCAATATCATGTTTTCAATTATTTTTTTTTAAACTGCTAGACAAACTCGAATTGAGCCGGGCTAAATGACTAGTAAAGAATCTAAAGCGAAGCACAATCTACTTACGGACACATTTGATCTAACTGATCCATACGCATCTCTCCTGTTTGCATCGATCTAGCACATTCAATCCCTTCTTGTATACAAGCTTGGCTGATACTGAAGAAACCTGTAGAAACATGTTTTCAAATTTCTAAGCTTTATTAACACAAATGTTGTTCTTATCTTATATAATACAGACGTTACTTCAAAAAAGAAGATGATTACGTCCTACGCGTCATGCATTCAGTCATGCATATTAACCAATGACTTAAATTCTGCCAAGTCACTGATTTTTCTGGCTAGCTCAGGCAACCCATTCCATGCTCTAATAACACTAGGGAAGAAGGAGTATTTGTACAAATTTGTCCTAGCATGTGGGACGAGGAATGTGCCTTTATCTTTGTGTCTTTCAGAGTATTTGTTTAAATTTTGTTTTTGTATTTGAAGATTATGGTTCAGTGTTTTATGTATAATTGCTACTTTACTTTTGAGTCTTCTGTCCTGAAGGCTTTCTAAATTTAGTGATTTTACTAATGGTGTTACTCTAGTCAAATGTGAATATTTGTTTGTTATGAATCTCACTGCTCTATTTTGTGTTTGTTCCAGTTTCTTAATGTTTTCTTGAGTTGAGGGGTCCCAAACGGTGGATGCATATTCTATTATCGGCCTAACCAAGGTTAAATAACATTTTAGTTTTATGTTCTTATTTGATTTATAGAAATTTCTTTTAATAAATCCTAATGCTTTGTTTGATTTTTTTTATAGATTCATCAATATGTGGATTCCATGACAGTTTTTCATTTATTATAACACCTAGGTATTTTGCGTTTTTAGTCTGTGTTACTGGTTTGCCATGAATAAGATAAGTGGAATTAATTTGTTTTAGTTTTTTTGTTACTCTTAACAACTGACATTTTTCTGGGTGGAAAGACATGCTCCAATTTGATTCCCATTTCTGTAATTCATCTAATTATCTTTGTAAAATATCTGTGTCTTGTGTTGTTTTTATTGTTCTGTATATTATGCAATCGTCTGCAAATAATCTGACTTTTGTTCCTGAAGTAATGCAATTTGGTAAATCATTTATGTAAATTAAAAATAGTAGTGAACCCAAGACTGTTCCTTGAGGTACACCTGAGTTTACTATTATCGGTGTTGATTTAGAGCCATTTATTATTACAGTTTGTTCTCTCCCTATCAGAAAATCTTTAATCCACCGATGCAGTGGACCATTAATGCCAAAATATTTTAATTTTTTAAGCCAACTATGGTGGTGAACTTTGTCAAAAGCCTTGGAAAAATCTAGTAAGATAGCATCTATTTGTTCACTATTATCTAAACCTTTTGAAAAATCATCAATTAGTTTTATTAGTTGTGTTTCACATGATCTATATTTCCTAAAGCCATGTTGGTATGGGGTGAGGACATTTTGTTTGTCTAAGTGGTTTATGATGTTGCTACATATTATGTGTTCTAGGATTTTACATGTGATGCTGGTAAGTGATACTGGTCTGTAGTTTCCTTGGTCAGATTTTTCTCCTTTTTTAAATAGGTTGGTGACATTAGCTTCTTTCCAGTCATTTGGTACTCTGCCCTGGTTAAGTGAAGCCTGAAAGAGTATTTTGAACACTGGGGCTAGCTCATTGCTTAGTTCTTTGAGTAATCTAGCTGGAATGCCATCAGGTCCAGACGCTTTATTTGGTTTGGTGTTGGCTAATAGTTTTTGAATTCCATTTTATTGTACAACTATATCTTCTATGTTGTCTACTTGGTTTAAATTCAGTAATATGTCTTTGTCTCCTGGGGCTGAGAATGCTGATGCAAAGTATTTGTTTAGGATGTTTGCTTTAGTTTCATTATCATTATGTATTATGTTATGTTCATCTTTTAATGGCGCTATGCCTGTTGTTTCCATTTTCTTAGACTTAATGTATGACCATAGGTTTTTGTTGTTATCTTTAGATATTACATTGTTTATGTATTCACTCTGCAGCTGTCTGCTTACTTTTTGGGTTAAGTGTTTAATTTTTATAAACTTTTTGTAAACTCTTTCTGCCTTAGTTTCTTTAAATTTTCTATATAGGTTTTCCTTCTGTTTACAAAGCTTCTTTAGTCTATTATTAAACCAGCATTTATTTATTTTGTTTGATGCATATTTAGTTGGTATATGATTTTCTATAATGCTTTTAAGATGGTTTTTAATGAAATTCCAGAGGTCATCGACTGGTTGGTTAATGTCTTTTTCTAATAAGAATGTTCAGTCAGTGACACGCACGTTCAGGTTTAGTATAGCATCTATTATAATAGTGTGGATTGTATGGTTGTTTCTGCAGCAACTGAAAAGCCCTTATGAATCTACTTTTTGTGATGGTAACTGTGGTAATTTGAATATGCATATTTATATTTATTTTTCACAATAAAGAACATAATAAAATTTACACAAACATATATATGGCATATAGGATACAATGTAATATTAGAAAAAAACAAAGTTGCATCTAAATAATGTGTTACTAATATTACACTATTATGTGTTACTTTTTACCCCATAGAGTTAAAGTCCAAACACAGAAAAAATAAACCGAGGGACCCATTTTCGATAAATGGAGTAAAAAAAAGTTAAATATTTGATCGTCTGCTGTGATGTTTCAATAAACAAAAAAAAGCCCGAACTGGATACCAACGTCTGCCCAGAGTCTCTCCACTAATGTCTAACTGGGTTATATATGTATGTCTGTACTATTCTGTCAAACCTTACCCACCCCCTTCGCCGTCATTCAGTAGTAATTTAGGTCAAACAGTCCAACAGAAGGAAAGGTCAGAATTGAAAATAATTGCAGACTATTAACTGCAATGTTGCAAGAGAAGCTTTAAAGCAGAACAACGCAAAAAAAAAAAAACGCTTTATATTTAGAGTGGTCCTAAAATATATATGTTATGGCCACATTCGGTCACGAAGTCACTATGGATCTGGATCATCTCATTATATATAAAATACAGGCCTGGGCATTACCCAGAACCATATTGCCCATACAGCAGTTCACCCCTCTCCCAGTGCTACTGAAATACAGATGCGAGTTTTTATACTAAAACATAAACCGTCACAAACAAAGGATCAATGCGCAATAACTAAGTTCACTCGTAATGAAGTAGATTAACGAACTTCAATACAGAATGGGTCACAGCCGAGTTAGTAATTTAAAACGATGTTATCCCTTCAAGAGCCTAGCAGTAACTGTCCTAAAAGTCTACATCAATAATCTCTAAGCCAATACCTATGCCGTCTCTAAAATGCCGCGTTCAAAGTCTGTCTACTATAGTGCGTTTCTCAACTCTCAACTAATCTAAGTGTCTAAGACATTTTATAGGCAGTGGAGTGACTATATCCATAACCATTTCCTTCAATAACAACCTTACGTAGCTATGAGAGATATTCTCATGGAACATATAAGAGATATCGTTCTCTTAGAGTTCTTACGGGCATACAAAGAGAGACAGGGAGAAATAGAGAGAGAAATACAGAGAGAATAATAAAGAAACATATACAAAGAAAGATAAAATAGAGAAAAGGAAAGAGTGAAAGAGAGAAAGGGAGAGAGGAAAGAAAGAAAAAAAAAGACGACCTTACATCAAGCCCTGATTCAAATGTTTCTTTGTTTTCAGTAAAGAATTGAACAAATACATAACACGGACGTGAACATTTTAAGAACCCTCTTATGTAGAGATTGGTCAGGCTGTAATAGAAACTCACTGACTCCTTACAATATTGAAGCTTCACAACAAATTATAAACAGAATGAGAAATGATAGACCGCCATATATATATATATATATATATATATATATATATATATATATCCCCTTTTAGACCTTGTGATCTATAGGGCAGATGATGTAAAGGTCACCTGTTTCTGTGGCCTAAAGTTGATAAAGTTGTCATGTGGCCAGCACAACGACCAATCGCCTTTACATTTCCATAACTAATGTCAGGTACCCATTAAAGCTGGGTGGACTCGTAGGCGAAATTAAAAATCCCAGTCTTTACCAGGATTCGAACACGGGGCCCCCGTTTAGAAAACCAAGAGCTTTACCTCTCAGACACAGCGCCTCCATATATATAAATCTCTATTAGGAGGCAGGATATATATATATATATATATATATTTATTTATTTATATATGTCTTCTTTAGTCCTGCCTTCTAATAGAGATTTATCTGCAGGTTAGCATACTTGACACCCGCATAGATTTGTAGCTTCAAGTCCAGCCCTTTAATTGACAAATTTTGACAAGTAAACAAATTCATACCCGGTTACCCGTGTAGAGGTGTGGCTTGAAGTCCTGTCCTTAATAAAGATTTACTACCAAGTAAAGAAAGTCAGTTCCATCAGTGTCAACCCTAACCCTGACCTTACGTCCATCCTTACTTACTGTGGTCACCTGAATTTAATATTATGGACTTGTCAAATAAAAGGGGCTGTGAGTTATTCATCTCTACCTCTGGAGAAATACCCAAACAGCTAGACAAACATCTGGTTAGCGTGAAATTTACCTTTGTAGAGACGTGGCTAGACTCCAGTCCCCTAATAAAGCACATTCCTTGTTCCATATGCTAGGGCAAATTTGTACAAATGCTCCTTCTTCATTGAGCTATTAAAACATGTAATGGGTTGCCTGGGTCAGCCAGGGAAATCACTTACTTGGCAGAATTTAAGCTATTGATTATCATGCATGACTAGATTGACCTAGAAACATGAGTGGGACGAAATCATGTTTTTTTGTTGTTGTTTTTTTTTTGTTTTTTTTGAAGTAACGTCTATATTTCATAACATAATAATTGGGAGGATTCAGGGGCGCCCTAAAATACCGAAATTCAAAATCGAAGTCTTCACTGAGATTTGAACCCAGGACCCCTGGTATTACCTCCTAATTTGAAGGAGCATCAGAAATATCTTAAACACTTTACAAACAAAATATTATTTTCACTTGATAACAAATTGAGCAGCCGATTATAAACAATGAGACTTGTGAACCTTTTGACCAGAAAATGCTTTTGACCAGAAAATGACAGAAGAAGAACTTCAAAGACTCGTTTGGCCTTGATTTTCACAATCTGCTGGAATAATTAATTTAAAAAGTGAAACTCTCACTTCCAGAAGTTTTAATCATTTCATCAGAGCCATATCAGAGCTTTGCAAGATTTTAAATTATCGGGATAAGATATTGTCCATATATTTTTTAGTTTCTGCTATTTAAAAGGGACGGACATAGGGACAGACAACAAAACGTGAAGAGGCTTTCTCCTTTCAGGGCCTGTTGAAAAGTATTTAGTTAGTTTGTATATACATTATTTCGTAACAGAGGTGCCCACGGAAACTCTTTAAAGACCCTAGCTTAGGCGTCAACTTGCCTTAGCTGACATAGAAGAGAGCACCTGATTGCATGCGGCTTTAAAACGAGACAGCTAGAAGTCACTTAAATAGGCCGCGAGATACACATTACAGACCGAACGGAAATCCACTGCCGAGGACAGACGTAGACAGCTAAAAGAAAATCTTAATCAACCATCGGCGGACAATGGTTATGCTTGTCCTCGATGTGGCAAAATATGTAGGTCACAACTTGGGCTGTGTATCCACGGAAAATACTGCATTCCTCATTAATCTTCGGACTCGAAGACAAGCCTTATTATTATTATTTTTATTATTATTATTATTATTATTATTATTATTATTTATTTATTTATTTTCTCAGTAACACGTGGAACTATGTATTTATGCACATTTTACAATTAGTTTCGTGGGGCAGTGGTCTTTAGCAACAAGCAGTCAGGACAATTAAGGTTAGTACATTTCTCTTTCCGGTTCAACTCAGACAAAGGTCAAACATCATTATAGTATTTCTCAATGCATGCTACATTTAGTCGGATTTGATCGAATCAAATACTACAATGACTAACAAAGAGTCTCAAATTGGAAAAAAACTACTTTTATGCCCAATGGTGTGACACAAGAAGTTCAGGATAATAAATAGTCTTATTGTCAGAGAGTGGTCCACTTTTAAAATCAGAGACTGTCTTGTAAACATTTTTGATAGTTGTAGTTTGACGTTTCATTACTTATTTGTCGAATGTGTATCTCATCGGGTCAAAGGTTACTTCAAGGCTGATCAAGATTTAACTATACCATTATAATGTAGTGGGGACCGGGGTTTCGGCCGCACCGGGTGACGCCGACCTAATTGACGCAACTGTACAGGCGTTCCTAGTGCGGCAGCTCCTTTGGATGCACTTTGTTTGATAAGAACATTGACTTTAGACTTGACTGTTTCTCAAACGTTGACTTAGAACTCTTCCGTATTAGATAACATCCGTTTGAATCCTCTCTCTCTCTTTAACTTTGATAGCAATTAAATTATTACAAAGCTTTATATCAACTCAGTCTGTCTGTCGGTCTGTCTCTCTGGCAAAAAGTTTTTCCCCTTTTTTTCTCCGAAACCAATCTCGGATTTAGCTGAAATTTCGCACTATTATTTCTTTTTACCTGACAATACAAGAATCAATAAAAACAAGGATACAAAGACAGTTTCTGTGAAAACACAAACTCAGAAAAGGTCTGCTATGCAGTTAAAAAGGTAGGTTTTTTAGAAAGAATATCCGAAACTATGAACTAAAAACTATTATTAGGGGCGTAGCTAGTAATTTGCAATCATTTGGGGGCCCGGGCGGCTTGACCTCTTTGGGAGCCTTGAATTTTGAGTAATATTTAATAATAATGTAAAAAAAAAACATTCATTTGATGGGAGATTTTCAAATTCTCCTCTCCTCCCACCTCCCCCACCCTAGCTACGCCTCTGCAACAACAACAACAACAACAACAACAACAACAACAACAACAACAACAACAACAACAACAAAAATATACAGAAAGAAGAGACGTGCTCGTGTCGAACGTGTTGGCGATATATTGTTGTTGTAGTGTTTGACTAACGACTTGATATCACAGGATTATTATGCTTTTCTATTATTAGTGCATTGTTAATATTCATATGTATTCAATGAACTGATGATTATGAAACTCTAGTTACATCCTTGGTGTCACTTACAAAGACCGCATCACGAATAAAGAGATTAGAAACATGATAAATGCAGCAATTGGATCCCAAGATGACCTGCTAACCACTGTCAAAAAACGTAAACTTAGATTATATGGCCACATCACAAGATCTTCAGGGCTCCAAAGACCTTCCTTCGGGGAACAGTACCAGGAAGAAGATGAATTCAAAGAAAGCGATGAGAAGACATCAAAGAATTGAGAGGCCTGTCAGTAAATGAAATTGTATCAAATGCAAAGGACAGAGAGGAATGGAGAAAGACGGTTGACAGATCTAGTGGGGTGCCCCAGCGATCTAACATATAAGGGAATAGGTGAGGTTGAAGGCGAACTTCAATGAGTATCTGACCTGACAGATGTTATGGAATGATTATCTTATTGTTTTGTAAAAGTTAATCTCTTATTTAAAGTCTCAACAAATAGAACTTTTCGCTTTAGTTACGGATTATTGGTGTAGGCTGACATTCCTCGTCTATAGTATGAAACACTACTTATTTATTGTTGCTTTAAATTAGATTTCACTTGTATGCATACTGAATAGATTTTTTTTTTCCCTTTTAAAAAAATGTAAACATTTTGTGCAAATATAGGTAGTTTGTAAGACTGAGATTACTTAACTTAGCTATACCATTTAACATTATTCCTTTTTACAAAAAAAAATATATAATCAATTCCTTAAATGTGTTAAAATATGGTAAATAGTCATCTCCCTTACTAACTAGTCTCCCATGTAGTGGTGAATAGTTTGTTTTTTTTTTAAAGTGTATTTTTAATGAAAAAAAAAACTGCTTGCATAGTTAATTTTAAAAATTAATTTTTTCGCTTTCAGAAAAGAAAAAAGTAACCGTTGCATCATATTATTGTCGTAGGATCTGGAAGAATTTGTCTGCGTATTCTCTAGGTATTTTCCATAGTGATTCTCGGTGGACTATATAAAACGAAAAAAAAAGTAACAACACTCTAGGAGATGCTTCAACAAGACGCTTTTCTTATCACAGAAGGAAAAAGAAGCGTTATATAAACGGCTAGAAGTAGGTGACATTCGACGGTTCCCTTCTTGAGTATTAAACGTGTTTGATGTTCAACACTAGCGTCGTCTACCTCTATTGATTGGTTTTGGCCTTTCGCCGGTGTCACTGAATTAGTTTGAAGGTTACTTTGCTGTTTATTTCATTCGTTGTAGTCGACACCGCGGAAGAGCCTTAACAGGCAAAGGGGCTGATTGCACTTGGACCAATGAATCTTGACTAGTTGGGGCCCACGTGAGAACTTAGGGATGACACTAAAGGAAATAAAATGATCCCACTATTGTAAATCTGAAAAGCTCTAGCCAAAGCGTTGCATGAAACTATATTACTTTTAAAACATTAACCCGAGTTTAAAGCTTAGAGTTAATGCACCAACTGCTTGGATCACGTTAATGTAAGAAACTACCTTCCATCAGGTATATTGTAATGCTGGCGAGCCCTGATTGTACGTTAGGGTTTAGGCACATTGTCCTATTCTATTTTTTTGTCCATGCATGTTCACAAACCATTGATAGAATTGGTTTTAAAAAGGGATGGGGGGCTAGAGAGAGAGAGAGAGAGAGAGTTTGGTTTGGAAAATATTAATGTGTTGTACAGAAAAATAATGATATAGGTGGGGTAACAATAACAACCAGCGAATTAGGTCTATAGGGATAGCCCTAAAGGCTTCGGATGACTATTTCGAGACATCTAATTATTCAATTTTCTGAAAGCTTAATATGTATCTTTTATTTTTTGTAGTTAAAATATTTAAATACAAGTTTTTCAGCTGCAAAGCTGCACGAACCTAATGTTACAACTTTATTTTATATGACATTGTTTTTGCTACTCAAAAAATCAATTTCCTATAGTCGCACTCTCTAAATGATTTTATACTATCGTCAACAGTAGTAGGTAATATTTTTATTGTCTTTTGTGTTATTGTAAGTTAAAGTATAATCCGAATAAAAAACAAAAAGAGTCTGAGAGTTTAACTAATAAAAATAAATGTCATTCTAAAACTTTTTATTCAATCAGATTTTTACTTATCACATTGTTTTGTTGTCTTCTGTATTAAGTAAAAAAATGTTAACAGAATTTTCAAAAAGGTGATATAATCTGCGCATTACCACATGTAACATTAAATAGTAAACAATAAAATGAAGCATCAGAGTATGTGACATTGTTATGGTGAATTGCGAAATAGAATCGGAGAACAGGTTTATAACAAAGATCTAGAAGATAGATGTCTACATTGATCATGAAATTATGCATTTCTCTCACCAATGCTTAGTATTTATTTGTTTCATAGTTCTTAAAGAAAGTTAACACCATATATTTATACAAAATCCTCTAACCAAGCTTTATTTAAAATTGCTATGAATATTTGTCAGGAAAACAAAGTCCAACAGATTGGGAACGAAATAATAGACAAAAATTCTGGTACTATAGCCGTCTATAGGAGGTCCAGTCCCTCTAGCAGATTAGGCCAGATCCGACCATATCTGACAACTGAGTCAACAAAAAAGCTTGTGAGAGAGAAACGTGGCACCACTAGAAGCGTTGAGTCCATTGAGCGCAGGGCTCTCTTGGGGACATATGGAGTAATCAGTTCGCTAAGGTACAAGGGCATCTCGTTGTTATATATACACTGATGACAAAGTGTGGGGACCTTGTAATCGATTCTCGCTTTCACGGGAAGCCAATGGAGCGTGTGCAAGAGCGTAGTAGCAGAATCTCGTCTTGTTTTTCTAAAGACTATTCGTGCGGCGTTGTTCTGAATTCGTTGCAGCTTGGCTATTTTGTCATCGGGTATACCTACTAGCACGGCATTGCAGTAGTCAAGTCGAGAAAGTATTAATGCTACAGCTAGCTTTTTTGTTTTTAATTTATTAATTTATTTTATTTTTAGGATTCAAGTATAAAATTGTGAGTTATAGTCCCAAAGTTATCTATACAATACATGACATGGCCCTAAATTTTGCCAATATGTCATAAACCAAAAAAATATCAAATATCATTCATACAAAAGAAATAGCTCAGATTCATTAAAGGGAAAGGCTAGTTAACATATGACAATATCTGGTTTCAGAACTCATCTCAATTGTTACTTTTATAATTAAACATTTCTTATGAATTCTAATCTATATGAAAGAAGTGTATGTCTAAATAACACCTCTCGGGTACTAGAAAGAATTTCAACCTCCGACCGAATTTAGAGCATTCATGTTAATCATTTAAAACTGACACCAAAACCACTCGATGAGCAGAACATACTTCCCTCTGTGTTGTAGAACCACTCGGCGTCCCTTCATTACTGACCTGAAATAGAAAGATGTGAATATTCCAATTCTCTGTATATTTTTTTTAACTAACAGAAACAATATAATAACCACAATATAGAGAAGGAATTCCTTTTAAAAAAATGATTTAGAATTTTTTTTATATGATTTTGTTTTCACTGGGCCCCGAAATATTTAACCCCTAGCTTATGAACTGAACTATTTTGACCCATACCGTCAAGTGGAGTTGTTCTTCCGAGGGCCAGGTATTGCGATTCAGGATGAAAGATCTACTCGGATATTGACAATCTGTTTATTGTAAAATAAATAAATTGAGGTATGCCTTGGTCAAGGAATGTAACCAAGCAATAAGATATCTGTCAAGGGCTGCAGGAGTTGTCTTACATTGTGCAGACACGAACACTGAACACAAAGCGTGTCATATATACTCAGTTCCAGGATAAGGGTTGTCAAACTCCAATGTTAGTGTGGGATGCACTTAAATTGGTGTAAGTTTCTGGTGTCCGTAGAAAATATGAATTTTCATATATAGGAAGATTTTAACAGAAATACGTTTTTATAAAGAATTTTTTTTTATAATGCAAAACGTGGAAATATACCTACTGGTTTTTAATGTGCCTTTTATCCTAACCTGTACCTTCACCTATACCTTAAGCTGTTGAATCGTTGGGGCACCACACATGATCTGTCGACCGTCTTTCTCCATTCTTTTCTGTCTTTTGCCTTGAAAAGAATATCTTTAACTGGCAGGCCAGTCCATTCTGTTATGCTGTCTTCCCATTGCTTTCGCCGTCTGCATCTTCTTCTTTTTTCCTGAAACTGTTCCCTGACGGAATATCTTTGTGAGTCCTGAGGACTATGTGATATGACCATAAAGTTTCAGTTAGCGTTTGTTTTTTTTTTTTTTGGCAGTACTTAGTAGGTCAACATGGGACCCAATCACCGTTGTGATCTTTGTGATGCGCTCTTTCATCATGGAGACAAATATAATAGCAAACTTTTATTTCGGTGTTTCCGGTGTACAAAATTCTAGCATCTTAGAAAAGAGAGAGAGAGAGAGAGAGAAGGAAAGAGAGAGAGTGAAAGAGAGAGAGAAAGAGAGAGAGAGAACATTTGCATTCTCATATTTTACACTTTTTATTAATCGATTTAATCCTTATAGAATGTAAAAATGATCTGAGGTGTATGGTTTCAGCCCTAATAAAGGTTTCTATGATAAACTTATAAATGAAAATCATTTACATCAAGAAAGGTTTGTGATAAGACTAAGACTATAATGAACTAAGATTATATACAGAGATAAATCTTTTTTATAAACTACATTAAATTAAGGCTTAAGTATACCCTCAGGGCTAAGATAGGCATTTTGAATTAATAATACTAATTATAATAAAACTAGTGTTTGAGTGTCTACCATGATGTAGCGAGCCGGATAGGAAAAGCAGGGAGCATTATTCAAAGGCTGCAGCCTATTTGGACAAGCCGATTCATTGGACTGGAGACAAAAAATACACCTTCTCAACACAATCGTCATTCCAACAGCAACATATGCATGTGAGACATGGAAGTCATTTGTCACAATTGAGAAGAGACTAAATGTGGCTCAACAAAAATGGCTGAGAAGGATTTTGGGAGTCAGTTACACAGATCTGGTCTCAAACAAGGAAATCCTATGCCGAACTGGGAGTTGAACACTTAGTGAGGTTGTGACAGAGAGTCGCATGAGGTTTGCGGCACATGTTCTGCGACAAAATGAATTACGCACACCAAGAGTTGCGATGACATTGAGGCCAATACGGGGAAAGCGCAAACAGGGACGTTCCCGTATAACTTGGCGCCACACCTTTATGGAGGACTTCAGAACAGTAGACACCAGGTGGGAGGAGGCTTCAGACATTGTCAATGACAGATCTTTATGGAGACAGCTTACCGCCCAATGCGACGAACTGCGCGGGAGGACTTAAGTCTAAATTGAGTGCAAAGGTTAAAATGGAGTATACTGCCTTGCAGCCCTGTTTACATATTTGCCACATCCAACGCAGACCAAGCTGTTGTCTTCTTAAGTTCCTATGATCGTTTTTTTTCTTGCCGTCTGCGTCTGTCTTCGGCAAGATATTTTATTGTTAGGGTCTCGGACAGCTCTTCTAGATGATCATCAGCTGTTTGAAGACACCTAGTGCCAGGCGCTCTCTTCTATGTCAGATAAAAGCAAGCTTGCGACGGGGCTGATCTTTATAGCGTTTACAGGGGAGTGACTGGGGCCTGTGTTACACAGACCCTCTTTCAGCTCAACAGAAGAAAAAAGAGGTGGAGAATGTATAAATAAGTACAACAACAAACAGACAAAATGATGTGTACAACTCTAGCTTATTTTAAAGAAAAATTATTAATGTTTAAAACAGATGCAATTTTAAATCACAGCGATTGAAATATCTACTTTCATTCTTCCGAGATTAGATCTTTTTTTTTTTTCAATCGGCAACAGACTTCGTCACATTTACTTCCGTTCGGACAAATACCTCAATGAAATGTTACTGCAAACATGGGGGAAAAAAAAACATAATTACGGGAAAATATATACCTAGTTTTTGATATACAGAAAAATACAATATATACCTAGTTTTTAATATACAGAAAAATACAATATATACCTAGTTTTTGATATACAGAAAAATACAATATATAGATAGTTTTTGATATACAGAAAAATACAATATATACCAACACACTATACATCTAGTATGAATGTGAATTTACAAATCTTCAATCAATTTAATAAAACAGCTTAAACATTAACTGATCAAATGACGAGGACTCCCCATTTCAAGGGAGTGATTAGAGGGTGGCAATAAATGCATGCATAAATATATTCAACTTCAAGTGACCCACTTTCTTAGATGCCAAGACAGTTATCTACAAATCTATTTTAAAAAATACACAAATATAATCAGCTTCAAGTGAACTAGTTTCATAGTTTGCAAGATAGCTATTTACAAATCTTAAATATAAATAAATAAATACATAAATATATTCAACTTCAAGTGACCTACTTCTTAGATGCCAAGACAGTTATCTAAAAATGTTAAAAAAGAAATAATCCATGCTCAACTATATTCAACTTCACTGACCTACTTTCTTATATGCCAAAACAGTTATCTACAAATCAATAAAATAAATACATACATAAATATATTCAACTTCAAGTGTCTTAATATCTCAGATGTTAAGACAGCTATCTACAAAACTAAAATGAAATAAATACATAAATATAGTTTTCAACTTCATGTGACCTACTTTCTTAGATGCAAAGACAGTATCTACAAATCTAATATATATATATATATATATATATATATATATATATATATATATATATATATATATATATATATACATAAATATATTCAACTTCAAGTGACCCACTTTCTCAGATGCCAAGACAGTTGTCTACAAATCTAAATTTTAAAAAAGCATACACTCATAAATATATGCAAACATACTCAAGAGATGTAGAATTACCTCCCTCCCTCCCCAATCTCGTAAAAATTACATTTGAACCAGAACAACCAGAAAGAAGGTCACCAGGAGGCATGCGGGTCCAGAAATACTGGCTGTGTTCTCACTCTTCACACCTGAAAAAAAAATACATGTATGTAGACAATTTAATTAAGTCTAAGCATAAAAAGGCACACACAAGCGCGCACACACACAAAACGGTGAGCTTACTATACTATGTAACACCAGTGATTGAAAACAACTGGCTGCGGGCCAGATCTAGTCACTGACGCGGTGTTATTCGCCTCCACGATATTTCTGCCCTCAGTTGAAGACATTTTAGAATTTTAAAAAAAATAATGTAAACGTTCTCTGACCTGTTTAACCTGTTTGATAAATCAAGATGGTTCCCTAGCGGAAAAAAAAAGATTGGACGTCACTTCTGTAGACTACATAACTGTAGGCCTATCTTTTAACTTAACATTTGATTAAATCCAAAAAATCATGATTATAGCAGCACAGTGCGAAGCCGGTCCGGAACAGAGAATTGAGTAAAAGGCGAAGTTTGTGTACAGTAGATGCTATGTTGTTGCCAATTGTACAGTATTGGCTGTGGTGTACTTTTTTTTTTACTTTTATCTATTCCTTAGTCTATTGGACCGTTGGGGCACCATGCAAGATTTGTCAACCGTCTTTCTCCGTTCCTCTCTGTCTTTTGCCTTACTTTGAACCTCTTTCAATGGCAAGCCTGTCTATGCCATTAAGCTGTTTTCCCATCATTTCTCTGTCTGCCTCTTCTTTTTTTTTTCCTGGTACTGTTCCCTGAAGGAAGGTCATTGCGAGCCCCGAAGATCTTATAATATGGCCATAGATTTTTCGCTTGCGTTTTTTTTTTTACGATAGCAGGTCATCATGGGGTCCGATCGCTGCCTGTCTCTAATCTCTTGGTTTGTGATGCGGTCTTTAAATGTGATACCTAGGACATTTCTGTAGCATCTCACTTCCATTGCTAGGATCCTCCTCTCTAGCTCTGCAGTCTCACAAGGATATAAAAATGTGGCCATGACCAGATAGCGCATCAGTCTGATTTTGGTGCCTAGGCTAAGCCTTTGTCTTTCCATATTATTTTTAGTTTTGAAAGGGCTTCTATGGACTATGTTAATCGGGACAGTAGTACAGGTTTTGTTCCCTCATCTGAGACAATAGCTCCAAGGTATTTGAACACTAGTCAGCTTTTCACCTCCAATACTGATGCCCTTTTAAAGACCAGTTGGCTATTGGTCAAAATTATTTTTTTTCGGCATTTATTTGCATACCATATGCTGCGGAAGTATTGTCAATGCGCATCACCAAGTGAGCTAGTTCTTCTTCTGTCACTGATAGGCCATCAATGTCATCTGTGAAGCGCAAGTTAGTAATTCTTCTTCCTCCAATGCTTACAGTACCTTCATAGCCCTCGAGGGCATCTTCCATTATCTTTTCAAGGAAGGTATTGAAAAGTGTTTGTGAAAGTAGGCAGCCTTGTCTTACTCCAACTGAGGTTTTAAACCAGTCCCCAATATTATTGTTGAAGTACACCGCACTGGTGGCATCATTCTGGATTGCATTTTATTTCACATCACTGATAAACATTAATCCGTGAAAAACTGTGAGGGATTAGAAAATAGTCATTAAAAGTAATGGCAGTTGTTTAATAAGATGCACACTATTATTTTGGTCGAAAATACTGCTACTGAAGATGTGTCAAGTTCATTGTGTGATGAGCACACATACTGATTACCACAAGTAAAGTAGTAAAGTAAAGTTCCCCCTTCAGACCTTGTGGTTTATAGGGCAGACGATGTAAAGGTCATCTGATTCTGTGGCCTATGGTCAACAAGGGTGTCATGTGGCCACCACAACGACCAACCGCCTTTACTTTTCCCCAACTAATGTCAGGTTCCCATTAGAGCTGGGTAGACTCAGAGGCACACAAGGATCCCGAAATAAAAATCCCAATCTTCACCAGGATTCGAACCCGGGATCCCCAGTTCAGAAACCAAGCGCTTTACCGCTCAGCCACCGCACCTCCTGATTACCACAAGGTATATTGCAATGAAGATTGACTAGAATAAAAACATGAATGGGATGTGAACTGTAGAGCGTAGACCGCGCACTTAGAACGGCTGAGCATGAATAATGTAGCGTAAATGAAACATAAATGTGATTAGGAGATGAACTATGAACATTGACAAGACTTCATGAAGAAGTAGAGGCAGCTACTTCTTTGTTTTGTCCCCAAATAATACATCTATCACTAGTGTAGTGTGCCATTTTGGTAAAGACAAACTTTGAAAAAATATTGATTTGTTTTGTGTATTATAAAGGGTGGTGCGTTATTTGGCAAAGCGACGCACTATAGTTGACGGACTTTTAATCTGTAATGTATTTATTTTTTTCTTAGCGAAGCACTATAGCTGACGGATTTTGATATAGCCAGTCCGCTCCTGCTTCCAGGGGCAAGTACTTAATTACGCTCGACAAAAAAAAATGTCGCCTTGGCTAGTATGTTGACACAAAAATATTGTCTTTCAGGTTCTTAGTTATACTACTAACTGCTCATGATCTAATTAGACAAAAAACAATCAAGCTTAAATAATAATTAAACTAAAACACAGTCAAAACAAAAACAAATGAAAACTTGGATACAATAAAATATAGTCAATTCGGTTAGCCTTTACCTCCGGTTAATTGGAACGACTGCTTATTAGGACTTAATCCTAACGGGATAATCCCATCTTGTTACACTGACATATTGTCTTAATCAGACCATCCGGTTATTAGGATCATAATGATAAAGTATCGATATGGCCCGATTAATCCGAAAAGACTTGTTATTTGCTTGTCATTAATGAAGTATTAGTGCAAACAAAGAGCACAGTAAGGCTGAAACTTAATTAGCGGGTCCTCTTGTCTAACACACAACCTCAATAGCTCAGCTCTAAAACCGGGCCTATTGCTAATGTCATTGAAACCATGCTAAATATAGAAATTGAATCTTCAAACGACATTCTTTTACTTACAATAAGTATTATACTGAATCTCCGTTGCGTTCTTGGCGTTGCTTATCATTCTGTGATACTCAGTCGACTTGCATTCCCTAAGGACCTTATCGAAACAGGACTTGGCCTTTGTTAAGTTCCTATATGCGAGAAAACACAAACACTCTGTTGTGGTACGAGTAGGAATTAGTTATTTGTTTGGGAATAGGGGAAGTTTTAAGTTACGAGATAATGACGTCACTAATTTAAAAAACGAAAAAAAAAAATAGACTAAGTTTTAGGCAGAACGACATATCAGCCGATATGAACAGACCACATTGGGACGCCTCAGAGTTTAGAGATAGGTGTTATCGGATTTCGTTGAGTGTTACCCCCGTTTGGTTTGTCTGCGTCAGACTCAGCGAAAGAGCTTACCAGCTCACACATTGTATCTAGTCTGTCGTTCCGCTGGGAACTATGTGTCACGATGCATACTACTACATTGGTGTTCTAATAGGTCGAGCCTAAGAACTACCAGCACAGGCGTAGTGAGGGGGTGGGCAAGGAAGGCACGATGCCCCGGGCGCCGCCTTTGGGGGCGGGGACGCCACCTTCGGGGGCGGTGACGCCACCTTCGGAGGGAGGGCGCCACACGCTGAGAGGAGCCTAAAAAAAACATTATTGTAGATATTTTTTTTAGTTACGTAATACATTCTTTGTGGAGACCGCTTGCTGCCCAATGCGCGGAACGGCGCGGGATGACCTAAGTCTAAGTCTAAATAACCTTAACATTCACATTATTATTTTCTAGTTTCTTTATTTTCTCAAGTTGAGGCATCCAAAACAGAGGATGGATATTGTAATATTGGCATAATGGACCTCATTCAGGAACAAAAGTCAGATTATTTGCAGACGATTGCATAATATATAGAACAATAAAAAGAACACAAGACACAGATATTTTACAAAGAGAATTAGATGAATTACAGAAATGGGAATCAAATTGGAGCATGTCTTTCCACCCAGAAAAATGTCAGTTGTTAAGAGTAACAAAAAAACTAAAACAAATTAATTCCACTTAACTTATTCATGGCAAACCAGTAACACAGACTAAAAACGCAAAATACCTAGGTGTTATAATAAATGAAAAACTGTCATGGAATCCACATATTGATGAAACTACAAAAAAAAAATCAAACAAAGCATTAGGATTTATTAAAAGAAATTTCTATAAATCAAATAAGAACATAAAACTAAAATGTTATTTAACCTTGGTTAGGCCAATAATAGAATATGCATCCTCCGTTTGGGACCCCTCAACTCATGAAAACATTAAGAAACTGGAACAGACACAAAATAGAGCAGTGAGATTCATAACAAATGAATATTCACATTTGACTAGAGTAACACCTATAGTAAAATCACTAAATTTAGAAAACCTTCAGGACAGAAGACTCAAAAGTAATGTAGCAATTATACATAAAACACTGAACCATAATCTTCAAATACAAAAACAAAATTTAATAAAATACTCAGAAAGACACAAAGATAGAGGCACATTCCTCGTCCCACATGCTAGGACACATTTGTACAAATGCTCCTTCTTCCCTAGTGCTATTAGAGCATGGAATGGGTTGCCTGAGCTAGCTAGGAAAACCAGTGACTTGGCAGAACTTAAGTCATTGATTAATATGCATGACTAAATGCATGACGCGTAGGACGTAATCATCTTCTTTTTGAAGTAACGTCTGTATTATATAAGATAAGATAAGAAGATAAGATCATTCACCGAAACGTACGGTCACGTGACAACCATCAACGCACGATTCACTTGTGTGTATAGATTAGTACTGGAAAGATGGGGAAGCAATGCGTAGCATTTGACTGTAATAATTATGAACATAAAAAAGAATGTAGAGAAAAAAAAAAAAAGTTTTCATCGTTTTCCTGTGAACAATCCAAAGCTATGTAAAGAATGGGTTGTAAAACTGAAACGAAAAAACTTCACTGCAAGTGCACATTCTGTAATATGTTCAGAGCATTTTGAGGAGGACTGTTTTATTTACCACCCTTTCACAAGTAAGTAGATAGATCTATAATCATATAATAATCTATAGAATCTAGATCTAATTCTAATCTATATTTATATTCTACATCTAGAAGTATTATATACTAATAGTAGTAATACGATGATATTTAAAGTCAATTTTTAAAGTCTTTGACTAGTAGGTCTAGACTAGTTAATCTAGATGATTAGAATCTAGATCTATATAAGTCTATCTCAGAATCTAGAATTAGATTCTACTTCTAGAATTTCTAGGTATAAATAGTTTAAAATATTAATTAGATCTAGTAATCTAGATTATTCTAGATCTACTCAAATCTACTGTATAATCTGAATCTGTAGACCTATTCTAGTATTCTAGAGTCTATATCTATACATATTACATTCTATTAAATTTACAATCAGAATTATATCTAGATTTTTAAATCTGATTATTATTCAAAGTTTATAAATTAAATTTAAAGAGCATGTAAATAATAAAACAACTAGTCTAGATTATAATATTTCTAGATTAGACTAAAGTCATTAGTGACTAGACTAGAAATTAGTAGAAATAGATCTACAAGTAGCTAGCTGCTAGATGGATCTAGTCATTCTAGATACTATATAGAATAAGATATAGACATAGAATTCTATTAGTGTTGATTCGACTTTAAATAATACTAAACAGCCTATTATTATTACTATTAATATTTGCTAAATTCTGGTCTAGTTACAATCTAGTAGTAGTATATTCAATATCGACTTAGATTCCTACAAGTAGGAAAAAAAATATTAGTGGATCTAATGTTAATATTTGATCAGTAGGCCTCCCTATTCATATATAAAATTATTGGGTTAATATGGCTTTTTTTCAGATGGTATATAGATCTATAGGTCTAGTAACTTTTATGTAGATTATTTTGAAAAAAAAAAAAATTGTTTTAAAACTAATATACATTATATTATTATATATTCCATTTAGATCACAGACTTCTAAAGCCTGGTGCTGTGCCGACCAAGTTTTCTTTTTCCAAAAGTACACCAAGCTGAAAAAAGACCAACTATGAATTGAGGTCAATGTTTGGAAATATCTTCAGTAATTATGTTTGACATTTTTTTA
Source organism: Biomphalaria pfeifferi (assembly GCA_030265305.1). NCBI lineage: Eukaryota > Metazoa > Mollusca > Gastropoda > Planorbidae > Biomphalaria > Biomphalaria pfeifferi. The sequence continues at coordinate 414,185 of JASAOG010000124.1, read as the reverse complement.
TCTTAGTAGTAAATATTTTTATGATGATCATGTTTGGCTGCACACTTAAATATATTTTGTTTCCTTTCAGACAACCTCTTTTACCCCAAGATACTACCATTGGAAAGAAGACTAGAGATGTCACTGTGCAAACTGATGAAGACTTTATTACAGATCTTCTAAAGAGGGTAAATACTTTGGAACCAGGCAATGCTAGCCTTCTGGAAGAAGTTGCTCAGTTGAAATTGTGTTATGACTCTTTGAAACTAAAAGGAGATAAAGCCTTTAAAAGTTACACTGGCTTCACATGCATAAAGTTTGATACTATATTTAACTTTTTTTGTATAAGTAGCTGTTTAGAAGACAAATTATTGTTAGATTCTCAAAATCAGCTACTGGTCACAATGATCAAGCTTAGACATGGCTTGACGAACAATGTACTTTCTTATTTAATAAATGTGAGTCAACTATTTCTAGGATTTTTACTAGATGTATTCAGGTATTGTGTGCGAAATGTCAAAGTGTCAACATATGGCCTAGTACTGAACAGGTCAAGGCTTTCATGCCTTCTACTTTTGTTAACCATTTCCCAGCATGTCGTGTTATTATAGATACTTGAGAGTATTTTATACAGCAGCCTAAAAATCCCAAGCAACAGCAAAGCAGCTTTAGTACATATAAAAATCACAATACTGTGAAGGCACTAATTGGCATTACACCTAGTGGGGGGATTTCATTTATCTCTGATCTATCTACTGGCTCTATATCAGACAAAGAAATCACTTTAAGAAGTGGACTGATAGAGAAGTTGGAGCCTGGAGACTGTGTCCTGGCAGACAGAGGCTTCACTGTTTTAAAAGATAATTTTAAGCCAAAGGTATAACGCTCTTGACTACCCACTTTTAAAAAAATAAATCTCAATTTGCGGTTACAGAAAGAGGAGAAAACAAGGTTTCTTGTCACAGATGTCATGTAGAAAGAGCTATAAGCAGAATTAAAAATTTTAAAATATTGGCTGTTGAAATCCCATATGCTCTATTACATATCATTGATGAGATTCACTATGTTATTTGCTTTCTGGTTAACTTCCTAGACCCTTTAATAAATATAGCTTAATCAAATCTTCTTCTAGTCAGCTTTAGTGCTGCAGTGCCCAAGAATTGACAATAATATTACTTTGCCTTATAAATATAATGTTTACTCATGACTTGATTTTGCATTTTTATGACTAATGAATATTAGTAACATTTAAAATTAAAATTGGTGTGTATATAATTTATTAATATAAACTATTTTATTATGTACTTCTACAGATCAGTGCCCAAAAATATTAAATATTACTTTATTAATGTAGTTTTCCCCTTACAATGTTGATACTTTGGTTTATTATGACTTATCAATTTTTTATCTGGCAACTTGAAATTTAAAATTGGTGTGCATATTTTATTAATATAAGCTTGTTTATTTCATGTTTAAAATTTGTATATATGTATATATTTTTAGTAATAATATCAGCTTCTTTGTGTACAATATACTTTTTCATATCATTCAATAAAAAAATACACTTGTAGAGAAACAAAGACTTTATTTTGCTATAACAATGTATCATATCTATTTAAATGAATCGCAAAAATCACAAAGCTAAAAAAATATAGATGCATGTATTTAGGTACAATAATAGTTGAGGGTAGATTTAAGAAAATAACTTTAAACCAAATTGACTACTGATTCAATGAACTGAACAAGGCATCAAACATCTAGACATTCATAAAACAACAAATGAGACAAGGCATTTTAACAAAATGCTTGATTTCAATGCTCAAGACAATGGTGTCAAAAAGTCACAAAAATAAATAAAAAAAAATACTATATACAGTATTATAATAATAGTTGGGTGGGTTTAAGATGATGATTATTAACCAAGTTGGCTCCTGTTTCAATTAATTGAACAAGGCATAAAACATCTAGATATCCGTTGAAACAAGTTCTGGAAGATAATATTCAAAGTAAAATTTAGATAACAGAGACAAGGCATTTTTACAAAATGCTTGATCAATATGGATGACTTCTAGAAAAAGAGGCTGTTTGAAATCATAAAACAAAGCAAATAAACAAGTATCTAAATTTGTACAGAACAGTTGCATCTGTATCTGGGTGTAATAACTGAGGGTTGTTTTAAGCACAAAGTTGCCTTTGTCTTTAGAAAATTCAAGACAAAAATCTTTCCTTTTATCAGATAACTGAATAAGACTTTGTCTGGAAGAATTGTATATACATTTGATCTCTACAATCATTGGATTGTCAGGATGGTAAAGCAGCCCATCAGGAGAAGCTCCAATAAAAGGAAAGAGTGGGTGAACAACTAGTCCAGTGTTGCGGAATATATGTTTGGAGAATTTATTTCTCAAAATATTTTTGACCATGGGTTCCCTTAGTTTACCCAATCTCACAGGCAAAACAGCACTAAAATTTTTTCTACTATTTGCCAGTAAAGAAGCAGCGAAATCCACAAAATTATCCTGCTTCTTTAGAATTGTATGGACATTTGATGCTGTTAGTCAATAAATTCTTTCTCTGCACACTGCTCACAATTTTGCAGCATTGTCTCTCTCTCAAAATACACAAGTTCGTCTAGATTTTTTCTCACTTTTTCATGATAAAAAACAATTGAAAAAGAGGAAGTTCAGCTGGTAGGTCTTTGCCAATGTCTGATAAGACAAAAGCTGGCAAAGGTATATTTCTGTCATAGAAAATAATGTCAGAGGTTAATTTTTTAGGATCGGCTTGCAGAACTGAAAATATAGGAGTGTTCTGAGGTAAAGCAGACATTGAAACACTGGTATCAAAATTTGTTAGACCAGTCTTATCACACATAACTATCCTTCGTTTTCTGAGGCGAAATTGCTTTAGGTGCAGGTTGATGCCATGTCTGAATTTTGTCTGTTGGTGCTGCATACATTTCTTTTCTGCTATAGTCTTCTAGAGCAGACAGAAGACCAAAAAGATGTTTACAAAAGGCGGGCTTGCAACCCCCTGCACACTGACACTCTCCTTCAATGACCTGAACGAATAAACATATTTTTAAAAAATTAATAATTACATATATATAAATGCATTAGATGTTCTAAAATTATTAGGTGATTATTATTTGATAAAACCCCCACTCACAGGTTGTAGATTATGCCCACTTCGCATACCTCTTGCACTGCCTCTGAATATATGATTTCTAATTTAAATTAAATCTATAATGTAGATAAAATGTAGTAGACATCTAGATTTATCAGTTTAGAATTATATTGAATCCTACAATGTTCATGACTTAAATTGTGTTAATAACATTATAAATCTTGTCACTCTATTCTAGGTGATAAGTAAATGATATATATATATCTTGATTTCTAGAACTAGCCCTATTCCAGATCTAATCTCTAGAATCACTCTAGACAAGTGTTTCTCAAAATGTGTTCCGCAGAACCTTACGCCTGAATAAGTGTTCCATAAACTACTGGAATAATTAATTAGTAGGCTACCGTGTGAATAAATCTCTTTAAAAAATAAGAAAAGTTTTCCCCTAAATACTCAGTGTGCGAAGTGTTCCGATAAGGAAAAGGTTTGGGAAACACTGTTCTAGACAAGGACTATATGTATAGGTCTAAATATAAAATATATATATATCTAGATCCATAACATTAAAGAAGATCACCCATCACAAATGGAAGTTCTCAATCAGACACAGCAGAAATAAATACCTATCACTGTTAATATTAATAGCAGGAGATGTAGAGTCAAATCCAGGGCCTAGATCTAAAGATACATGCAACATCTGCAAAAAAGTATGCACCATGAAAAAGAAAGCCATTCAATGTGACACCTGCGATGAATGGTACCATGCATCATGTCTCCATATGAATACACCTGTGTATTATGCCTTAGGCAACAAAGACGCATCATGGCACTGTGTATCGTGTGGGTTACTTCAGTTTACATCAGGACTGTTTGATTCCTTTGATGCAGACACTTCTAACCCATACAATATCCTAAACACCATCCCAAACCAAACTCACCAACCACTAGCCAGATCCACTCCTGTTAAACCTAAATCTACTAAAATTAATACAACAGCCTCACTAAACAAACCTACTAAAGAAGTAATACCAAAATACCTTAAAACCTTAGTAATAAATTTTCAAAGCATTAGGAACAAAACAGCAGACTTAGAAATTTTATTAGAATGTGAGAAACCAGACATAATTGCAGGAACAGAAACTTGGCTGCATCCTGAAATTTATAATGCAGAAATTTTCAATAGTAATTATGAAATTTTTAGAAAAGATAGGGCTGATAATCATGGGGGAGTTCTTCTAGCAATAAAAAACACTCTTATAGCAGAAGAAATTACCTTCTAAACTCAAAAAATATAGAATCAACATTTTGTAAAATTAATACCACCTCAACATCCCTTATAATAGGCAGCATTTACAGACCACCAAATTCTAGTTTAGAATACATGCAGGAACTATGTAATCAGATTACTACTCTTAAAGAGACAAATAAAAATGCAGTTTTTTGGATTATGGGTGATTTCAACCTACCTGATATAAATTGGAAAACACTAACCATAGATAAACACCAAAACCTTAAGGACATAAATGAGCTTTTCATAGAAACTTTACACAACCTAAGTTTAGATCAAATCATTAAAAAGCCAACTAGATTAAACAACACATTAGATCTCTTCTTAACCAACAGACCTGGATTAGTAGTTGATTATGATATTATCCCTGGTCTATCAGACCACGAGATCATTAAAATACACAGTCAGATAAAAGCAGTAGCCAATTCAAAACCCAAAAGAAAAATCTTACTCTGGAATAAATGTAACCTAACACAACTACACCAAGCTGCATTAAACTTTCAACAAACATTCTTATTAGAAAAAGACATTAACCAACCAGTCGATGACCTCTGGAATTTCATGAAAAAACATCTTAAAAGCATTATAGAAAATCATATACCAACTAAATACACATCAAACAAAATAAATAAATGCTGGTTTAATAATAGACTAAAGAAGCTTTGTAAACAGAAAGAAAACCTATATAGAAAATTTAAAGAAACTAAGGCAGAAAGAGTTTACAAAAAGTATATAAAAATTAAACACTTAACCCAAAAAGTAAGCAGACAGCTGCAGAGTGAATACATAAACAATGTAATATCTAAAGATAACAACAAAAACCTATGGTCATACATTAAGTCTAAGAAAATGGAAACAACAGGCATAGCGCCATTAAAAGATGAACATAACATAATACATAATGATAATGAAACTAAAGCAAACATCCTAAACAAATACTTTGCATCAGCATTCTCAGCCCCAGGAGACAAAGACATATTACTGAATTTGAACCAAGTAGACAACATAGAAGATATAGTAGTACAAGAAAATGGAATTCAAAAACTATTATCCAACACCAAACCAAATAAAGCGTCTGAACCTGATGGTATTCCGGCTAGATTACTCAAAGAACTAAGCAATGAGCTAGCCCCAGTGTTCAAAATACTCTTTCAGGCTTCACTTAACCAGGGCAGAGTACCAAAGGACTGGAAAGAAGCTAATGTCACCCCCCTATTTAAAAAAGGAGAAAAATCTGACCCAGGAAACTACAGACCAGTATCACTTACCAGCATCACATGTAAAATACTAGAACACATAATATGTAGCAACATCATAAACCACTTAGACAAACAAAATGTCCTCACACCATACCAACATGGCTTTAGGAAATATAGATCATGTGAAACACAACTAATAAAACTAATTGATGATTTTTCAAAAGGTTTAGATAATAGTGAACAAATAGATGCTATCTTACTAGATTTTTCTAAGGCTTTTGACAAAGTTCACCACTCTAGTTTGCTTAAAAAATTAAAATATTTTGGCATTAATGGTCCATGATTAAAGATTAAATGATTAAAGATTTTCTGATAGGGAGAGAACAAACTGTAATAATAAATGGCTCTAAATCAACACCGATAACAGTAAACTCAGGTGTACCTCAAGGAACAGTCTTGGGTTCACTACTATTTTTAATTTACATAAATGATTTACCAAATTGCATTACTTCAGGAACAAAAGTCAGATTATTTGCAGACGATTGCATAATATATAGAACAATAAAAACAACACAAGACACAGATATTTTGGGACCCCTCAACTCAAGAAAACATTAAGAAACTGGAACAGACACAAAATAGAGCAGTGAGATTCATAACAAATGAATATTCACATTTGACTAGAGTAACACCTACAGTAAAATCACTAAATTTAGAAAACCTTCAGAACAGAAGACTCAAAAGTAAAGTAGCAATTATACATAAAACACTGAACCATAATCTTCAAATACAAAAACAAAATTTAATAAAATACTCTGAAAGACACAAAGATAAAGGCACATTCCTCGTCCCATATGCTAGGACAAATTTGTACAAATACTCCTTCTTCCCTAGTGTTATTAGAGCATGGAATGGGTTGCCTGAGCTAGCTAGGAAAACCAGTGACTTGGCAGAATTTAAGTCATTGATTAATATGCATGACTAAATGCATGACGCATAGGACGTAATCATCTTCTTTTTTGAAGTAACGTCTGTATTATATAAGATAAGATAGTAAAGAAGGTCTTGACTACAATAAAAAGAATTACATAGCATAGGCCTATAATTCTATATCTTAAGTCAAAGTAATCTAGATCCAGGTAGATCTAGAGACTATATTACTTGCTAAATTTATTATTTTTTATTATTTATAATGTATTACATAATTAATAAATTAGTAGATCTATAATCATTAATTTTCAATATTTCTAGTCATAATACTAATACTCAGTAATAGTGCCTGGTAATCTAGTAGACCTAACTAATAAGTTAAATAAGTCAATTAGTACTAGATCTAGTCTTTAAGTAAGTAGATTGACTAATCTAGATCAAAGATCTATACTCTGTAGTACGATAGTCATAGATTCTATAGTAATTTAAAAGTAGCTTACCTTTCCATTGTAGCTAATCACTCCAGTAACACTGTGCGCAGAATGTTTCTTCATCTCGGCTTTGACTCGAGCCTGAACGTAGTGACAAAGTGTTTCTTCATCCGATTTAAATCTAATATCTGTCACAAAATGTTCTTTGAACAATGTTTGTCCTTTGATAATGACGTGTCTGTAATCATTTTCACATGCATGTGCTGCATTTATAACATCGCAATATTCTAACAAGTTAACAAAAGTAAAATTTACAAGCAAGAGTGGTTTTCTAACAATAGATTCCATGTTGGTGTCTAGATTAAGCTGATGGTTGTCACGTGACTTGAAGGTGTTTGTTTACGATTGGTGAATGAGGTCCATTTCATCAATATGGAAATGGAGAGCGAGCATAAAGGAAGGGTCGCGGATTGCAGATGCAGATTGCCTCTGCTGGTAGTTTTTAGGCTCGACCAATTAGAACACCAATGTAGTAGTATGCATCGTGACACATAGTTCCCAGCGGAACGACACAACAGAAATAGATAGAAGGGTGAAAATGCAACGGCGTCTGGTGATTTCAGATGCTCAACCTGTGACCGCAGCTGTGTAACGAGTATTATCCTCTTTAGTCACACAAGATGCAAATAGAAAAGACCCCTCTCGAGACGTAAAATGTCACGAATAGGAATTCCATGACAACTGTTTCATATTTATAATTGACTTTTTAGATATTTTGAGTTTTTTTGTTTCCATCTGAGAAATAGGTGCATGGTATTTATTATCCCCAGACCAATAAATAATCTTTTTTCTTCTCCGCCTAAACAGATTTCCTCATTATACTTTCAACTTTCCCCTTGCCAAACCAATTCAGCTAAAATATTTAAGCCACATTATACTTGCAATTTCCAGTCGTTTGATCATCGCCTATACTTTGGAATTCAGACAATCGAACACATTCCCTACTCTGTTCCAAACAAGATTCAACGTTGAGGACAAAACCTGGCAAGGAAAAAACAATTCTGCATTGAAGACTAGTATGTATGTGTGTATGTATGTATGTATGTATGTATGTATGTAATGTATGTATGTAAGGATAGATAGATAGATAGATAGATAGATAGATAGACAGATAGACAGATAGATAGATAGATAGATAGATAGATAGATAGATAGATAGATAGATAGATAGATAGATAGATAGATAGATAGATAGATTGGATCACATTACACGCGGTTGAAACTCCCCCCCCCTCCCACCCGTATGACAACAGCGTTCTGACTCTAGCTAATGCCTAGGCTTTCATCTCTACTCCATAAGAAAATCAATTATTGCTTTGTGAGTACAGTACGCCATAACCTATGCAGATTTTTACAAAGCTTTACATCAACTCACTTTGTCTGTGTGATAATAAGTTTCTACACGTTACTTCTCCGACACCCAATCTCATATCAATTTGAAATTTCGCACAATTATTTCTTTTACCTAACTACACAAAAATAAATAAATAAACATTACCTAATTAACTATAACTAAATTTTGTTTTGTTTGGTATCTCGAACAAGGGAAAAATATTATACATATTTGAAGCGGTGGCATAAGTCTCCTTTATAGGTCACCGCTCTAAATTGTAACCAACTATATATAATTAAATAATTTTCTCTAGTTATAATTACCTCACTAGCAGAGTCATTGACACGATTCGTATAAGCGTTGTTTTTTTTTTAAGTATGTGTTATGTTTTTCATGTTACAGTTACATTTGAATGACGCAACGTAAGCCGATGTTTTCAGGTTATAAAGAAAGAAACATATCTCTCAGATTGCCACATTGTGAGATTGCGCAGAGAGGGATCAGTTTGACTATCTGCCATTTGACAGGTTTGACTATCTGCTATTTGACAGGTCTGGCTATCTGCCAGTTGACAGGTTTGACTATCTGCTATTTGACAGGTTTGACTATCTGCCAGTTAGCAGGTCTGACTATCTGCCATTTGACAGGTCTGGCTATCTGCCAGTTAACAGGTCTGACTATCTGCCATTTGACAGGTCTGGCTATCTGCCAATTGACAGGTTTGACTATCTGCCATATGACAGGTCTGGCTATCTGCCAGTTGACAGGTTTGACAATCTGCCATTTGACAGGTTTGACTATCTTCCATTTGACAGGTTCGACTATCTGCCAATTGACAGGTTTGACTATCCGCCATATGACAGGTCTGGCTTTCTGCCAGTTGACAGGTTTGACTATCTGACATTTGATAGGTTTGACTATCTGCCATTTGACAGGTTTGACTATCTAACAGTTAACAGTTTTGACTATCTGCTATTTGACAGGTTTGACTATCTGCCAGTTAACAGGTCTGACTATCTGCCATTTGACAGGTCTGGCTATCTGCCAATTGACAGGTTTGACTATCTGCCATATGACAGGTCTGGCTATCTGCCAGTTGACAGGTTTGACAATCTGCCATTTGACAGGTTTGACTATCTGCCATTTGACAGGTTTGACTATCTTCCATTTGACAGGTTCGACTATCTTCCAATTGACAGGTTTGACTATCCGCCATATGACAGGTCTGGCTTTCTGCCAGTTGACAGGTTTGACTATCTGACATTTGATAGGTTTGACTATCTGCCATTTGACAGGTTTGACTATCTAACAGTTAACAGTTTTGACTATCTGCCATTTGACAGGTTTGACTATCTGCCATTTGATAGGTTTGACTATCTGCAATATGACAGGTTTGACTATCTAACAGTTAACAGTTTTGACTATCTGCCATTTGACAGGTTCAACTATCTGCCATTTGATAGATTTGACTATCTGCAATATGACAGGTATGGCTATCTGCCAGTTGACAGGTTTGACTATCTGCCAGTTAACAGGTTTGACTATCTGCCATTTGACAGGTTTGACTATCTGCCATTTGATTGGTTTGACTATCTGCCATTTGACAGGTTTGACTATCTACCATTTGACAGATTTGACTATCTGCCATTTGACAGGTTTTGACTATCTGCCATTTGACAGGTTTGACTATCTGCCAGTTAACAGGTTTGACTAATTCTCTGTAACGTTTGTATGTTTGTGTTGCAAATCCATAGCAAGTTTTTATGTGGAACTATGGACTATTTTTTTAATAAACCTTTTTTTCTCTTTATTCAGCAAGAAACAGAACTCTAAGCTTTCTCACTTTATTAAGAAAGAGACTTCCACAAATGAGATTAAAATATTTTAGAATTTTGACAGGTCAAAAACTTCTAAGTTTGTTTTTCTTTAAAAATTTTTCGCATTTTTACGGATGACGAAAAAGTCGCGATTAAGCGGTAACGCTTGTAGCATGCTCGGAATGAGTAAATACAGGTCCGGATTTACGACAGTGCGTCTACCTAGGGCTTTATCCTTCACAAACACAAAAATATAGACTTTTTAAAACTAAAATACGCATATTAAATAATTTTTTAAAAGAAAAGTAAAATTAAATTTACAAGGAATCAATTTCTTCTAAAATATAACATGCTTTTAGAAATAAATATTTTTATTTGTAAGTGGATCTTTATTAAAAACTATCGCCAATTTTTAGGGCCCTTCACGAAAATCCTGCTCTTGGGCCTCCACATATTAAAATCCGGCCCTGATTATTAAATATGACGTTTTTGGCATTTTTTATTGTGTTTATGTATCTCAAAATCTCTTCAAATCTTTCTCTTTTTCTTTTTCTACATTTTATTTACTTTTGGTTCCATTTAATCGCCACTACATTTCACTATGTCGCTTTGTTTTATTTTTCTCTATTACGGTATCTTAAAAATCTAAGTGTAAACAACGATATTACTCCGACTTTTACAGTGAACATCACTAATTGTTTTGTATTATATTATAACTGCATACAAAAGACTGAGCTAATGAATTTAAAAAAAAGAAATAGCGTGTCGAAAAGAAGAAACACATTTTTTAGAAGTCTGCAGTGAACTGTTTGAAATATTGGAACAGACCCAAGTTTATTTTAAAATATCAGCGGGAATTCCTTTTTTTTTCGTTGTTATTGCTTAACGATACCTGCAGACGACAAAGACGTTTCTGCTAAGTGCTTCTGATGGCTATCACGTGATAAGGTCTACATGAAAATATATACTCTAGAAACATCACGAGACGTGTTGATGAGGCTGCATTTCAAACTTTTATAATGTATACAATTAAACTTTGATCAGAATAAAGTGATTTTTTCTTCTCTATATATACTTTTGGCTCAAACACCCAATTATGTGAATGTTAAGGTTACAAAGCAATGGCAGCCGCCGGCAAACTCGGTCAATGTTAAACATCTAAGCTGCATCTTTACCAGCGATAGCGATGACTATTTCGTCATAAAGTTCCTTTTCAGACCTTGTGATTTATAAGGCAGATGATGTATAGGTTATACTGTTTGAATGGCTGAGAATGAACAAGAGTGTTCTGTCGACAGTACTTTCCCTAAGATATGTCCTGTACCCACTATAGTTTGGTGCATGTTTTAACTACTCAGAAGTTCAAAATGCCAGTCTTTTTTATAGCTATTATTTAGAGCAAGTTTCATGCTTTTGGTTCAATCTCATTTGTGGACCGATGGGGGAAAGAGGCTATCTTGGAGAAGCTTTTCCGTGCTGCCTTTAGGCACTCGGTAAACAAAACTCTGCTCGAGTCGAGTGTCGAACTTTAAGCCATTTTGTTAGGTAGGCAAGCCATGCCCAAACGTACTGAGTCTCTCGGCCACGCATCTTCATCGAGATTCGAGTCGGGACCCTTCGGTTTGGAAGTCAAGCGCTTTACAACTCGGCCCCCACGCCCCATATATATTACGACATAGTCTGCTGAATAGGTCAACGGTTTACGACCTTTACGTCATATGCCCTATAGATCTCAAGGTCTAAAAGGGAAACTTTACTCTTTTTTTTTATTTAGTGAATAGTTAAGACAGTAACACGATGTTTCAACGGTTACGGTCTATTTGGACAAGCTAAACTATTAGTCTTTAAACAAAAATGCAATTATTTAACACAATCGTCATCCCAAAGCAGGGGACTGATTTTATGGAGACAGATTGCCGCCCAATGCGCCTAACGGTGCCGCGGCAAGATCCTAGTCTAATATTTATTATTATTATGTCGGGAAATTTCGCGCTATTTTGTCGGCGCTACTATGTCGGCGCTAGTGTGTCGGCGCCTTTTTTGTCGGCACTATTTTGTCCTCGCTATTTTGTCGGGGAAGAGTGTGTTGTCCAGTCAACACGATTTGCTTACCACTTTGCCTTCTCCCCCCCCCCCCTCCATCTTCGGTCATGATTTTCATTTGAAAAAAAAGTTATCTAGGAACAACATAAAAGCCCGAATTAGCTAACGCGGTCTTCACCGAGATTTGAAAATGAGACTCTCAGTGCAAGCATCCTCAAGCCAACATTAGCCACTGTGCCAGCGAAGTGCTTATGAAAACTAGAGGTTTTAGATTTATCTATTTATACTTTATAGTATCAAACATTTAAGCCATGACCTAATTATTCTAGTTATCTACAAAAGCTTAAGGAGGACTAATTAAACTTATGCCACAACATCTGTCAAGTACAATTACTTTCCTTTGTTCAATACTAAACGAAATAATTAACAACCAATATTTAATCAACCATTGTGAAACTCTGCTATTTCGATGCCTGGTAAAAAATATGTTACACCTTATTTCACCTTAACCCATTATTGGATCAAGTTGAAACTTGAAATAATTTATTGAACCTTACAAAATATGAATCAATGAATAAATCAACCAATTAATTATTGCTTATTAATTAATTTGTTTCATGTAGAAAAAGGGAAATAACTTATTTAGATATATGGTTGCAATATAAGTTTCTTCCCCTAAAATAATAATTGCTGTTTTCTAAGATTATATGTTGATAATATACTTGTTTCCAGGTTAGAGAAGGTAATATCCTAGCAGTTTCCCGATATTTGAGCAATGATAAATGCTAATTGGCCTAGAGAGACACAATGTTTTCTAGTAATAAAAGTAAGCTCTTTCAGTTTTGAATAGGGTATACTATATTTGCGTTAGAAAAGCATTTACCAGATAATACAACACATCCAGCACACAAGAACAAAGCAAAATAATCCATGTTGAACTAGAACACAAAGAACAAGAACTTTGACTTCAAACAAACCAGATCTCGGAGATCTGGTATGAACAAGCGAGAAACACTGGAACTCTCTGATAGAGGCTACTGACAGGTAAAAGTAGTCTTAGTCTGCCCCCTCTCTCACTCTTCCTCTCTCTCTATCTCCCTCTCTCTTCCTCTCTTTCTCTCTCTCTCTTCCTCGCTCCCTCTCTCTCCCTCTCTCTCCCTCTCTCTCTCTCTCTCATAAATTTGTCCTGCCCCTTTACTTTAAATACTAACTGTCAATGATTCGCTTCAAAGCAGAGTTGGAAAAAGAAGGGAAATGGGAAGGGGGGAATATATGAATTGATGATTTCGTAAATATTTATTTTTAAAAAAAAGGAGAGGGAAGTATGTGAGAAAAAAAGGGGGGAATCAGGGTGAGTAATAAACGAGTGCTAAATTCTCGCTGGCGAAAGCTGGTGAGAGCTGTATGTCAAGGTCGAGAATGTGTAATTTTAGAAGTGCAGTTTTCGTGTGTTTAGTTATGGTGTGCTTGTTTGCCTTCACAGGTGTGAAATAGAGTTTTTAATTTTAGAATCTAATACATCACTAATATTTCTCTCTTTTTACAATACCTCTATTCAAGTCACAACTTCATGGAGGAACCTGGACGCTGAACTCATAAACGGCTCTAACGATTTTCCTTAAAATCTAACAGTTGATGTATATCGCTGAGGAAAGAATTACTAGCTCGTTGGCCACACCGGGGAAAACTCTAGTTTGATCGTTATAATTTATCAAAGTATAAAAGATAAAAATTAAAATTTGATCAGTGGTGCAAGCGATAATAACTCCCATATACATTTATTTGATATTTGACAGTGTTCTGCTCTTTGAAGACAATGTGCATGAGACGTATTAGAATTTTCACATTTCAACTCCCTCTGTCTGTCTGTTTGTCTGTCTGGTAAAAATTTTGAGCATTTGTTTTTACACATTTCCTATTCTTGGATCAAGTTAAAACTTTTCACAATTATTATGATTACTAATAAGTATATATAATTAAATAAGGGGAAGGAATACTACTTAATGAGTTAAATGAATTTAGTTCCTATATAACATTTTGACACCTTTTTTTCACCCACTTCCCAATTTCGGTTCAAGTTGAAATTTCGCATAATTATTAATAGGCGACAACAATACAAGAATCAGTCCGAAAATTAACCGATTAATTAATCACTTAGTACTAATTAACTAATTTTATATTATATAGCAGAAAGGTAGATTAACCCAGTAATCTTTAGACAATTGGCAGTAATTAGCGGTTCATTCCCTCTGATAAGATTTGTTTTTAAAAGTATTCTTTTTCTATTGCATTTTACTATGATTGTGAGGCAACAATTTTAAGACCGAGGAAGGAGTGATGGCATGAATTTTAGACACGCCTCTGACGGGTTAATATAATGGTCGTATTCATATATTAGTTTAAGGCAGACGTTTCGATTGGCAAATGAGAATCATGCCAAGGGCTGGATATGCACGCTGGTCGTATGTTGGACATCACTGCTCTGTAAGCTCTTGTTGAACGAACCTACTCCCAACATCTTATTCTAATTGGTTAGTTGGCAAGCCCCCTAGCCTCCTATCCACATAACCTTCTATCCACATAACCTCCTATCCACATAACCTCCTATCCACATAACCTCCTATCCACATAGCCTCCTATCCACATAGCCTCCTATCCACATAGCCTCCTAGACACATAACCTTCTATCCACATAACCTCCTATCCACATAACCTCCTATCCACATAACCTCCTATCCACATAGCCTCCTATCCACATAACCTCCTATCCACATAACCTCCTATCCACATAACCTCCTATCCACATAGCCTACTATCCACATAGCCTCCTATCCACATAGCCTCCTATCCACATAGCCTCCTATCCACATAGCCTCATATCCACATAACCTCCTATCCACATAGTCCCCTATCCACATAACCTCCTATCCACATAACCTCCTATCCACATAACCTCCTATACACATAACCTCCTATCCACATAGCCTCCTATCCACATAGCCTCCTATCCACATAGCCTCATATCCACATAACCTCCTATCCACATAGTCTCCTATCCACATAACCTCCTATCCACATAACCTCCTATCCACATAACCTCCTATACACATAGCCTCCTATCCACATAGCCTCCTAACCACATAACCTCCTATCCACATAACTTCCTATCCACATAACTTCCTATCCACATAACCTCCTATCCACATAACCTCCTATCCACAAAACCCCCTACCACCTAACCTCCTATCCAGGTAGCTTCCTATTTATCTAGCCTCATATCCACCTAGCCTCCTATCCACATAGCCTCCAATTCACCTATACTCCTATATGCCTTTTATGTGACACAAAGTTTTGAGGAATGACGTTTTGACGTTAAGTTATGACGTTATGAGACCATCAAAGCTGCAGGATCATTTAGGACGATGCCACCCTGATAATGATTTGAAATACTATCGAATACTCAAAGGTAAAGTACAGAATAGGCCCATTGTAGGCGAAATGTTGGCTTCAACGTCACAAAGAGGTTTACGAGCTTCTCACAGTATCTTTACTTATAGAAAAATCCGGAAAACTAAAGGTGAAACATTTTACCAGCCTTTGCAGAACTTTTAAAAACTATTTTGCACATTTGATATCATAAAACGAATGGACCTCATTCACCAAAACGAACGGTCACGTGATAGTATTGTTGAAACAACGAAAATAAAAAACCTGTCACGTGAAGATTTAAATTAAGATCTTAATTTGTATAGAAGAGATAGAGAATCACGTGACTCAATATTGTTTGCTGACGATTTGTGAATGATGTCCATTCCTGCAAGCAACTATACAGTTGAGAGGTGCTTTGGTGAAATGAGCTATGACATTAAAGTCTGCATACACCACTTCTGTATATATCTAGACGAGTTAATATTGCCTGGTAATAGATTTTTTCTATTGGGAATGGGGAAGTGGCCACGCTGAAGCACTTTCTATTTTTATGTTTTCTAGATTTCCGCACTCGATACAGACATTATCTTGTTTTATATAATACAGACGTTACTTCAAAAAAAGAAGATGATTACGTCCATCTAGCCATGCATTGTAAATTAATGACTTGAATTCTGCCAAGTTACTGGTTTTCCTGGCTGGCTCAGGCAACAAATTACTTGTTCTAATAGAACTAGGGAAGAAGGAGAATTTGTACAGATTTGTCCTAGCATATGGGATGAGGAATGCCCTTTTATCTTTGTGTCTTTCTGAGTATTTTATTAGATTTTGTTTTTGTATTTGAAGATTATGGTTCAGTGTTTTATGTATAATTGCTACTTTACTTTTAAGACTTCTGTCCTGAAGGCTTTCTAAATTTAGTGATTTCACTAAAGGACCTTCCCCGAACTTCTAAATAACACTTTCAAAAGTGTCACAATAAGAGAATAAGTTCAAATTATCAAAAAATAACATGGGAGCGAGGTCGCGTAGTGGGTACGCGCTTGGCTTCAGAACCTGGGGTCCTGGGTTCGAATCTCTGTAAAGACTGGGATTTTGAATTTCGGGATTTTTAAGGCACCCTTGATTTCACCCAACTCTGATGGGTACGTGACATGAGTTCGGGAAATGTAAAAGCTGTTGGTCGTTGTGCTGGTCACATGATACCCTGCTCGTTAACCGTTGGCCAAAGAAACAGAAGGCCCTAACATTATCTGCCCTATTGATCGCAAGGTCCGAAAGGGGAAGATTCTAATTATTTCAATAGTTGTTTACACAAGTCGCATCTCTTTATCAGATCTCTACAAAAAAAGTTTGGGTCGCTACGAGGTTTTCCCCTCATTGGATTGTATCCTAGGGTGAAGTAAGAAGCAATCGAACAGGCACAAACATTTTCAAGTTGATCTACAAACATTTTAAAGTTTATCTACAAACATTTTAAAGTTGATCTACAAACATTTTAAATTTGATCTACAAACATTTTAAAGTTGATCTACAAGTTGATCTACAAACAGGTATTGATGCACCTATAAAAAAAATCATTGCCCGATGTATCAGTTGTTGTTGTTTGTTCCGCAAAGAGTTATTCAAGCAGTTTGATGTATTGAACAATTCAAGTCGCCCGAAGATATAGTTGTATCTTTAGCGGCCCCCGAAAAGGAAATAGACGATAATAGTTTTGTTTGGTCTGTCTGTCAATCGTCCATCGGTCCGTCCGTGCTAATTTAATCTCATAAACTAGAACATAAATTGAAAATCCGATATCATGATATTTTACAACTTTCATAGTTCTGATGCAACGGCTACAGTTTTGTTTTCTGAAAACGAAATTATTTTTTTAAATCACTATTCAGCAGGGGGGGGGGGGGGGTCATAAAAATACACCAATTTTACAAATATTGAGTAATAAAAGTAAAAAACAAAATGGGCGACTAATTATTAAGGGAGAAACTATTTGGCTTATTTTTAACACGTTTATGCAAATGGTTTTAGATTTGTTTTTGTTTTACAATAATTTAGATTCATACCTCGAAAAACGTATTGTTCGAAAGGAATACCACAATATTGTTGACATTAACGCTGTTCACATTCCTCTAGGTCCGGGGTCGGCAGCCTGCGGCTCGCGAGCCACATGTGGCTCTTTGGATGTGAAGCTGCGGCTCTTTAGTTCCATGCGCAAATATTATTTATTTTATCGAAACTTTTTTTTAAAATAGTTCTGAATCGTTTAACGAGGATTAGGCGCCGATTCTATCTCTCAGCCACTTGTGCTCGCTTTTCCCCACACCTCTTCCCCCATTACACGCGTCGTCACTGTTGTCAGTCCGTCGGAAGCTCTTGGCTGTCGTCAGATGTTCCTTTGTAGGTTTTCATTCACCTTCGATGCATCTTCACCACTCGCTTTGGCTGTGACGTATAGTTTTTTTGTTTCAATTATGTGTTAGGAGCAATTATCTTCTCAAATTAAGCTTTAAAAAAATTGAATAATTAGCAGCTGTGTCGAAATTTTAATTCGTGAACATCTGGACTTTAGTGTCATCCGTAAGTTCTCACGTGGGCCCGAACGAGTCATGAACCCCTTTGCGCCATTGCTGCTACTCCACAGGCTGTGGGGTCCTAATAATCGTGGGCCCGGGTTCATTGAATCTACAAGTAAAGCTAATTTGGCAAGCTTCGTGGTACCACTAGAAATTGCACAAAAAGGCAAACCATTCACAGATGATGCGTATGTCAAAGACTGCTTCCTACATGCATCTGAAGATCTGTTTCCTGATCTCAAAATCAAACCAGAGAAGCGTTAAAAAAAATTAAAGATTTGCCACTATCCGCAAAAACAGTACAAGATAGAATAGCTAAAATGTCTTCAATAGTAACATATTTGCAGTTGGAAGGTATTCAATTTTCTTCTGTCTTATCACTTGCTATAGATGAGTATTGCTTCATAAAGACACGACACGTTGCCAATTTTGTTAGGTACATGTCTTGCCAAGGTCCAAAAGAAGAACTTCTAGGATTCTCATGACAAACTAAAGGGGAAGCGAACTCATTGAATACCTTGAAGACAATAAGATCGATTTAAATAAAATTGTTTCAATAGCAACTGATGGAGCCAAAAGTAGGACAGAAAAAAAAAGGGACAACAACGATTCTTTGGAGCAAAATAAACTACCAAATTCTTTCATTTCATTACATAATACACCAAGAAGACCTTTGTGCTCAAACATTTCCGTCCGAAATAGTTGAGGTCATAAATTTGGTAATCAAGATCGTTAACAGCATCTTGTCAAAAGCACTCTACCGTAGTTAATTTAAAAAAATAATTCTTAAACGAAATGGAGACTCAGTATTCCAAACTCTTTCTTCACAATAAAGTGCTAGATGGCTTCCAGAATGCTACAGTGAGGTACAGAAGTTGACATTCGGAGTGCTGACTATCTTTGGATTGACATATTCGTGCGAGCAAGTGTTCTCTTGCATAAATATAATTAAAAGTAAAGTAACAAGCTAAGTAACAAATGAAAATTTAGAGTCGTGTTTGAAACTAAAACCAAGTTATGAGCCAAGTTTATCCAAACTTTCTAAAACCATGCAAAGCCATCGCTCCCACTTAATTTGTTTGCTCAATTGTTTGTTGTTTAAGTACAAGTTAGTGTTGTAAGTAAATGTGTTACTGCTTTTGTATTTACCGAAATAAAAAGAAATATCTAATATATAAATATAATCTAATTTGTAACGAAAAACACTACTTATGTATGAATACATTTTTTTTCCATTAAAAAATTGTGAGAGTACAATTTATTGTTGGCCAAAAGAAAATGTTGTGGCTCTTCCAAAATAAAATTTTGTAAATTCTAATTTTTGGCTCTTTCGACTCAAAAGGTTGCCGACCCCTGCTCTAGGTAGATGATACTGCAATTTTATCTACTTTGCAATTTTATCTACTTTGCAATTTTATCTACTTTGCAATTTTAGCTACTTCAGCTACACCTAAATATTCCCAAAAACTACTGTAAAGAAAACCAATGAAGAATGAATGAGAATAATGCTAAAATAATGATATTTGGCTCAGAATGCTAGAGTTACACTTTTGACTTAAATGGTAATCCATGACTATGATTCGAAACCGGGAACCCTAGGTTAGAAAGCCAAGCGGTTTATTAACTCAGCCATGGCGCCTCCTAACTAACAAAAGAGGTTAAATTGAAATAATTGCATTAAAAATGTATTTGGCCTCTGTTGGTCATGAGGCACGACGCATATAACCCCATAGAATAATGGTTGCTACCCTTCGAACGAAATTTTCAACAGATGAGATCTAGTTATATGTTTGATACTTATGTCGATCTTCCTACCAAACAATAGTAAAAAAAATCCTTGCAGAACTCATGGGGACTACTTACTAGGTTTAAGTTTTGGCATATAACAATTCTGGTTCTATTAAATCAATACTTAGCTAACAGTTTAAATTCAAAATATAACTTTTGTTACATTATTAACTAACTTACATCAACAGACAAAAGGCACAAACACAAGAATACTCTGTGAATTACTATTAATAACTGTTGACAATTTTTATTTGATATATGTGTATTTATTGTTTTTAAGTAATGAATTTGTACAGATATTTTTTTAAAGAGCATTTTAACCGAATGTAAATATAGAAATTTAACTGACCAAAAATGCATCGCAAACAAAATGTATTTATAACATATTGTGTGCAAATGATGTAGATTACGAGGCCGAGGCTAATGGTTCCTTGTAAGAGACTTGATATCTAGGACGCAGAACTTTCAGTTAAAACAAAAACTGAAGAACAAAAAAGAAATATCAGTTACGTGCACCCTATAATATCAAAAATATAAATATTTCATTACAATAGTAATATCAACAGACAAAATGTTAGCTAATGGCACTTCTAGAAATGTAACAAACAAAACAGAGCTTAGAAGAGCCTTTAAAAAATCAAAGTTTGAAATACTCATGCTTTTATCAATGTAATTTCATAATATAATCTATGTATATACGCTATACAATTTTCTAGATAATATATTATAAAATTATACAACTTGATCTTATATTATTATTATTGTTATTATTATGTCAGAAACGAACAAATATTCATTCTCTGGCACTGCCAGGGTCGAGTTTCGTTAAACAGAAACAAAATTCATCGTAGTCCCATTATCTGTTTCCACTGAGGAACTTTCTGGTTATGTGGCGGATCCTCTGACAGGCAATGGAAATATTTTTAGGAATGTTAATCTTGAAGGTTGATATTATTATTATGTTAGAAAAGAACGAGTATTCATTCTTTGGCGCTGCCAGGGTCGAGTTTTGTTAAAGAGAAACAAAATTCATCGTTGTCCTTTTATTAGGTTCCACTGAGAAATTTTCTGGTACTGTGGTAGGTCTGCAGCAGTACCACCCTCTAATATTCATACCTACATACATACCTACATACATACATACATACATACATACGCCTTACTTTCTGCTTTGCATTATAGATAATAACTTCATTTATAGATCACTGTTAACAAACACAATGTAGGCTAAAGGCGCTATGATAACTATACACATAAACACACGAGCTAAAATGACATAAAATGCATATTAAAACGTTTCCTAAGCAGCTTCTAAGTAGACAATGGATACAAGATGTGTACCCTAGATACAAATGTGTACATAGTTTATCAACTTCCGCTTTCTCTTTCGCTCATGAACTTGGTCACGTGTTAGATCGAGACCAATCGTTATAGAAAGCCTGAACACTGACCTGCAAAGTCAGATCATGTGAGCAGTTTAGACCACTAGATCGTTGCCACGTCACAGGTCTGTACGGCGTAGCAACGAGCAATTGGTCTAAACTTCCCAAATTTTGTGACGTCACAGGTCACGAATGTAACGAATGGCCTCGGTCAGATGAACGGGCACATATTTTCTAAAACTAACCCCCCCCCCCTTCCGGCTACGCCCATGGTTTAGGCTGGACTGAGTTAAACAATCAATAGCTGAACTTCCTGGTCGAAAACTAAATTAGCATAATATTAGTCTTACCTTCATTTTCTACGTTGGCCCTGTCCAATACAAACAAACCAGAAAATTAACTCAACTAAATTAGACGTTAATGTTTAAACATAAATTAAATATTTAAAGAGGAATAATAATGGGGAAAGGATTTTAAAGTCAAGGATCATATTAAGAAGAGAATTTTCAAAATGTAATTTTAATAAAATATACTTCACTTTGTGTTTATGCCTAATACTGGAATTCCGTGTCACATAACCAACTGCGCAACGATGCTTCTAATGAAACATTATGTACAATTTACATAATGATAAAAACAAAATTCGCTATCTTTTTATCACACAAAATAATAATCCACCACAGAGGGAACATTTAAGCAAAAGACATACTCAGAGCAAGAGATATATCTACAGAATCCCCGACACGTCACAGTAAAACCTTGTAACATCTCAACAAGCTCAATAAAAAAACCTGTGACAGTAAGCTACAGAACGTTGCAGTCTTACGTACAAACTAATAATGTCTACAATTCTCAACCAAAAAAATCTGGTTAGCCCCACCGGAGGATTCCAGCTACTCGTCGCCTCAGCTTGGCACCTCCGGTGGAAACGTCTAGTAGTGGAACTAGATAGGTTCAGTACGAGTAGTGAACCAGGCCCTTGCGGGACTCACTGGGTGAGTTTTTTTTTTATCTCACTCGTGGTGGGGATGAAAGAAGTAGCCTGCACCCCAGTCCAAAAAGTCCGCCACGCCGTTCCACAAAGGGGGTCGTCATCAGAACCGGATTGTTGGATTGGCGACCCTCTCACGGAACAGTGGCGGTTACAGTATAGGAATATGTGGCAAGCTCCCCGCAGACAGCACTTTTCTCGGCCACTTGTAGCGAGTGGGACACAGGAACGGGGACGGAGCGCTGTGTACACAGCACGGCCCGGTTTGGCCTGTTCAATCGATATGGCCGTCTACCGCTGGGAGCCCTCAGACAGAACATGGGATGAAGAATCCCAATGTTCAGGTTTGGTTGTTGGATAAAAGCCTTTCTAACGATCAACGGGATGAACAAGCGCCCCTGCTGGCGCCGATTCCATACTAGACTTCATCAAAGGTTGGCCCCAAGTACTATTGAAAACGTAAAAGATTACTCTTAAGACAATTCAGTATAAAACAATTTGTTATGAAAATAACTCACTGGACGTAGTGCTGCTGGCACCTAGAAGAAGAAGAAGAAAAAACAAGATAAGTTTTAAAAAATACAACAATACTACACTACAACAACACTACACTACAACAACACTACACTACAACAATACTACACTACAACAACACTACACTACAACAACACTACACTACAACAATACTACACTACAACAATACTACACTACAACAATACTACACTACAACAATACTACACTACAACAATACTACAACAACACTACATTACAACAACACTACACTACAACAATACTACACTACAACAATACTACACTACAACAATGCTACACTACAACAACACTACACTAAAACAATACTACACTACAACAATACTACACTGCAACAATACTACACTGGAACAATACTACACTACAACAACACTACACTACAACAACACTACACTACAACAGTACTACACTACAACAATACTACACTACAACAATACTACACTACAACAATACTACACTACAACAACACTACACTACAACAATACTACACAACAGCAATACTACACTAAAACAATACTACACTACAACAATACTACACTACAACAATACTACACTACAACAATACTACACTACAACAATACTACACTACAACAATACTACACTACAACAATACTACACTACAACAATACTATAGTACAACAATACTACACTACAACAATACTACACTACAACAATACTACACTACAACAACACTACACTACAACAATACTACAACAACACTACACTACAACAATACTACACTACAACAATACTACACTACAACAATACTACACAACAACAATACTACACTACAATAATACTACACTACAACAATACTACACTACAACAATACTACAACAACACTACACTACAACAATACTACACTACAACAATACTACAACAATACTACACTACAACAATACTACAACAATACTACACTACAACAATACTACAACAATACTACACCACAACTATACTACAACAATACTACACTACAACAATACTACACTACAACAATACTACACTACAACAATACTACAACAATACTACAACAATACTGCACTACAACAATACTACAACAATACTAAACTACAACAATACTACAACAATACTACACTACAACAATACTACACTACAACAATACTACCTTAACACTACACTACAACAATACTACAATAATACTACAACAATACTACAACAACACTACAACAATACTACACTACAACGATACTACACTACAACAATACTACACTACAACAATATTACAAAAATACTATACTACAACAACACTACAATAATACTACAACAATACTACAACAGCACTACAACAATACTACAACAATACAACAACAATACTACACTACAACAACACTACAACAATACAACAACAATACTACACTACAACAATACTACACTACAACAATACTACCTTAACACTACACTACAACAATACTACAATAATACTACAACAATACTACAACAACACTACAACAATACTACACTACAACGATACTACACTACAACAATACTACACTACAACAATATTACAAAAATACTATACTACAACAACACTACAATAATACTACAACAATACTACAACAGCACTACAACAATACTACAACAATACAACAACAATACTACACTACAACAACACTACAACAATACAACAACAATACTACACTACAACAACACTACAACAATACTACAACAATACTACAACAAACAACAATACTACACTAGAACAATACTATAACAATACTACAACAATACGGAGTTATTGATTAGCCAGAGACGTTATTTATGATAAGTACAGTTGTCCAGAAGACTTCCCCTTTCAGACCTTCTGATCTATAGGACAGATGGTGTAAAGGCTTAGGCGTAAGTTACTCGGCTTTGTCCCTTCTCCTGTTAAGTGATAACAGACCCCCCGGACTCAATTCTCTGAGCCACACTGAAGGCCAGGAGTTGCGCTAGTTGTCAGAGGCTAGTTGAGACGCATGCCATTAAGAAGCATTTTATAGGCAGTGGAGTGCTGATATCCATTACCACTTCCGGCAATGACAACTTTGAGGAACCATAAGAGAGTGACTTAAATAGAGGTAAATCAGAAAAACAATAACAACGAGAGAATGAGGGAAATAGATGGGAGAAATAATGAGTAACAGAGAGAGGAATATATAATAATGAGAAAGAGAGATTTAAAGAGAGAGAGAGAGAGCAAATATGAGATAATCAGGAAAATAGAGCAACTGAAATACAAAATTTTCATTCTGGAAGTTACTAAATTTAAAAATGTAAATAAATGGTTGATGTTCCCATTTTTCAAACACTCACAGAGGGCGCTGTACTGCTGTTCTAGCCACATCTTCCCAGAGCTCAAATAATATAAGGTAAGATTCGTGCGCGCAGGAAGGGCCGCGTTCAAACAACTCAAGGCAGAGCTTAACATGCTGAAAAATAAAATTTTCAAGTGAAAATGAATTACAGTCTCAAAAAGTATGCTTAAAA
Source organism: Biomphalaria pfeifferi (assembly GCA_030265305.1). NCBI lineage: Eukaryota > Metazoa > Mollusca > Gastropoda > Planorbidae > Biomphalaria > Biomphalaria pfeifferi. Next base: position 388,777 of record JASAOG010000124.1, on the reverse strand, counting down.
GGGGGGTGGGTAGAAACATAGATACAGAAAGACAGAGAAATTAAGATAAGAAGGGATTATGGATTACTGTAAACATACAAATATAGGCATACATATATATATACAGAGAGAGAGAGAGAGAGAGAGATATCATGGGCGTAGCCAGGGTGGGGGGTTTAAACCGGCAGGGATGGTCGGAATTTAGTGACTGATTTTTGGCTTTGATTTTGTTTATTTTGGGAGATTTTAATACTAAACCATCACTTGCCCCAGCGCAGCCAACGAGGTTTTGAGCTTAAAAATCCCCTATCAAGGGGTTTTGCAGTCAAATCTCCCTCTTCTATAAAACAAAACAAAAAAATGTAAACGACAATTCCCAAGTCCAAAAGCATAGCTAAGGGGTAGGGTGGCCCATAATCATGTGGTAAAAAAAAAGTTTCTCACATCTAACGGGCACCCTCTTGTTGAGTTCCATTTGTCTTACTTAGTAACTGACCACAATTTCAGCTTCCTACTGCTATTGGAAGGGGAGGCTCAAGAGTTACAAAGTTTTGTATGTTAATGAAAAAACGCATTTTCGTTCAATTTTTTAAATTAAATTTTCAAATCCTACCATTACTGTAATGTAACTGTTAAGTAACGAAGATGACAACAAAAAAGTAAATTGTGAAGAGTCAGAAGACAATGTCTAAATATTGTCTACACTGAAACAGCACAGATGACAGACTTCTTTGTAGTTTGTGCAGGGATGACTTTTCTGTTGGCTTCAACAACTTGCAATATAAATTGCTTTTCTTTCTCGTTTTTTGTCAGCAGTCTGTTGTAGTCTTCAAAAAGTTTAACTCCACGTTCTGCAGTATCGTTGACCACACGCAAGTCGTTAATGCGCTGCTTACCTTTCTGGTAGTCAGTATTGTCATTCAACTGTTCTGGAGGAAGAACTAGAAAGGAGTGGCCTATCTGTAGCTTTGTAAGCAGGTTCTGTGAACGCCTTGTGGAAAAGTGACCCAAGCTGACGTCTTCAATTTGGAGCAATGATGGATCAGCTCGAACATGTCGCTCACTAGGTTCTATTCCAAAACCTGTTATTTTTTCTATTCTCGATTGGTGACACTTCATCGGAAAATAAAGCCAGGCTGACAGTCTCATCGGACAGGTACCACATGTGATTCTAGAGAATTTTTTGTGCTGCAATACTGATGTCGTGATCAATAGACTGATATTGCTGCAGGTTCTTCCAGAGCAAAAGATCTCCCCCAGGTGCTTCCGCTGCACAGGGTGCTTGAATCCAGGACTTTGTGTACAACAAGGCTCCAAACTGTACAAATCGTTTAAGTTGGCTCTCTTTCTTGGCTGTAAGACTAAAAATTTCTTTTTGATGACGGAAGAGGTAAATTTTGATGGCATAGATCAGCTTGGCCATCCACCTAGCATGATGTACAGGGCCTGGTGCTCTCCAGTGAATGGTTTTTGGAGGATCTCCCAAGATGATCATTGTCAGTTCAATGAGTTCTTCATAATCATCTCTGACCTGGGATTTCAAGTCAACGAAATTTGTCAGGAAGCTCACTGTATTTTCTCGGAAATCATCAGTGCTTGAAGTCAGTTCCAACTTACTGAAGTTGTCAAGCTTTATTCGTTCCCAAACGTCTTTAAATCTTTTGAAGATAGGTATGTTTGGTGAGTTAGAGGGACCGCAACACAAACTAAAAGCCTTTGCCAATACCAGTTCAAGAACATGATGACGACATGCCAGCCACAATAGTTCTCGACCAATAAGATTCTCAAGCAGCACACAAGCTCCATTGAAACAACCAGTGTTGACAGAAGTGGTGTCGAAGCTATAATATGCTCAAGGTGTCAGATGGTTTATATTGGAAACACAGGCAGGACCTTAAAAACACGACTCCAAGAACACCTTAAAGACATTCGTAACTTTGCTACTAAGCCCGTCTCTATCCATTTCAATAACACACATCATAGGGGTACCACCGACCTCCTCGTCACTGCCATACAACAATGCAACGACAAAAACACCCGTCTGCAGATCGAAAACAAACTTATTTACATGTCAGGCACCCTCCAACCTAACGGGATCAACAACCAGCATACTTTTATTTTATAAGCGATGGGCACTAACACTACGGTACCCCCTTTTCCCATTCATCTTTGCCTGACATCTCCGACCCCTTCCGTTTTCCCGCGCTTTTACACCAGCGCAGCTCATTTCTTTTCTGCCTCGATAGAGAACAACATCAGACAGATAAGTTAACTTAAGACTATTTTGTGTTAATTGTTTTTTATTTTTTGTTTGTTTTGTAGCTGATGAAGGCCTCGTGGCCCAAACGTCCTTTGTTTTACTTGGTCCGGCAGGGATACATATATGCATGTTTTTCGTATTTTTTATGTTACTAATATGTTACTCTTTACCCCATAGAGTTATCTATGTTTCTGTGTATTTCTCTCTCTCATATGTTTGTTTGTTTGTTAAATGTTTTAGATGTTTCGGATGTTCCTTCAGAGTTAAAGATAGTTTACTTCCTAGTCCAAACCTCCCGCAGGACGACGGGGGATGGGAGCGGGTAGGGTTTGAGCCCTCGACCATCGATAAATCCGAACGACACTAATATGTGTTACTCTTTACCCCATAGAGATAAAGTCCAAACACAGATAAAATAATCCGAGTGACCCATTTTCGATAAATGGAGTAACAAAAAAAATGAAATATTTGATCGTCTGCTGTGATGTTTCAATAAAAAAAAAATCCCGAGATGGAAACCAACATTCAGTCTAGCGCAAACCGCACGACCAGGCAGTCATCATATATATATATATATGACCTGAGTCTGACCTGACCTAGTCATGATACAAATAGGCCTATAAACTAAATAACTTTTTTACACAATGCCTTTCTCTCGTTCAATTTCGTGTTTTAAATGTATTTTTTGAAACTGCTACACAAACTCGATTTGAGCCGGGCTAAATGACTATCTTATCTTATCTTATAGAATACAGACGTTACTTCAAAAAAGAAGATGATTACGTCCTACGCGTCATGCATTTAGTCATGCATATTAACCAATGACTTAAATTCTGCCAAGTCACTGGTTTTTCTGGCTAGCTCAGGCAACCCATTCCATGCTCTAATAGCACTAGGGAAGAAGGAGTATTTGTACAAATTTGTCCTAGCATATGGGACGAGGAATGTGCCTTTATTTTTGTGTCTTTCAGAGTATTTTATTAAATTTTGTTTTTGTATTTGAAGATTATGGTTCAGTGTTTTATGTATAATTGCTACTTTACTTTTGAGTCTTCTGTCCTGAAGGCTTTCTAAATTTAGTGATTTTACTAATGGTGTTACCCTAGTCAAATGTGAATATTCGTTTGTTATGAATCTCACTGCTCTATTTTGTGTTTGTTCCAGTTTCTTAATGTTTTCTTGAGTTGAGGGGTCCCACACGGTGGATGCATATTCTATTATTGGCCTAACCAAGGTTAAATAACATTTTAGTTTTATGTTCTTATTTGATTTATAGAAATTTCTTTTAATAAACCCTAATGCTTTGTTGGATTTTTTTATAGTTTCATCAATATGTGGATTCCATGACAGTTTTTCATTTATTATAACACCTAGGTATTTTGAGTTTTTAGTCTGTGTTACTGGTTTGCCATGAATAAGTTAAGTGGAATTAATTTGTTTTAGTTTTTTTGTTACTCTTAACAACTGACATTTTTCTGGGTGGAAAGACATGCTCCAATTTGATTCCCATTTCTGTAATTCATCTAATTCTCTTTGTAAAACATCTGTGTCTTGTATTGTTTTTATTGTTCTATATATTATGCAATCGTCTGCAAATAATCTGACTTTTGTTCCTGAACTAATGCAATTTGGTAAATCATTTATGTAAATTAAAAATAGTAGTGGACCCAAAACTGTTCCTTGAGGTACACCTGAGTTTACTGTTATTGGTGTTGATTTAGAGCCATTTATTATTACAGTTTGTTCTCTCCCTATCAGAAAATCTTTAATCTACTGATGCAGTGGACCGTTAATGCCGAAATATTTTAATTTTCTAAGCAAACTATGGTGGTGAACTTTGTCAAAAGCCTTGGAAAAATCTAGTAAGATAGCATCTATTTGTTCACTATTATCTAAACCTTTTGAAAAATCATCAATTAGTCCTATTAGTTGTGTTTCACATGATCTATATTTCCTAAAGCCATGTTGGTATGGGGTGAGGACATTATGTTTGTCTAAGTGGTTTATGATATTGCTACATATTATGTGTTCTAGTATTTTACATGTGATGCTGGTAAGTGATACTGGTCTGTAGTTTCCTGGATCAGATTTTTCTCCTTTTTTAAATAGGGGGGTGACATTAGCTTCTTTCCAGTCCTTTGGTACTCTGCCCTGGTTAAGCGATGCTTGAAAGAGTATTTTGAACACTGGGGCTAGCTCATTGCTTGATCTTTGAGTAATCTAGCTGGAATACCATCAGGTCCAGACGCTTTATTTGGTTTGGTGTTGGCTAATAGTTTTTTAATTCCATTTTCTTGTACTACTAAATCTTCTATGTTGTCTACTTGGTTCAAATTAAGAAATATGTCTTTGTCTCCTGTGGGTGAGAATGCTGATGCAAAGTATTTGTTTAGGATGTTTGCTTTAGTTTCATTATCATTATGTATTATGTTATGTTCATCTTTTAATGGCGCTATGCCTGTTGTTTCCATTTTCTTAGACTTAATGTATGACCATAGGTTTTTGTTGTTATCTTTAGATATTACATTGTTTATGTATTCACTCTGCAGCTGTCTGCTTACTTTTTGGGTTAGGTGTTTAATTTTTATATACTTTTTGTAAACTCTTTCTGCCTTGGTTGCTTTAAATTTTCTATATAGGTTTTCCTTCTGTTTACAAAGCTTCTTTAGTCTATTATTAAACCAGCATTTATTTATTTTGTTTAACAAGCATTTAGTTGGTATATGATTTTCTATAATGCTTTTAAGATGGTTTTTAATGAAATTCCAGAGGTCATCGACTGGTTGGTTAATGTCTTTTTCTAATAAGAATGTTTGTTGAAAGTTTAATGTAGCTTGGTGTGACAAGAGGGACAATAAGGGTTGCTACTTTTATTTTTTTATTAGAGTTAGCCCCCTTTATAACTGGATTTAAGTCCCTGTCAACCGTTTACAAGGGCCACTCTCTCTTGAGTCTTTCAACTGACCAGTGTAGCTTGAACTAAATCTATAAAATGTTTGACTAATACTTATGTTGTACTTTTGTTGTGTTACTCAAGAGGAGTGTGCCACTGTTGTGGGAAGAGTATTTCAAAAATGAGCTAAGTAGACTTTATCGATTTGTTAGTTGATTTATGTAAATGGTATAGGTCTACTTAGTCTCTTATCCTCTTCTGTATGTCTTTTTTTTAAAGACATCTTTTGTTTACATACGAGACAGTAGTGGGTCTCATGAATGACGTCATTTCATTGTTGATGCATGTAGGATATTATTGTAAATTATTGTAAACCCTCTTTTTGGTTTTTCGGCATAAGACATTCTTGTGCCTCTGTGATGGTGGTCCTTTCATTACATTGACCGGAAACTGTGTTGCTACTTTGCTTTGTTTCATTAAATCATTTTCTTTTGTGAGCCTTTATGGCCATTTATATTTTTTCATGATCTTTTTCTTTTGTTTGTAAATAAACTTTGATTTTTGCTGGAAATGAAATCTCAGAATTATTAATTGTTTGTCTCGGTAGTTTTATACATCTAGAGGCTATAGTTAATAGCCTAGATAATATAATTGGGACCACAAAGTACCGCTGGACTAACTTGCCGGTGCAGTACAGGTCACTGGTCTTATGACCTATTCTATTTATAGGTCACATGGGGGCTCGTGAACAGGGTGAAATAGTTTGTTTGTTTTCATAAAGACCAGTGCGTCTACCCTTGAACCCTACTGAGATAGTACAAGGACAGTATAGTTTTTTTCATTGTATTAATTTTTGATTGTATACTGTCAAATTTTTGAATTGTGATTTCATTATTTTTTTTTACTTTTACATTTGTTTTTCTTATGTACTAGTATTATTTTCAGGTTTCTAAATCCTGAAAATGTCTGTAAAACAAAGTGAACTTCTCGACTTGTACGAGACAGGAAAGAAATTAGGTTACCAGAAGGAGGAACTTGAAGAATGGGTTGCCAGAGCTATCCGGCAAAACGAAGAAAGGGACGCAAGAGCAGAGGAGAGAAGAGAAAAACTCAGAATGCAGGAACTGCAGGTGACAGCAAAAATCAAGATGGAGGAAGAAGAATCTAAAGCACGAATTGCAAAACAGTCTAAAACGACCGAAGCCAACGACAAACCCAACAGAAACACAAGACGAACAAAAATGCAGAAGTTTATCGAAGGAACAGACAGAATGGATTCCTTCATCCACAGATTTGAGATGTTAATGAGGCTGGAAGGCGAATCCCAGAAAGAATGGGCCAGAGAACTCCTCAGCCTAGTGGGTGGAAGAGCACTAGATGCGCTGCAGGTGCTGAATGACAAAGACGTTGGAGACTACACCTTGCTGAAAAAGACTCTACTAGAGTTTTACCAATGCAGTGAAGACGACTATAGGAAGAAATTTCACGATCTGAAACCCCCGACCGACGGCAACATGAAACAATTTGTCGGCGAGGTCAAAGCTACTTTCGAGAAATGGTTTCAGTCCTCAGGAATTGACGAATCTTTTGAGAACTTGAAACAGTTCATCATAATAGACAAAATAATTTCGTCATCTGGGAAAAATCTCTTTGCATTTCTCCAAGAAAGAAAGCCCAGGCATGTCGACGAAGTTTTATACCTATGCCAAAGATACGTGGCTGCTCATCCTGGCGAAAGTTTGCAAAAAGATTCTGAGGATCAAGCAAGTGCATTTCTTGCCACAACGGAATCCAAATTTACAGAATCTACTACAACAGATTCAAGACAGAGTATAAGATGCTATACATGTGGTAGATTAGGACAGGTGGCGAAACAATGTAGAGACACAGGCAGAAGAATTTATAAGAAAAAAGAAGTAGTGGCTTATGTAGGTGGGCTAGATAGCAACCTGTCACCATATGTCAGCCCTGCAATCGTGAACGGCCATTACATCCAGGCAGCCCTAAGGGATACAGGGGCCACAAAATGTGTGGTGTTGGCAAAGTTGGTGAATCCTAATCAATATTGTCGGAAACGTTGCAGAGTTCAAGGTTTTGGTGGCCACATTAAGGAGTATCCGACGGCCAATGTACATATTAACTCCCCATACTTCAACGAAATGATGGAAGTAATAGTGGTGGATGAAGGACCATTTGAACTGCTGATAGGAAATGTTCCTAATATTGGTTTTCCAACAGAGTCTCAAATTACCAAATGGAAAGAAACTTATAGCTGGTGGCCGAGACAAGTAGAGGATATGCAACAACTAAATCGATGTCATGAAAATACAAATGTAGTACAAGAAACGATACAACAAGTAGAAACCAGGCAACAAAAACTAATCCGAGAACGAAGAAATGCTAAGAAAAATACTGACCAGATAGATGAGAAATCCAAACTTTCAGTTGACTTTTTCTGTAATCCATTTCAAAACGGCATACCATCAATAGCTGACCTTCGTGATAGCCAGATGAATGACATGGAAATAGCCAACATCATCCACAAGCTACAAGGTGGCGATACAAAAATAGGCCAACAATATGCCATGCATAATGACATTCTTGTCAGAAAGTGGACAGAAAAATCATCACTTATTGGAAGCACTGACGAACAGACCCTTAAAATTGTCATACCTAATGTGTTTCGTTCTGAAATATTAAGACTTGGTCATGACATCCCTATGTCCGGACACTTAGGGATTGACAAAACACGACGACGCATATACAAACATTTCTACTGGCCAGGCATTAACAGAGAAATAGCAAAATACTGCAAATCATGTCATGCCTGCCAAATCACAGGAAAGCCTAATCAATCGCCTCCAAAAGCGCCTCTTCAAGAGAATATAACACCAAAAGAACCATTTTCACACATCCTTTTGGACTGTATTGGTCCATTGCCAAGGTCAAAACGAGGGAACCTGTACCTTCTTACCATAATGTGTAAGACTACGCGCTATCCAGAGGCAGTACCATTGAGAAACATCAAGGCAACAACTATTGTGACAGCATTGTCAAAATTTATCACAACGTTCGGGTTGCCAAAGGTCATACAGACCGATCAAGGCACCAATTTTATGTCAGACATTTTCCAACAGGCACTTCGCCAGATGGGAATTGAACACTTGGTTTCAACGGCATATCATCCTGAAAGCCAGGGTGCCATCGAACGCTTTCACCAAACACTTAAAAACATGATGAGAACGTACGCTGAGACCGAAACAAACACTTGGGATGAAAACATTAACTTCTTACTGTTTGCTCTACGCGATGCCCAGCAAGATTCAACAGGGTTCAGTCCATTTGAACTTGTGTTTGGACACACGGTACGAAGTCCATTGAATAGAATTAAAGAAAACTGGATACCAACTCAGGAGGAAACGAAAGACTTGAGGGGATATGTTAGAAATCTAAGGGACAAACTCTTTAGAATTAATGACTTGGCTTATAGCAATCTTAGAGAAAGCCAAAATAAATCTAAATCAATCTATGACAAGAAGTCCAAACAAAGACAGTTTAAAATAGGTGAGAAAGTATTAGTGGAAACGGCAACGGAAGGTGATGCCCTTCAGAAAAGGTACGATGGGCCATACGAGGTAGTGGGCAAGGAAAGTGAAGTCAACTACACCGTACATGTCCCTGGTAAGAGAAAAGGAAAAATTCGTTGTCACATAAACAGGTTAAAGAAATTTCACGAAAGATCCTCAGATCATGCAACTGTACTAGCTATTGTAAAGAGTTCAGTCCCCATGGGAAAAGAGAACCAGGTATATGTGGATACCGTTCTCGACAAAGAAATCCCTACAGTTAAGATAAAAAATTCTGAAGCCCTGTGTAAGTTGTCAGAAAAATTAGAACATCTTAGTCAACGAGAAAGGGAAGCAATCAGTGATTTAATCGAAGCGTACCCGCAGCTGTTGTCTGATGTGCCAAAGCAGACAAACTTAGTGATACATGAAGTTAATGTAGGGGATGCAACTCCTGTGAAGCAACACCCTTACAGACTACCTCTCGCCCAATCTCAATTCTTAACTTCTGAGATAAACTATATGCTGGAAAATAACATTATAGAAAGAAGTGAAAGCCCATGGAGCTCACCATGCGTGTTGGTACCTAAACCTGATGATACATATAGATTCTGTACTGACTATAGAAAGGTGAATCTAGTGACCAAAGCAGATGCATTTCCAATTCCCCGCATTGATGACTTAATTGATCGAGTTGGACAGGTCACCTATGTAACAAAAATTGATCTCCTGTCCGGGTATTGGCAAGTTCCTTTATCGGAGGAGGCGAAACAAGTTTCTGCCTTTTGCACTTCTGATGGCTTATATCAGTACAAAGTTATGCCTTTTGGTATGAAAAACGCCCCAGCTACTTTCCAGAGGTTGATGAACAAAGTTATTGCCGACATTCCAAACTGTTCGGCCTATCTTGATGATTTAGTCATATACCATGATGACTTTGATGCTCATCTGGCTTGTCTAAGGACTTTATTTCAAAAGCTGAAGAACTCTAATCTTACTATTAATCTTAACAAATGTGATTTCTGTAGAGCATAAATACAATATTTAGGCTACATTGTGGGTAACGGGAAAGTTAAACCTATTCAGGCTAAAGTGGAAGCCATTCAAGAGTACCCTGTACCTAAATCTTTAAAGGAGGTCAGAAGGTTTTTAGGTATGACAGGATACTATCGTAAGCTTTGTTGTAATTATTCAGTTATAGCTGTCCCATTAACTGACCTCCTAAAAGGGAAAAGGAAATTTCAGTGGAACACTTCTGCTCAAAGAGCTTTTGAAGAGCTTAAATGTGTTCTTAGTACAGCCCCAGTTTTAAAAGCAATTGATCATTCTAAACCTCTCATTTTGCATGTTGATGCATGTGACTCTGGGGTGGGTGCGGTCTTGACCCAAACCGATGAAACTGGCAATGAACACCCAATATCATTCTTTTCCCAAAAATTTAAGTCGCATCAGATGCACTATAGCGTGGTAGAAAAAGAAGCTCTGGGTCTTGTTTTGACAGTTCTTCATTTCAGCTACTATATAAATAGTAATTTGTATCCTGTAACAGTATACACAGATCATAACCCTCTAACTTTTATTAACCAAATGAGGGGGAAGAATCAACGGATCCTGAGATGGAGTTTGACTCTCCAACCTTTTGATCTAAATATTATACATGTTAAAGGGAAAGATAATGTAGTTGCTGACGCTCTGTCAAGAGTGTAGAGAACATTGTAAACAAGTTGAATGCCTTGTGCATCATATCATTTCCCCACAAGAGCATTTTTAAGGGGGGAGGTGTGACAAGAGGGACAATAAGGGTTGCTACTTTTATTTTTTTATTAGAGTTAGCCCCCTTTATAACTGGATTTAAGTCCCTGTCAACCGTTTACAAGGGCCACTCTCTCTTGAGTCTTTCAACTGACCAGTGTAGCTTGAACTAAATCTATAAAATGTTTGACTAATACTTATGTTGTACTTTTGTTGTGTTACTCAAGAGGAGTGTGCCACTGTTGTGGGAAGAGTATTTCAAAAATGAGCTAAGTAGACTTTATCGATTTGTTAGTTGATTTATGTAAATGGTATAGGTCTACTTAGTCTCTTATCCTCTTCTGTATGTCTTTTTTTTAAAGACATCTTTTGTTTACATACGAGACAGTAGTGGGTCTCATGAATGACGTCATTTCATTGTTGATGCATGTAGGATATTATTGTAAATTATTGTAAACCCTCTTTTTGGTTTTTCGGCATAAGACATTCTTGTGCCTCTGTGATGGTGGTCCTTTCATTACATTGACCGGAAACTGTGTTGCTACTTTGCTTTGTTTCATTAAATCATTTTCTTTTGTGAGCCTTTATGGCCATTTATATTTTTTCATGATCTTTTTCTTTTGTTTGTAAATAAACTTTGATTTTTGCTGGAAATGAAATCTCAGAATTATTAATTGTTTGTCTCGGTAGTTTTATACATCTAGAGGCTATAGTTAATAGCCTAGATAATATAATTGGGACCACAAAGTACCGCTGGACTAACTTGCCGGTGCAGTACAGGTCACTGGTCTTATGACCTATTCTATTTATAGGTCACACTTGGTGTAGTTGTGTTAGGTTACATTTATTCCAGAGTAAGATTTTTCTTTTGGTTTTTGTATTGGCTACTGCTTTTATCTGTCTGTGTATTTTTATGATCTCATGGTCTGATAGACCAGGGATAATATCATAATCAACTACTAATCCAGGTCTGTTGGTTAAGAAGAGATCTAATGTGTTGTTTAATCTAGTTGGCTTTTTAATGATTTGATCTAAACTTAGGTTGTGTAAAGTTTCTATGAAAAGCTCATTTATGTCCTTAAGGTTTTGGTGTTTATCTATGGTTAGTGTTTTCCAATTTATATCAGGTAGGTTGAAGTCACCCAAAATCCAAAAAACTGCATTTTTATTTGTCTCTTTAAGTGTAGTAATCTGATTACATAGTTCCTGCATGTATTCTAAACTAGAATTTGGTGGTCTGTAAATGCTGCCTATTATAAGGGATGTTGAGGTGGTATTAATTTTACAAAATGTAGATTCTATGTTTTTTGAGTTAGGTAAGGTAATTTCTTCTGCTATAAGAGTGTTTTTTATTGCTAAAAGAACTCCTCCATGATTATCAGCCCTATCTTTTCTAAAAATTTCATAATTACTATTGAAAATTTCTGCATTCTAAATTTCAGGATGTAGCCAAGTTTCTGTTCCTGCAATTATGTTTGGTTTCTCACATTCTAATAAAATTTCTAAGTCTGCTGTTTTGTTCCTAATGCTTTGAAAATTTATTACTAAGGTTTTAAGGTATTTTGGTATTACTTCTTTAGTAGGTTTGTTTAGTGAGACTGTTGTATTAATTTTAGTAGATTTAGGTTTAACAGGGGTGGATCTGGCTAGTGGTTGTTGAGTTGGTTTTGGGATGGTGTTTAGGATGTTGAATGGGTTAGAAGTGTCCGCATCAAAGGAATCAAACAGTCCTGATGTAAACTGAGGTAACCCACACGGTACACAGTGCCATGATGCATCTAGTAAAGACTCTAAATCGAAACACAATCTACTTACGGACACAATTGATCTAACTGATCCAAGCGCATCTCTTGTGTTTGCAATATGCGGACACACTGGTTTCCTTCTTCTAAACCCGCATGGCTGATATTAAAGAAACCTGTAGAAAAATGTTCTGAAACTTCTGAGCTCTTTTCGCACAAAGGGATTTTTTTTATTTTTTTGTTCATTCGGTAACAGGAATGCTCAGTATAGCATTTTTTTTTATTACTCTCTTAAAATATTTTCAGTACAAAGCTTATATCAACTCACTTTGTCTGTCTGGTATAATTTTTTCTAAACATTATTTATCCCGCGCCCATTCTCGGATCAAGTGGAAATTTGGCAAAATTATTCCTAGTAATCGACAATACGTGAGTCAATAAAAAAAAATGAACCGATTCATTAAGTAATTAGTGTTAATTAATTTATTTTGGTATATATAGAAAAAGAAAGCTTATTCCTGCAGTATTGAGATTTGTGACAGCAATATTTGCTGTTCTTCTCCTTTGTTATTAAATAAGTTTTCTAACAATATTTTTGGTTTAAATGGTTTTTAGGCTCTTCCTTTGGCTCTATTCTATCACCCTATGGTCCAATTCGTGAAAAGAGTATGTAAGAGTGGCTTCTTCCTGTGTAAGTAGTGGCAGACCTGCTACATGTAAAAAGCCTTTATGAATGTAGTGTTACAAATGAAAAGTGACAGTTAGAGGTCACTACGTGTGACCTCGGCGAGATGACACTGCAGCAGGTGTTCTCTGGAATCGACATGTATAAACAACGACAGGATGTGATGTTTCCTCCCGTGTTGTTCCAGAGGATACTAGCATTGTTTTTGCAATATTGGACAAGCGATTAGGGACTCTATATAAACCAGAGAGTTAATGTGAAAAGAGTCAGTACAGTCGTCTTTACTGCTGTCTACTGTGTGAGACAGTAGAAGAGAGTGGACTTGAGCCGTTACAGTCGATACTGAAAGTTGAGTCGTCAAGTTCTTTGCAGTGTTTTATTTGTGTGCCCACTATGGCATTTAGCCAGAAGATCAGAAATACGTAACAGTATTTATTGTAATGGTGGTAATTGTGGTAATTTCAATATGCATATTTATATTTATGCTTAAAAATAAAGCAGACTTTTATATGAACATAACGAAATTTACACAAACATATATATGGCATATAGGATACATTGTAACATTAGAAAAAAAGTTACATCTAAATAATGTGTTACTAATGTTACACTAATATGTGTTACTCTTTACCCCATAGCGTTAAAGTCCAAACACAGAAAAAATAAACCGAGTGACCCATTTTCGATAATAGGAGTAACAAAAACAAAGCTAAATATTTGATCGTCTGCTGTGATGTTTCAGTAAAAAAAAAAGCCCGAGCTGGAAACCAAAATCTCCGGTCACTTCATCCCCGGTCATATCATCTCCGGTCATTTCATCCCCGGCCATATCATCTCCGGTCACTTCATCCCCGGTCATATCATCTCCGGTCATTTCATCCCCGGCCATATCATCTCCGGTCACTTCATCCCCGGCCATATCATCTCCGGTCACTTCATCCCCGGCCATATCATCTCCGGTCACTTCATCCCCAGTGACTTCATCCCCGGTCATTTCTTCCCCCGGTCATTTCATCCCCTTTTATTTTCATCCTCTGGTCAATTTATCTAACAAATAGTAATTGTAAAAATTACGTAATGAGCTATATTTAACAAATTCGTTTTTTTAAATTTAAATAACAAAAAGTGTAACACAATATATAAGAATAAAATTAAATGCCATTAAAAGACTAGGTTAGTTAACATGACTTGTAAAAGACTGATATCGTATTAGTAAATATAATACTTCTAGAGTCAGATCCTTTACCGACTAAAATATACTACAATATAAATTAGATCTAAATGGACCTCATTCACCAATCGTAAACAAACATTTGGCCACGTGATAATATTGCTAAAACAATGGAAAATACCTGTCACGTGACAGCCTGTGTGTATTACGTGATAGAGAGAATCACGTGGCTAAATGTTGTTTGTTTACGATTAGTGAATGAGATCCATTAAAGTTTAGATTTATATCTAGATCTAGATTCACTCACTTGTAAAAAGCTAGTATAAAACAGTCCTACTCAAGATGCTCAGGACTAAGGAAAGATTACTTAGAGTCTTAGACTGACTAAAACTTAGACTGAGTTAGACTTAGTGTACACTTGCAGTGAAGCTTTTCCATTTAAGGTTTACGGCCCATTCTGTATAGAGCTTTGAATAGTTCAGAGGAAGACCGAGAAAACGTTATTTGTGCGTTCTTCTTTGGTGTTCCTTGTTCGTACAGTCAGATGTAACGCTTCCCATCTATTCTATACGAATAAGAGCTGTCCATGGCTGTCACGTGACCATACGTTTCGGTGAATGGGGTCCTTAATGAGGTATCAGTGCAAACAGACAGCACAGTAAGTCTGAAACTTAATTAGTGGGTCGCTTGTCTAGCACACAACCTCGTTAGTTCTAGAACCGGGCCTATTGCTAATGTCATTGAAACCATGCTAAATATCGAATTTGTAATTGGATTTTCAAGCGACATTCTTTTACTTACAATAAGTATTATACTGAATGTCCGTCGAGTTCCTGGCGATGCTAATCATTTTGTGATACTCAACCGACTTGCATTCCCTAAGGACCTTGTCGAAACAGGACTTTGCCTTTGTTAAGTTCCTATAGGCGAAAAAATACAAACACTCTGTTATGGTACGATATAGGAATTAGTTATTTGTTTCGGAAATAAGGAAGGTTTTGACTTAGAGACAATGAGGTGACTAGTAAAAACTAGACCAGGTTTTAGGCAGAACGAAATATCAGACCATGTTTACGGACTTCTTTGGGACGCCTTAGAAATAAATGTCATTAAATGTCCTTAAGTGTTACCCCGGTTTGGTTGCGTTGGGCACCGCCGCGGATACGGCCTAACACCTCACATTGTATTTAGTCTGTTGGTCAGCTGTGAACTATGTGGCACGATGCTTGGGCGCCAAAACTACCAGCAGAGGCGTAGTGAGAGGGGGTAACGGGGCACGAAGCCCCGGGCACCGTCCTTAGGGGGGGGGGGTGCCCTGGGCATGAAAGGCGCCAAAATTTACCATCATTGTATTTATTTTAGTTAGGTAATACATTTTAAAGTTATTTGTATTATTTTATTATTAAATTTTTATTTATAAGCCTTTTGTTTACTACGCCTCTGACTACCAGGACCGGATCTACGACTCTTAAAGGGGTCCTTCACAATTCAAAAATACAAATAAATTTTGTTTAAAGTTTATATTGAGTGTAATTGAATTAGTCTTGTTAAGTAATGTAATTAAATTTGTAATGCATATAGACTAACAATAACAAATCTGTACGATAAGATATTACTTTATCAATTGTTGTTTTTTTTTTAGCTTTTTCAGTGTGTGTTCCCCCCCCCCCCCCCAAAAAAAAATTGAGGGATGGGGGAATCGAATTTAGTGACTGATTTTTTGTTTTGATTCTATTTATTTTAGGTGAGATTTAATACTAAACCACCACTTGCCCCAGCGCATCCAAAGATGTTTTGAGTTTAAAAGACTAAATGCGCTTAACCTCAACAAAGATGGCTAAGACGGATTTTAGGAGTCAGCTATAGAGATCGGGTCTCAACCTATTTAGTCACTTAAGTTGCAAAAGGAAAATATTATTTCTTGAGACGTAAAATGCCACAGATTGGAACTCCATGATAACTTTTCATTTATTGTTACACCTGGATATGTTGTTTAGTTTCCAATCTGAAAAATAGGTACATGGTTGGCTATTTATTATCCCCAAACTAATAAATAATTTTTTTCCTTCTCCCCCTAAATAAATTTCCTCGCCCTACTTTCAACTTTCCTCTTGCCAAATTAATTCAGTCAAAATATTTAAACCACATTATACTTGCAATATCCAGGCATTTGGTCATAGTCTATACTTTGGAATTCAGACAATCGAACACATTCCCTCTCATCCAAACAAGATTCAACGTTGAGGACAAAACCTGGCAAGGAAAAAACAATTCTGAATTGAAGACTAGTATGTATGTATGTATGTATTTATGCATGTATGTTTGTATGTATGTATGTATGTATGTATGTATGTATGTATGTATGTATGTTTGTATGTATGTATGTATGTAATGTATGTATGTATATATGTATGTTAGTATGTATGTATGTATGTATCTATGTATGTAATGTATGTATGTAATGTATGTAAGGATGAATGGATAGATGAATAGATAGATAGATAGATAGATAGATAGATAGATAGATAGATAGATAGATAGATAGATAAATAGATAGATAGATAGATAGATAGATAGATAGATAGATAGATAGATAGATAGATAGATAGATAGATAGATAGATAGATAGATAGATAGATTGTTGTTGCACTCGTAGAGTGATTATGGTTCATCTCAAACACTTTTTCATGTGACTGCGTAAACCTATTTCGGAGAGACACTCCCGTCCACATATATCGCAAGTCAAGGTGGTTTTCGCTTTGGTGGTAGAGGAGCAGGCCATGATGACTTTCGGGATGCGCTTGTCCTCCATCCGGCGAACATGTCCAAGCCAGCGCAAACGGCGTTGTCTGAGGGCTGTAAAGATGCTGGGAATACCTGTTCGCGCAAGCATCTCAGTATCGCACACTTTTGCTTTCCATGTAATTGTCAAGATCCTTCGGATTCTTGCGGAACCAGGTAGATAGACAGATAGATAGATTGGATCACATTACACGCGCTGCGGTTGAAACTCCCCCCCCCCAATCCACCCACCCGAATGACAACAGCGTTCTGGCCATTGCTAATGCCTAGGCTTTCATCTCTGCTCCATAAGAAAATCAATTATTGCTTTGTGATTGAAGTAGGCATAAACTACAAAGCTGTTTATGAACTCAATTTGTCTGTCTGATAATAAGTTTGTACACGTTACTTCTCCGACACAAAGCAGAAGATGATGCTGAACTTTTGCACACACACAAGACACACAAGAATGAAAAAAAATAGCTAGCTATTTAACTATAAATAATTAATTATTTTGTCTAGTATCTTGAACAAGGGAAAAATATTGTACTTTAAAAAAAAAAATGCTTTTAAAACCAATTAATTTAATATCCACCCAGTTATAATTTCTTCCCCTCCCCCCCCCCCTCGCCCCTCCCCCCTTTTCCATTTTCCCCACTGGTCCAGATTAGTGATATGATCATAAGAGTATTGAGAAAGCTTAAAGCATGAAATAGCGTTAAGTAAAAACATTTGGTAGAATATATTTCTAATCGCACAGATTTATTGTTGTTGTGCTAGAATCCCTAATTAATTACATGACTGATCCAAAGTGATTGACACAATTCGTATAAGCGTTTTTGTTGTTTTTTTTTTAGTATCTAGATATATACTTCTCTTCTTTCCTCAAGAGTTTGGACGAGAAGCAAAAAGTAAAGGAAAGATTACTCTATTATTTCTGCGGATAGTCATCCCACGAAAAAAAACAAGAGAGTTGGGGGGGAGAGAACACGTGGGTATTCACACGTCGCTACGAATGGCTGCGCGCCGGACAGTCAAACCCTGCCTGCTACCATCCCCCTTCGTCCTGCGGGAGGTTTGGACTAGGAAGTAAACTATTGTCAACTCTGAAGGAACATCCGAAAGATGTAAAACATTTTACAAACCAACATTTTACCAACACTAAATAGCAGCGCCGGACTTAAGCATTGTGGGGCCCTTTGCGAAACGGATTTCGCGGGGCTATGTTTGGGTAGGAAAGCGGATAATAAGTAAAAATTAAGAGTTTGTATTAGAAAAAAAAAATTCGTCTATGCATTTTATTCATTCTTTACTAAGTACAGAATTACTTTACGAGCCTTGAGTGTAGCAAAGCCATACAGTATATCATAATATCTCTGTTTTCTATATAGATCACGCTCAATAGCAGGAATTACCAAATGTTTAAATCTATCTTTGAGAATTGTTGACCTCAAGTAATTCTTCATTAGTTTGAGGCGTGATAAGCTTCTTTCACCAGACTACAAAATTACGGCTAATACATATTGCATAATGACGTTTTTAAATATCGCGCGTAGGATTGGCGTTTTCCATATTGAATGACACCCCCAAAATGACAATTTTTGTCTATATATTTCTGAATATTTAAAGGATTTTTTCGTATATTTTGTAATTTCGTGAGATTTCCAGGAGCTCCTGGTAAATCGACAGAAGAGCGCGGGAAATCTGTTTTAAGTTATAATACGGTTTAATTAATAATTTATACACCTTGAATTAGAGCGGGTCCTATTAAAGTGCGGGACCCCTACGGTCGCATAGGTTGCAGTGGCCTAAGGCCGGCCCTGCAAAATAGAGGCGTATGCTACTCCGCCGGTATGTTTTTCTTGTTACAGTTACATTTGAATGATGCTACGTAAGCCGCTGTTTACAGTTTATATAGAAGCATATCAATCAGATCGTCACCAAGCGAGATGTGCAGAGAGGGATCAGTTTGGCTATCTGCCATTTGACAGGTCTGGCTATCTGTCATTTGACAGGTCGGCTATCTGCCATTTGACAGGTCTGGCTATCTGCAATTTGACAGGTCTGGCTATCTGCCATTTGACAGGTCTGGCTAATTCTCTGTAACGTTTGGAAGTTTATGTTGCTAATCCATAAATAGCAAGTTCGAAATATGGAAGTATTGACAATTATTTTAAGAAAAAAGAACCAGAACTCTAAGCTTTCTCGCTTTATTAAGAAAAAATATATATCAGCATTTTGAAGGGTCAGAAACCTCTTAGTTTGTTGGTTTGTTAGTTTGTTTGTTTGTTTTTCTAACAATTTCTTTAGCATTTTTACGACTGGCAAAAATGCGATTAAGCCGTTAACGCTGGTAGCATGCTAGGAATAAGTAAATACAGCTCTGGATTTACGACAGTGCGTCTACCAAACTCAAAAATATATACTTTTAAAAACTAAAATATGCATAGTAAATATTTCTTTAAAAGGAAAAGGAGATTACATTTACAAGGAATCAATTTCTTTCTTCTAAAATATAACATGCTTTTAGAAATAAGCATTTTTATTCATAAGTGGATCTTTCTTAAAGCTTTCCAAAATGTGTAAGGGCCTCTACAGATGTCTTGATCTGGGGCCTCCACATATTTTAATTCGGCCCTGAATATTAAATATGACATCTTTGACATTGTTTATTGTGTTTATGTATCTCAAAATCTCTTCAAAACTTTCTCTTTTTCTTTTTCTATAGTTTTTCTTTTGGTTCCATTTAATCGCCACTACATTTCACTATGTCGCTTTCTTTTCTTTTTCTCTATCTTAAAAATCCATATGTAAACAACGATAAGATTACTGCGAATTGTGCAGTGAATATTACTAATTGTTATGTATTATATTACACCTGCATACAAAAGACTGAGCTAATGAATTTTAAAGAAAAAATAGCGTGTCGAAGCTAGAAACACATTTTTTTAGAAAGTCTGCAGTGAACTGTTAGAAATATTGGATTGGACCAAGTTTAAAATATCAGCGGGAATGCCTTTTTTTTTGTCGTTGTTATTGCTTAACGATACCTGCAGACGACAGAGACGTTTCGGCTAAGTGCTCCTATTGACTATCACGTGATAAGGTCTGCATAAAAATACATTCTCTACAAACATCACGTGACGCGTTGATGAGACTGCATTACAAAGTTTAACTCCTCTTTATATACTTGGCTCAAACACAGAATTATGTTAATCTTAAGATTACAAAGCAATGGCAGCCGCCGTCAAACTCGGTCAATGTTACACAACTAAGCAGCATCTTTACCAGCGATAGGGATGACTATTTCGGCATAAAGTTCCCTTGTGATCTATCTGTATCTATGGCTGACAGTGAACAAGTTATGTGGCTGACAGTGAACAATGGTGTCATGTGGACAGTACAATGAACAACCGCCTTTACTTTCCTAAAAAAATGTCATGTAGGCTGTATCCACTACAGTTCGGTGGACTCGAAGCTCAAAATGCCAATCTTTTTTTTTAAAGCTTTTATATAGCGCATTTTTTGTTCCAATCTCATTTGTGGACCAGTGGATGGGAGGGGGGGGAAGGGGTATCTGGGAAAAGATTTTCCGTGCTGCCTTTAAGCATTCAGATAACAAAACTTTAATAGAGTCTGGTGTAGAATCTCAAGCCTCCTTTGTTATGTAGACAAGCCATGTCCAGGCGTACTACGCCTCTCGGCCACACATCGAGATTCGAGTCACGATACTCGGTTCGGAAGTCAACCCTCACGCACCATATTTATTACGACATAGTCTGCTGAAGAGCTCATCTGTTTATTTTGCCGACTGTTTACGACCTTTACGGCATCCCTTTATATAGTTCTCAAGATCTAAACGGGGAACTTTTTATGGTGAATAGGAAAGACAGAAATACAATTTTCCGTTGGCCACGCCCTATTTGGACACGCTGAACTATTAGTCTTTGAACAAAAATACACTTATTTAACATAATTGTCATCCCAAAGATGGAGACCGATTTTATGGAGACATATTGCCACCCAATGTGCCAAACGGCACGAGGGAAGATCTTAGTCTAATATTTATTGCTAGTCGACCCACTGGGTAGCATACGCCGCTATTTTGCAGGGCCGGCCTTAGGTCACTGCATCCTTTTCGATCGCAGTGGGCCCCGCACTGTCATAGGACCCGCGCTAATTTTAGGTGTAAATTATTAAATTCAACCATGTTAAAACTTATAACAGATTTCCCATGGCCTCATGATTTACCAAGGAGCTTCTGGAAATCTCCTGAAATTTCAAAATATGCGAAATAGTCCTGGAAATCTTCAGAAATTATAAAAATCTTTTATAAAACTTAAACAAATCTCCTGAAATATATACACGAAAATTGTCATTTTTGGGGTGTCATTGAATAGGGAAAACGCCAATCTTACGCGCGATAAAAAAAACGGCATTATGCAAAACACGTAATTGTGGAATCTGGTGAAAGAAGCTTCTAGCGCCTCAAACTAATAAAGAATTACTTGAGGTCAACAATTTTCGAAGATAGATTGAAACATTTGTTAAATTCTTGCTATTGGGTGTACTCTATGTAGGAAATAGAATTTGTAGGTTATACTGTATGACTTCGCTACACTCGCTACGCAAGGCTCGTAAAGTAGTTCTGTACGTGGTAAAGAATGAATTAAATGCATAGACGAATTTATTTTCTAATACAAACGATTAATTTTCACTTATTATCCGTATCCCTACCCAAACTTGGCCATGTGAAATACGTTTCGCATAAATCACCACAACGCTTGAGTCCGGCCCTGCTATTTCGTGACAGAGTAGATTACTTGGTCTTCCCCCCCCCCCTCTTATTTTCGCCGCTAAAGTTACGTTGGGTAGAAATGAAAAAAAAAGTGATTTTTCCATGACTTCTTGGTCACAATGGTTAAGACCGGTCCTGCTATTTAGTGACGGGTGAATACTACTTGTTGTCCCTCCTTTTTTTTTTTTCGTGTGGTAACTCTAGTCTGACTTGTAGAAATAAAAGAGAGTTCTTTCCTCTACTTCTTGGTGTCCAAACTGTTGAGCCATGAAGAGAATTATATATATATATAGATTATTTTGTCGGGAAATTTCGCGCTGCTTTGTCGGCGCTACTATGTCGGCTCTAGTTTGTCGGCGCTATTTTGTCGCGACCATTTTGTTCGCGCTAATTTGTCGGTGCTATTTTGTCGGGGAATCCTATTAGGCAGAGGATGAGAGTCTATTGTCCAGTCAACACCATTTCACTTTGCCTTCCCCTTCCCCCGACTCCCCTTCATGATTTTCATTTGAAAAAAAAACTTTTCTCAGGAATAACATAAAAGCCCGAATTAGCTAGCGCGAGATTTGAACGTGAGACTCTAAGTGCAAGCCTCCTCAAGCCAACACACTAGCCACTGTGCCAGCGAAGTGCTTATGAAAACTTAAGGTTTTATATTTATCTATTTATAGTTTCAAACATTTAAGCCATGACCTAATTATTCTAGTTATCTACAAAAAGCTTAAGGAGGACTAATTCAACTTATGCCACAACATCTGTCAAGTACAATTACTTTCCCTAGTTCGATACTAAACGAAATAATTAATAACCAATAGTTAATCAACCATTGTGAAACTCTGCTATCTCGATGCCTGGTTAAAAAAAAATGTTACACCTTATTTCTCCCTCGCCCATTATTGGATCAAGTTGAAACTTGAAATAATTATTTATTGAACCTAACAAAATATAAGTCAATTAATAAGTCAACCAATTAGTCAATTAATGATTGCTTATTAATTAATTTGTTTGATATAGAAAAATGGAAATAACGTATTTAGATAAATGGTTGCAAATATTGGGTTTTTTACCTAATGTAATATTTTGATACTTTACTTGTTTCCTGGTTAGAGTAGGTGATATCTTAGCAGCACCCCGTGCGAGTGCTATATTGGTTGGCAACTCTGCAAAGATACTAAGTTTTCTATAACAAAAAAAATAGCTATTTCAGTTTTAAAAAAGGTATATTATATTTACATTAGAAAAGCATTTACCAGATAATACAACACATCCAGCACACAAGAACAAAGCAAAATAATCCATGTTGAACAGGAACACAAAGAACAAGAACTTTTACTTCAAACAAACCAGATCTTGGAGAACAAGCGAGAAACACTGGTTTCTCTGATATAGGCTACTGACCTGTAAAAGTAGTCTTAGTCTGCCCCCCCCCCTCTCTCTCTCTCTCTATCTCTCTCATAAATTTGTTCAGCCCCTTTACTTTAATACCTTTAATGATTCGCTTCAAAGCAGAGTTGGACAAAAGAAGGGAAATGGGGTGAATTATATGAATTGCTGATTTCGTAAATATTTATTTTATAAAAAAAAAGGGGCGAGGGGGTAAGTGGGATGGTGGGGCTCAGGGTGAGTAATCAGAGGCGGACTGGCTATATAGACATTCGGGCAAAAGCCCAGTGGGCCGGTAGGGCCACCGAAAGGGCCGCATGAATGCCAGTAAATCGTTTCAAGGCTTATATTTAAAAGGCAACACTTTGAGCGTCATGATTTAATAACAGTACTTTTGACACTTTTCAAGTCTAATACTAATCTAAAGCATGGTCGTCAATATCCTTTATCCGTCTATATAGTGCTTCTAGTAGACGTCCCTAAACGATAAACAAGAAACTTAAGGCCTTTATTTCTGATAGAGATCGACGTTAGTGTGAATCTATAAAGGGATCAGCAGCAACGTTCCAAGTCCTATAGAGGACATGTCCTGTCACATCACAAATTCTTTTTTCGTTTGATGGAGTTGACCCGCTACGAAGTCCTTTACAAAATCACAATTATTATCTTGAACAGTGTTGGAATGTGTTGATTGGAATTAAAATGCAAAAGAATCTAAATAGAAGGAGCAAAAATAAAGACTATTGCTGAAATGATGTGCAAAACAATATTATAAAGAGAGTTTATGTTATCACACAAACTCAGAGGCGCCCACCCCCCATCGAATTCCCCAATGGACCAGGAATGTGCAAGCCATAATCTTGTTTTGATTGTTTAAAGTAATAAAATTTTAAAATAATTTGGCGTTTATTTTTCACATAAAAGCAAACAGGACGACACTTTGATAAGACTCTTTTAACTCTTCTGGAATAAGTAGAGTAACCTAAGAACTTTTTTTTATTTCGGGATCTTTGGGCGCCTCTGAGCAGTGGCGTAGCATCCATGGCGCGAAGGGGTTCAATGGACCCGGGCCCACGACCATTAAGGGCCCACATCCCGTGGCGTAGCAACAATGGCGCAAACGGGTTGATTGCACTTGGGCCCAAAACTCTTGACCAGTTGGGGCCCACGTGAGAACTTAGGGATGACACTAAAGAAAAAAAATGCACTTTTGTAGACATATAAGGAATATAGAATCTGAAAAGCTCCCTCGAAATATCCAAAACGTGGCACGAATCTTTATATAGTTTTAAAACATTAACCATGTGTTTGAAGCTTGAGTTAATATACCAGTGACTTGTATTATTTAAATGTAAGGAACTGTTCTCCATCAGGTTTATTGTCATGGGGTTGAGACCTAAGTGTACGAGGGGAGACTACTGTTGCCAGATCGCCCCCTTGACTTCTAGGTATGTTCATAAACCATTGTTAGTATTAATTAGGCTGTTATTAGAATGAATGGAGTGGGAGGACGACAGTTTGATGTAGAAACTAGGAATGTGTTGGACAGAAAAATAAGGAAAGGGGCGAGTAGCAATGACAATTAGGTCTAGTGAGATAGTCCTGATGGTCACGAATTAATATTTCGACACATCTTCTAATTATTCATTTTTTAAAAGCTTAATCTGTTCTTGTTTTTATTCTCTGTATTTAAAATACGTTAATAGGATCTATCAGTTCATAGAATCCATCAGTTCATAGGATCTATCAATGTTACTAATGATCTACACATAATTGTAGAAAGTCTGAGATCTTAACAGACTTAAGAAATGTAATTTAAATAAATGTATCCGATCCGACGATTGTTACAATATGAAGGCATAGTAGTCTAAGTCTTCATTATACTGTTTTGTTGTCTTCTGTATTATGTTAATAATATTTACAACAGAATTAAAGTGTTATTAAATATAAAGCAAGCAAAAGAAACATCATAGGTATCGTGCTTGTGCTATTACAATGAATGGTGAAACCGAACTGGAGAGCAGGTTTATAGCAAAGATCTAGAACAGGGGTGGCCAAATTACGACCCGCGGGCCACATGCGGCCCGCGTACGCCTTAAGAAATCAGGTGTTTTCACACATTTCACATATAAAAATGCAAATATATTTAAATAAATTATTGTAAATATCTATAGATCTAGAAATTATTAAAACTTTTGATTCTTATCACTTATCTTGAAGAGGCTAAAGAAACATTGTCTTTAAACGTCATTCTAAAAAGTGGAAAGTAATTGAAGATTATTCTTAATGCCAATATTTCGAAACATTCAGTCAAAGACAAACACAAGCCAGTAGTTATTCAATTCTATCAAAAACTGTGTTGAAAGTGTTGGGTCGGCTTGTACAAGATGGCAAGTGTAACAACTAATGGAGCTCGTGTTTTGACTAAGAACAACAGGCTTTTTAATCAATTATCAATTATATTGTTGGAATTGATTTGTCAATGATCTTATCTTTGGCACAGGGCCAACCTTAGGCGTAGAAAAACTGCTTAGGGTCACCAATTGGTGAGTGCATTGCATGTACTATTGTTTTATTGTTTTAGAGAAGAAATAGCGAAACTTGTCATGAATGCTATTGTTAAATTACAATATGTTTATCATAAATTGAATAATTTTACTGTTGTCGCTGTTGTTTTTTTTAATTTTATTTGAGGCCAACTAATTCACTTTGCCAAGTGCCTCCAATTATCTGCCGGCCTTGATTGGCAGTTCCGAGAAGTACTTGAAGATTTGGAACAAAACATTCCGATGTTCGGTTTATCAGTAGTATCCGCTGGCCTAGAAGAATAAGGAATCTCAAGAAAGAAATAGTTAGGTTCATTGAAGGACATTGATTGTGACTTTGTTACTAATATTTCTAATGAAGAGTTGAAGACAGACTTCATGTTTATCATTGGAAACATTGCAATGTTTTGTTTGCAAATGAAGTGTATCTGCATCTTAAATCTTGTCAAACAAAGTGAAATCGGGTCTTATCATTTTCCTTAGCTGAAAGGTGAAATTATTTCTAGTGAAATGGATGAAATTACAAGACTTATTTGGATTCCTTTATTGTGGAATTTGAAAGCAAATTTTATGACGTCAAGAACATGGAACTAGTTTTCAATACTATCAGCTCACCATTTAATGCAGAAGCTGATTTAGCTCCAGATGACATACCTCCAAGCAAATTATGACCTGAAGGAGTAATTCCAGTGAGTTCTTCCACAGAAGTTTCATGACTGCCAGAAGCTGTATTCCCATACTTAAGAAAACTTTGCTGCGAAGCCATCCCATTATTCAGAACCTAATTCATCTGTGAACACGCTTTATTTCGTTTGTTTGAAAATTATGAAGTGTTAGAACAGGTCGATGCTCACTGACTGTAATTTGACAGCAGTCGCAAGAACAAGTAAGCTAGTTCTACAGTTACAGAACATTATGCATGGATGTAAACAGTTAAATGCTTCACATTAAGTACAATTGTACATTTGTGGTGAAATGTTGTGATGTAAAAAGACAATACCAAAATTTAAAAAAATGTTCGTAAATTAGTTCAAGAAATTGCTAACTGTTGTAGTAATTCCTCAATTGGGAGTAAAAACAAAATTTTGCGGCCCGCCAGTCCCCAAATTTTTTTAATGCGGCCCTAAGTAGAAAAAGGTTGCCCACCCCTGATCTAGAAGATAGAAAGATGTCCAAATTGATCTTGGAATAGTATCAATCTGTAACCAATGCTTAGTATTTATTTGGTTCATAGTTCTTAAAGAAAGTTATTACCATTATATTTATACAAAAACTTCTAATTAGGCTTTATTTAAAAATTGCTATGAATATTGAAGTCCGACAGGAAAAAAATATTTTAAGAATTTCTATGACACAGAGCAGGTTTGCTTCAATTTGTGTTTGTTCCATTGAGCGAGAAACAGCTAAATGTTTAGAAATAAGATGCACTGGTTACAGACTTTGCTACTTAGAAGGCCAGAAAAATGTTCGATCTAGTTACTGTTAAATGATAGAAGTAAAATTAGATTATAGTTAGTTTGTATCCATATTTAACAGTCTTACACCCAGACGTGTTTTAGGAATGTAAATGTGTAGAACTCATAAAACACGTCTTTATTCAGTTGAAACATCTTTAAGTCATTTAATTCTGTTAAGAAATTGTACAAACCTTGACATTTAAGACACTATTACTTGTCCTAACTGAATCCATCGTAAAGACATTACTTACTGTAATTCTATAATTGGGAGTGTTGAAAAATGATATGTAAATGTATAAAACAGAATAAATTTGAATTAAAAGATATTATACACCATTAGCTAGCATATTTTTTATTATTTTTAATTATATATTTCATATAAATTTATGCGGCCCCCCATTCCCAAAATTTGTTTAATGCGACCCTCGATAGAAAAAGGTTGCCCATCCCTGGCCTAATCAGTAAAGAGATAAGCTATATCTTCATGTTTTATAGATATGAATTTTGTTCAACTTGTTTAATACATTTAAATCTAGATCTACGTCTGGACTCTATTTAGTCTCATTTAGATTGTTGTCATTCACCAACTTTATGATGACAGCATTTACGAATGAACAGGCTTAACGCCATAAGAAACGCTTTGTCGAAGACGACAAAGCTATTGACTTAAGTCGAACTACAAAGAGGCTTTGCTAAAATATGAGATTAACTTAACAGCATTTGTTTTACTGAACGTAAGGATATTAAAAACAAGTGGGCATGTTCTGTTGTGTATGTGCGTAGCCAGCTTTAAGGGGCAAACTAAGGTTTTACAAGTCATTGAGAAACCAGTATTTGAGAATAAAATTCTCTTTCAGACCTTGTGATCTATACGGCAGATGATATTAAGGTCATCTGCTTCTTTACCAATGGGTAACGAGCAGGGTGTCATGTGGCCACTACAATAACCAACAGCCTTTACTTTCTCAACTAACGTCAGGTACTCGTTAAAGTTGGGTGGACCCAGGGGAGACCGAAAAGTCCCGAAATTCAAAATCCTTCAACGAGATTCGAACCAAGGACCCCAGGTTTGTAGGTGCTTAACCACTCTGCCACCACGCCCCCTTGACCTTGTGGGATGGACAGTTAAAATAATGGAGCATGAAGAGTTGAAGTCCATATGTCTGAGAAAATGGCGAGGAGTGAAAGTAAATCATAAACAATATATTTGTAAATGCGGTATCTTCAGATGACTTGAATGTAAATGCTAATGTATATGGTAGCAAGAACTTTTCACAATAAGTTGTTATACGTTATTCATTTAGTAATAGCGCTTTTTAGATAGTTTCAAAAACATCTAATAAATTATTCATATACTAATTTTTGAGAACAGGTATGATTGGTCCCTCATCATGTGGCCTACAATTTGTGGGCCGGATTGTATAGAAATGCCTGGGCCGGTTTTGACACCAAGTCCGCCCCTGTAATAGACTAGTGCTAAATACTCGATTGCGAAAGTTGGTGATAGTTGTAAAATGTTTGTTTTAGATGTTTCGGATGCTCCTTCAGAGTTGAAGATAATTGCTTCCTAGTCCAAACCTCCCGCAGGACGACGGGGGATGGGAGCGGGCAGGGTTTGAACCCTGGACCATCGATAAATCTGAACGACAGTCCAGCGCTCAAACCGCACGACCAGGCAGCCATCCTGGTTATATGTCAAAGTCGAGAATGTGTAATTTTAGAAGCGCGTGAGTGCAGTTTTAGTGTGTTTAGTTATGGTATGTTTGTTTGCCTTCACAGGTGTGAAATAGAGTTTTGAATTTTAGAATCTAATACATCACTAATATTTCTCTCTTTTTACAATACCTCTATTTCCCGGGCATGGTACCCTGCCTCATAGTGGCGCCCGGGTGGAAACGATCGTAGGAGGAAACGATTAGGCTAAAGGGTAGCAAAACAATACTGCCGTGGGGGGTGCCTAAGGGGGTGCGAGAGCATCTTCATTGCATTGTGAGGAGTTGTAAAAAAGCTCCCACAACATTGTCACTATCCAGGCGCTGTTCCTCAAGGGGCCGTTACATAAATGGCGTGTCCCGCACAGTTATCCTGGTATAGAAAAGGAAAATGGCGGGGGTCTTAGTGTACGCGGTCTCTTGCCACGAGTCTGACCCACCCGTCAGACAGAACAGTGTACACTGTTCTTATTCAGGCCAGTGAGAGGGAGCTCTTGTTCACTTTTGCTGGCCGAGAGTTCCAAGAGCCGAAGGCTCAACTCTACCTGACAGTTTAAGAAGAAGAAGATAATACCTCTATTTAAGTCACAACTTCATGGAGGAACCTGGACGCTGAACTCATAAACGGCTCTAACGATTTTCCTTAAAATCTAACAGTTGATATATATCGGTGAGGAAAGAATGACTAGCTCGATGGCCTCACGGGGAAAACTCTAGTTTGATCGTTAGAATTTATCAAAGTATACAAGATACAAATTTAAATTTGGCTACAAGTTGAAGAGAAAATAACTCCCATATACATTTATTTGACATTTGACGGTTTTCTGCTCTCTGAAAATAATTTGCATGAGACATAATAAAACTTTGATATTTCAACTCTCTCTTTCTGTCTGTCTGTCTTTCTGTCTGTCTGGTAAAAATTTTGAGCATGTTTTTTTCTCCCATTTCACATTTTTTTGGATCAAGTTAAAACTTTGCACAATTATTAATGATTAATAATAATTATGTATAATTAAATAATGGGAACAAAATACTACTTAATGAGAGTAACACCTATAGTAAAATCACTAAATCTAGAAAGCTTTCAGGACAGAAGACTCAAAAGTAAAGTAGCAATTATAGATAAAACACTGAACTTCAAATACAAAAACAAAATTTAATAAAATACTCAGAAAGACACAAAGATAAAGGCACATTCCTCGTTCCATATGCTAGAACAAATTTGTAAAAATACTCCTTGTCCCTAGTGCTATTAGAGCATGGAATGGGTTGCCTGAGCTAGCCAGGAAAACCAGTGACTTGGCAGAATTTAAGTCATTGGTTAATATGCATGACTAAATGCATAACGCGTAGGACGTAATCATCTTCTTTTTTGAAGTAACGTCTGTATTATATAAGATAAGAAGATAAGGTGTGGATATATTGATGAATTTATTCCCTATATTTGACGTTTGGACAGGTTTTTCACCCACTTCCTAATTTCGGATCAATTTGAAATTTCGCATAACTATTGATAGGCGACTGTTAAACTAGAAACGCTACACTTAATAAACATAAACAACGCCAACACTATAACGCCATATTCATCAGTCTATTTATTTACATACCTTCACAGTACGAGGTTACACACAACACTATGATATGAACTTTCTTACCAAGGGGAATAACACTACATATTAATAACAAACACATACACATATACACAATATCAACAGCGACAACAATACAAGAATCATCCGAAAATTAACCAATTAATTAATCACTTAGTACTAATTAACTAATTTTATTTTATATAGCAGAAAGGTAGATTAACCCCGTAATTTTCAGATAAATGGCAGTAATTAGCGGTTCATTCCCTTAGATAAAATTTGTTTTTAAAACGTATTCCTTTTTTCTATTGCTTTTAAACATGACTGTTAGGCCAACTATATTTAGTGGGGATGGCATGAAATGTTAGACACATATAATGGTAAGTATTCCTATATTAATTTAACGTGCACTTTAGGAAGATGTTTCGATTGGCAAGTGATAATCATGTCAAAGGCTGGATGTTATATGGAAGAGGCGATACTGTGTTATAACAATGTCGTTAGAATATTCTTATTAACTTTCCTTCATAGCATCCTAGCGTCCTATTTACCAAGTCTCACATCCACCTAACCTGCTATCCACCTAGCCTCCTATTGACCTAGCACCTAGCCTCCTATGGAACTTGCCTCCTATGGACCTATATTCATATTCACCTAGCCTCAAATGCACTTAGCCTCAGATTCACCTAGCCTCCAATTCACCTAGCCTCCTATGGACATGGCCTCATATGCATCTAGCCTCCAATTCACCTAGACTCCAATTCACCTAGCCTCCTATGCACCTAGCCTCCTATTCACCTAGCCTCCTAAGGACCTAGCCTCCATTGGAACTTGCCTCCTATGGACCTATATTCCTATTCACCTAGCCTTCAATTCACCTAGCCTCCTATGGACCGAGCCTCTAATGCATCTAGCCTCAAATTCACCTAGAATCCAATTCACCTAGACTCCAATTCACCTAGCCTCCTATAAACCTAGCCTCCTATTCACCTAGCCTCCTAAGGACCTAGCCTTCAATGGACCTTGCCTCCTATGGAACTTGCCTCCTGTGGACCTATATTCCTATTCACCTAGCCTCCAATTCACCTAGCCTTCTATGGACCGAGCCTCATATGCATCTAGCCTCAAATTCACCTAGTCTCCTATAGACCTAGAATCCTATTCATCTAGCCTCCAATTCACCTAGCCTCCTATGAACCTAGCCTCATATGCATCTAGCCTCCAATTCACCTGGCCTCCTATGGACCTAGCCTCCTATTCACCTAGCTTCCTATTCACATAGCCTCCTATTCACATAGCCTCCAATTCACCTAGCCTAAGGACCTAGCCTCGAATAGACCTTGCCTCCTATGGACCTATATTCCTATTCACCTAGCCTCAAATGCACCTAGCCTCAGATTCACATAGCCTCCAATTCATCTAGCCTCCTATGGACCGAGCCTCCTATTCACATAGCCTAGAATTCACCTAGCCTCCTATTCACATAGCCTCCAATTCGCCTAGCCTCCTCGGGACCTAGCCACCTAACGACCTAGACTCCAATGCACCTAACCTCCAATGCACCTAGCCTCCAATGCACCTAGCCTCCTATTCACCTAGTCTTCAATTCACCTAGCCTCATATTCAAATAGCCTCCAATGTACCTAGCCTCCAATGCACCTAGCCTCCAATTCATTTAGTCTCCTATGGACCTAACTTCCTATTCACCTAGCCTCCTATTCACCTATCCTCCTATTCACCTAGCCTATTCACCTAGCCTCCAATTCACCTAGCCTCCTATGGACCGAGTCTCATATGCATCTAGCGTCAAATTCACCTAGCCTCCAATTCACCTAGACTCCAATTCACCTAGCCTCCTATGGACCTAGCCTCCTATTCACCTAGCCTCCTAAGGACCTAGCCTCCAATGGACCTTGCCTCCTATGGAACTTGCCTCCTATGGACCTATATTCCTATTCACCTAGCCTCAAATGCACCTAGCCTCAGATTCACATAGCCTCCAATTCATCTAGCCTCCTATGGACCGAGCCTCCTATTCACATAGCCTCCAATTCACCTAGCCTCCTATTCACATAGCCACCAATTCGCCTAGCCTCCTAGGGACCTAGCCACCTAACGACCTAGCCTCCAATGCACCTAACCTCCAATGCACCTAGCCTCCAATGCACCTAGCCTCCTATTCACCTAGCCTTCAATTCACCTAGCCTCATATTCAAATAGCCTCCAATGCACCTAGCCTCCAATTCATTTAGTCTCCTATGGACCTAACTTCCTATTCACCTAGCCTCCTATGGACCTAGCTTCCTATCCAACTAGCCTCCAATTCATTTAGTCTCCTATGGACCTAGCCTCCTATCCACCTAGCTTCCTATTCATTTAGTCTCCTATGGACCTAGCATTCTATTTATCTAGCCTCCTATGGACCTAGCTTCCTATTCACCTAGCCCATTTCCTCCTATCTACCAAGCCTCCTTTTCACCTAGCCTCCTATCCACCTAGTCTCCTATTCACCTAGCCTCCTATGCACCTAGCCTACTATCCACCTAGCCTCATATTCACCTAGCTTCCTAACATATCCACATAGCCTCCTATATCCACCTATCCTGCTTTAGGTTCTTATAAAAGAAACATTTACAAACTATTCAAGCTAGCAGCTAATTTAGAGTAGATTAATTAATTCCCTTAAAGAGAATTTTCGCCTCGGGGGTTGGGGGGATTGGATTGGCGCAAGAGAAACAAAAAATGTTAATTTCAATCAAAACAATCGCTCTTATAAAAGTCAATATTCTGTACATAGGAGGAAATGTCCTGAAACTAAAATTTTATTTGTTTCTTCTATTTAATGTTACAAATTATAAATTTTGAAATCGCTTGGGTATTGTGATGCCGTGTACATGTACACACACTTCTAACACTCTGTGAGACTTCGGAACGGTACAAAAGCCACTTTGTTCTTTACTACGTCAGACTGTCAGCGCCACCTTGTTGGCTTTGGAGCGTGAATAAGATCTGACATTTTCTGTGTGAATAAACTTTTCTGTTCTCGTTTTGTTGTTTTGCCCTTATCACGATTCCTCTTTTCAGCTTGCGAATTCATCACTGTAAAAAAAAGTCCAGAACTTGGAAATTGGTAAAACCTGGATACGGTTTTCGAAAACGGCTCCAACGTTTTTCTTAGAAATTGTAACAGTTTATGTATATCTTTGGGGAAAAGAATTACTAGCTTACTGGACAGTCACACACTTGGTAAAATTCTAGTTTTGTTTGACCGCTAAAAATTTGGATTTGCGAAACATGCTCATGTGGAGCATCAGGAGAGATTCCCGACCTTGCCCTTCAAAGCTACAGACTCTATGGAGAGTCCCGAACAATGCACTGGCCCCCGAAACCCTAACAGTCTAAACTGGAAACCAGTGCGCAGTTTATCCACCTTTCAGTCCACAAAAAAAAAAAAAGATGAAGGATGTATAGATAAGTACAACATCAAAATAAAAAAGATTTATACAATTTTGAGCAAGCTTTTTTTAATGATAAATTATCAATGTTTAAAAAATGCAATCTTACACCACAACGATGTATATAGTCACATTCATTGTTGGGAGATTTAGATCTAGATCTTTTTTCTATTGACATCAGACTTCGTCACATTTGCTTCCGTTCTAAAATAAAATCACTAGCCTATACAAAGAAATAATAGGATACCCAAAGATTTAGCAGAAGTGAAAACGGCATTGCTTGCTTTACGTTCAATGAAGCATCATTCTTTTGTCCGATTTTTTAATCCCCAAGTAAAATTTGCAGACTTCGCTCAGAGTTGACCAATGACGTTTATTAATCACACCGCGAGCTACATTCAGAATTCAATTTTGAAACTTTTACTTAAAAAAAAAAATGTCTGGTCACGAAGATCAGATGTAGTCCGTTCGTTTAACCCTTAACGCATACAAAGGCGAATTCGCAGTAGATTATGTAAATATATTGTTGCAACGGCTTAGTACTAAAAGGGTTAACTCAGTCTTTCAACACTAAGCTTATAACGTGACTTATTTAATGTGTATTCAACTTTTATTATTATTTTTGAATTCTCTTTTTTTTTCCTTTAAATTCTAACAAAAGATTTAGCAGTTTTTCATCTCAGAAATGGGCTTTTAGTGTTTGTATTTCTCTTTGTTTTGTACGAAGGTGCTGAGTTCCAACCCTTGCTGCCTTTATTACCTGTTGCCTATTAGAATGTACGGTCTAAGTTGTAACAAACTCTGCTTCAATGACGCATCTAAAACTCAGATCGCAACACATAAATATCGATAAATAAACATAGACACTGAGGAATACCTAGATGAAAATTTAGTGCATACATGCACACAAAAACAACACACTCACAGACACACACATAGGTATATATATATAGAGAGAGATTTAAATATACAGAAAATTAAAATATATGCTAATACATTATACATCTACCTTTTGTTTCATGAATTTGAATTTACAGGGTTTAATCAATTTAATTAAGCATTAAGAATTAAACATAATGTCAATGCTGATCGAATGGAAGGAAAGAGACACTAATTTCAAAAAACGTGATTTAAAATAGGGGACTAATTCCACTTATGCCACCGCAATGTATTATTTCTTTCCTTTGTTTGGTACTAAACAAAATAATTAATTACCAAAAGTTAATTAACTAAATGGTTAATTTTTATATTGATTCTTGTTCTGTCAGGCTCAAAAAAATAATTGTGCGAGATATTAACTTGATCCGATACTTGGGTGTGGGAGAAATAACGTATATAGGATTTGTATAGGACAGACACAATGAATTGATATAAGCTTTGTAAAACATTATTTGCTTAGCATATCATTTCATTATATTTAAATGTTAGTAAAGTGTCTTGGTAAAATTCTCCCTTTGATGTAGTGCAACATATGGGTATGTGACCGGCGTTGAGTTCTGCATGTGTATTGAATATAAAATATTGGCATTGTATGGCTTGCCAATGGTGTATTAGATATATATATGTATATACCTCCTTTAGAGAATATTATCACTTCCGTATTTGCTTTCATTCAAATTTTTATTCCTCCTCTAGTGTCCTTTTATGAGTATATCTTGAACTATAAATTGGTTAAATATAAAATAAGTAAATATAGAAACTAAAACGTGATCTCCCTAGGATCCTCATCCAAATAAAAAGAATTATAATCATATATCTTTGCTACAATTTAAATATAGGAATAAAAAACAAAGAGGCACAGGTTTGTATTCAATTTTGGCACTCAAATGACCTACTTTCTTAGATACAAAAACTATTGTCTACACATTGAAAATAAAAATGCATACATACATACGTACAAGCATATTTAAAAAATGTAAAGAATAAAGCGATCCTCTCCCTTATTTCGTACAAAAAAAATTACATCCGGACCAGTAAAACCAGAGAGAGTGCTGCGAACAGGCAGCTGGGTCCTGATATACTTCCGGTGTTCTTTAATCTACTCTTGCCTGCAAAGAAATAAGACAATACAAATTAGTTGAGGAAACTAAAGAGTCTAGGCATAAAAATATCAGGGAGGCGCGGTGGCTAAAGGCGGTTGGTCGTTGTGCTGGCCACATGACACTCTCGTCAACTGTAGGCCACAGCAACATGGCCTTTACATCATCCACCCTATAGACTACAAGGTATGAAAGGGGGACTTTTACTTTTATAAAAAAAAATATCCCACACGCACACACATACAGAATGGTGAGCTTACTATCTTTCACAAACCAGTGATTCAAAACTACGACTCGCGGGCTTTATCTGGACCATGAAGCACTGCTATCCGCCCCCCATTGTTAGTTCAGGCCGCAGTAGAAGAAATTAAATGTTTAAAAAAAAAAAAAAAAATTAAAGTACTGAATCTGTCTGTTAATACTGTGTCGTAAATCTAGATTGTTCCCTAGCCACGAAAAAAAAAAGGGGGGGGGGGGGGGGTAATATCACTTTTATAGACTATAAAATAATATCAATGTATCTTTTTACTTAACATTATCTTATCTTATACACAACAGATGTTACTTCAAATGGCTGTTCCACCTTTTTTTTTTTTAAATCTAACATTCATTAGTTATTAAGAGCGAGATATATGGTCTATAGATGTATATATCTTATCTTATCTTATCTTATCTTAGATAATAAAGACGTTACTTCAAAAAAGAAGATGATTACGTCCTACGCGTCATGCATTCAGTCATGCATATTAACCAATGACTTAAATTCTGCCAAGTCACTTGTTTTCCTGGCTAGCTCAGGCAACCCATTCCATGCTCTAATAGCACTAGGGAAGAAGGAGTATTTGTACAAATTTGTCCTAGGCTATGAGAAATGTGCCTCTATCTTTGTGTCTTTCTGAGTATTTTATTAAATTTTGTTTTTGTATTTGAAGATTATAGTTTAGTTTTTATATATAATTGCTACTTTACTTTTGAGTCTGCTATCCCGAAGGCTTTCTAAATTTAGTGATTTTACCTATGTAGTCCTCCTGGTCAAATATAGGAAGAAAAGTCTTATGTGTTTTTGTTTGTTTGTTTCAAATAAGGTTATGATAAGTGTAATTAAATAATTTTTACTCAATTCTGTGATTAATTTGTAATAGATCTAGAAGAACAATAATATAATTGTGCATTTGTAAATAGTGTTACCTATTGTTTTTGTTTAGACCTAGAGCGCAAGTTCATGCTTTTTAGCGCTATGGTCCAATCACTTGTGTGGACCAGTTGGGGTGGGGGAGGTTTAACTGGGAGAAGGCTTCCGGGCTTGCTTTTCAAAAACATTTTTTTAAGCTACTTGACTTAAATGCGGGTATGTTTCACTACGAGATAGACTGACCTTAAAAAAAAAATACTTACATTCATTAAGAATCGATTTTGACTGTTCAAGTGCGATATCAATTTCCTTGACTGTATTCCGGCACTTAGACTGCAGCTCTGTCAAACAACGCTCAAGTTTCAGCACTTTCCTGGCAAGCAATAAAAAAAAATGAGCCTATAATGGCGACTTGTTGGTAACATGACATGTTGTTGTTGTTGTTGCTGTTGTTGTTGTTGTTGTAGCTGTTGTTGCTGTTGTTGTTGTTGCTGTTGTTGTTGTAGATGTTGTTGTAACTGTTGTTGTTGTTGTTGTTGTTGTTGTTGTTGTTGTAGCTGTTGTATCTGTAGATTTTGTGTTGCTGTTGTTGTTGTTGTTGCTGTTGCTGTTGTTGTAGATGTTGTTGTTGCTGTTGTTGTTGTAGATGTTGTTGTTGCTGTTGTTGTAAATGTTGTTTTTGTTGTTGTTGTAGTTGTTGTTGTTGTTTGTTTTTTTTGCTGTTGTTGTTTGTTGTTGTTGCTGTTGTTTTTGTTGTGGTTGTTGTTTCTTTTATCAATATTTTTTTTACGTTTTCCTTACGTATATCTAGCAGGTAAAGTTCCCCTTTTAGACCTTGTGGCCTCTAGGGCAGATGGGGAATGTTAGATTAAACAACAATGGAACGATTGTCCTACAAAGTTTTCAGTTGATGTATATTGCTCTGAAAAGAATTACTAGCTCGTTGGCCACATTTTGGGATAGCTCCAGCTTGACCGTTATACTTTTAAAAGGGGGGAGAATAATTTGGCAAGAGAACGTGGACTAGGTCTAGATCCAACATCGGTTTTGAAAGGACTTCGCAAGCCGGAATTTCCTAATTTCCAAAAGAGATACAAAGGCACCGAAAGCAAAGACAAGCAGACATAAAAACTCTTTTGTACCCCTGGCCATCAAATCATTAAATAGAAACAATCTGATATAAACTTTGTCACATGTAAAGTCAGGTGTAAATGTATACTTTGTTATTTTAAAGTTACAAAGTTTTGTTTGGTGTAATGCACAAATTTTAAGACAAATTTCCTTACGGACAATAAAGATTATTATTATTATTATTATTAATAGTTAATAATAGTTTAATAATACTATGTTTAGGAAAATTCTGAGCATCGCCTTTTCAGTCTAGAGTTTAAGGCCTAACATTGGATTATTATAAAGTTTAGTAGATCTCTATTTCCATTTAAGCAGTATTCTTTAACCGTGGAAAAAGAGAATGGTAATTCATTATTTATTAAAAGAAAAGCCATCGCCCTTAAAGTTGCATAAAGGATGTACTGTTCATGGGCGTAGCCAGGATTTTTTCGGGGGGTATGATTTTTTACTCTCCCCCCCCCCGCTATATATATATGCATATATGTGTATGTGTGTGTGTGTACATAGTTAATCGTTATTATATTCTGACCCTTCATTCTTTTGGAAGACGTTTATATTGTACTCTAGAATAAGTTATTCCTGGAGTTAGTGGGAAGATTGTAGACGCCTTGTCCTTGCCAGTTAGGAGGTCTGGGGGAGTGCCCCACAGCCAAGCATTATTTCCGGCATTTAAAAACAAAACCAAAAAATGCATATTCTGAGGTATCTACATTATATATTATCCTGCTATTAAAAAGTTTAGTTCAAAAACAAAATCTACTATTCAAAGCACCTTAATGGAGCCCAGCTACTGGTAGAAATGTGTAGCCTCTCTTGGCAACGCTAATGGAATTTGGTGACTAGTCTGCTTTAGATTTTACATCGAAAAGGAAAGTTTTATCGTTAAAACCATTGGGGGGGGGGGGGATAAACTAAAAAATCTCTGAAGTTTTTTTTTAAAATAAACTCAAAACATTTTTAGCTACACTCGTAGAGTGTGGTGACCGTTGTTTGCTAGAGTCGTATATTCAATGCAGGTAGTCCTCAAATTACGACGGTGTTCCGTTCCTACGCGGCGTCGTAAACCGAATTTCGACGTAAGTCGGATCATACATTCATACAGAGTACTGTAGCATAATAACAGTACTGTACTGTAGTGCAAACACTTCTAGGCCTATCCATACACCTAGTCTAATACATAATTCTCAATAAAAACAGTAAAATATTGTGCAGAAAAGTAATCTTAATAATGACGTACTGTACTGTACAGTACTGTAAGTGCTGTAGCAGTAATAAACAGTGTACTGTAATAAACGAAAAAAACAATGCCAAAGAGAGAACAAACTTATTGGGAACCGTTGTAAACATCGTCGTAACTATGACACGACGTAAGTCGAGACCATCGTAACGCGAGGACTACCTGAGGGTTTGTCGAAAAAAAAAAAATTTATAGTGGATATTAAACTTCAAATCTCCGATGCAACGCTCTTGGAATTTGGTGACTGAAGAGAAGGTTTTTTAAACCACAAAAACTATCGGTCAGGGGGGGGGGGTTAAACTCAAAACCATCTGGAGGGGGTTTTAAACTTAGAGCCCTGTAAGGGGGGAGGGGCGTAAAGTAAAAAAAAAAAAGGCTATACTCATAGAAATGTGTCTGTGTAGTTGACTTAAATTTTATTTTAAAATGGTGCTTTTTAGCTTCAAACCCTCGCTGGAGTGGGTTTCAAACACAAAACCCCTCTTGGCTACGCTCATAGAATCGGGTGACTATTGTATGCTTTAGTCTTATATTAAATAGGGGGTTTTGACTACAAAAAAACTTTAGAGGAGATTTTAAACTTCAAACCCCCCCCCCCTCTTGGCTACGCTCATGGAGTTTTGGTGACTGTCGTTAATTATTTTTATATATATAGAAGGAGGGACGTTTTGGAAAACCTCCAAACCACCTTGAGGGGATGTTAAACTCAAAACCCTCTCGGCTGCGCGGGTGCAAGTGATGGTTTAACATAAAGTCACATCTAAAAAAAAAGAAATTGAAAGCCAAAAAATCAGTCCCAAAACTCCACATCCCCCCCCCCCCAGCAGGATAATTTCATTTCGGGGGGGGGGGGGGTTAAGCCCCAAGAACCCCCCCCCCTCTCCCGCGGCTAAGCCCATAGTATTGTTCATGTCTTTCTTGTTAAGGTTTTTCTTGTTTATGTTGTTTTTTTTCTTGTTTACAATGCCTCTATTCAAATCATAATTTCACTAACCTGCAGTCCTCATCAGTCATGTTTTTTGCTTCCTGGCTCTGCGGCCCAACTGAACTTTCATGAAAACATGTGGACATGCCTAACTCTGAACAGGTCATATCTTGTTTACCTGTCGAGAAGACAATCTAATGAGATTTCCTAGACCTTAGATTCCCCTAAATACTGAGAAGAGACTACAGGTGAGTTGGTTTTGGTCATTTTGTAAGTCATGACACACTCACAAAAGTCATAGAATTCTTCAAGGTTCAGTGGGAGGGGGGGGGGGGGGGACACGAAGATGAAACTATCAAAAAATCAAACAAAGCATTAGGCCAATATGCATACTCTGTTTGGGACCCCTCAACTCAAGAAAACATTAAGAAACTAGAACAGACACAAAATAGAGCAATAAGATTCATAACTAACGAAAACTCACATTTGACTAGAGTAACACCTTTAGTAAAATTACTAAATTTAGAAAGCCTTCAGGACAGAAGACTCAAAAGTAAAGTAGCAATTATATATAATAGACTTCAAATACAAAAACAAGATTTAATAAAATACTCTGAAAGACACAAAGATAAAGGCACATTCCTCGTCCCACATGCTAGGACAAATTTGTACAAATGCTCTTTCTTCCCTAGTGCTATTAGAGCATGGAATGGGTTGCCTGAGCCAGCCAGAAAAACCAGTGACTTGGCAGAATTTAAGTCATTGATTAGAATGCATATATGCATGGTAATGCTTAGGACGTAATTATCTTCTTTTTTTTGAAGTAACGTCTGTATTATATAAGATAAGATAAGGTCGTCCAAAGAAAAACCGGATGGAATATGTAAAACAATGTCTCTCTCGATATTCTGCTAAGAACAACTGGTGGTCGGGAAAAGTGGAGAGATTTGGTTCCGCGCACTGTCCCACCACCCCTACAGTGAAATGTAGACACGTTAATGAAGAAAGGTACGAACTGTAAAGCCGTGTTCTGTAATAACTCTCAAAGTCCAGGCCTATGGCCTATGTGTATGCTATGTGTGTTTGTGCTAATTCTGGGCCACCAACACAACACCAAGTTCGTCCGCCATCTCTGAAGTATTACTCAATCTGATTACGGTGTTTTTTTTTGTTTTTTTTTTTATTAGGTCAATGAGACTGCTTGTGTGTTGTTAAGCGGTC
Organism: Biomphalaria pfeifferi; assembly: GCA_030265305.1. NCBI lineage: Eukaryota > Metazoa > Mollusca > Gastropoda > Planorbidae > Biomphalaria > Biomphalaria pfeifferi. Next base: position 347,323 of record JASAOG010000124.1, on the reverse strand, counting down.
GATATGGTAAGTTGGACTGCAACATTTGGGCAATTGGTTCAAAGACGGATGAATAACTGGAACAATGAATTCTAACCTGATTATACCATTTTGTAACACAACCATATAATTGGACCATCTGATTATTATGATCATAATGATGGAGTGTCAATATGTTTTGATTAACAGGAATCGACTATTGTTAGATACTTTTTAATGCTGGAGTAATATTGTAATCAGAAAGCAAGATGAGCCAAACACTGTACACGCAACCGGAGGCGCCATAGCTTCCTGGTTCAAATCCTGGTGAAGACTGGGATGTTCTACTTTGGGATCGTAAGGGCGCCTCTGAGTCCAGCCTGCTCTAATGGGTACCTGACATTAGTCGGGGAAAAGTAAAGGCGGTGTGGTCATTGTGCTGGCCACATAACATCCACGTTAACCAGAGAAACATCTGCACTTTGTATATGCAATCCGGGTTTCGCACACATGGCTCTGAATCGGGCCATATCGCTATAAAGAGTTAAAATGTGTAAAAATGTATGCATTTTTATTTCACCAATCTTCAAACAAAATTCTATTACTTACATAAAGAATTAAACGCATTTTCCGTCGCGTTCAAACTGATTTCAATCAATTTTCGATGCTCATCCGTCTTGCATCCTACAATGACCTTGTCGTAGCAGGACTTTACTTTTGTTAGGTTACTGTAGATAGATAATAAAAAAAAAACAGTTAACATTCACAGAGTACGCATGTTGTTTAGCTAGAGGGCTTTTTTCTCAGTTCAATGTACTCAATTTAATATTCCTAATGTAATAATTTATTGCTTTTTTTGCCGTACCTGATTTAGACCTGACTTTCAATTGTTGACCCATATTAGCGACTAAGCAGGGACAATTTCAATTTTTTTGGAAAAAAATATTAATATACCCCCCCCCCCCCCCGAACAGTAGCCACTTTTTTCATAAGTGTTTTTTGTTTTTAACTTTTACATGAATAGATCCTCATTTTTACTGTGAGAAAGTGTTTTGTTTTTTTAGTCGAAATAAAATAGTGCTTCATATGTCACAGACCTATATATATATTAGAAACAAACTCCTATCCGCGATTGATCAACTCACAGACCTATAAATATATATATATAGAGAGAGAGAGATAGATAGATAGATAGATAGATAGATAGATAGATAGATAGATAGATAGATAGATAGATAGATAGATAGAGATAGATAGATAGATGGATAGAGATAGATAGATAGATAGAGATAGATAGATAGATAGATAGATAGATAGATAGATAGATAGATAGATAGATAGATAGATAGATAGATAGATAGATAGATAGATAGATAGATAGATAGATAGATAGATAGATAGATAGATAGATAGATAGATTGTTATGTATTAATCATAGAACTATATATTCTCGCAAATTCATGACATAAAGCCTCACTAAATCAATTCAAACAAAGTATGTAAACCACGTGATTTTACTTGCAAAGTGAAGAGACACTTTCAGGATCTAGACTTTTTGATTGAGACAATGATTGGCATTCAGCGCCTTCTGTCAGACAAGCTTCAGATGTGATGAAATAGCCTGGCATAGAGAAAAACAGATTATCTAATGAATTGTACAATAGATAGATAGATAGATAGATAGATAGATAGATAGATAGATAGATAGATAGATAGATAGGTAGATAGATAGATAGATAGATAGATAGATAGATAGATAGATAGATAGATAGATAGATAGATAGGTAGATAGATAGATAGATAGATAGATAGAGATGCTTTATGGCCTATGCATCTATTACTCAGACAGATAGATGATACCTTTGCACATTGCATGTGAATGATCGCAGGGCAACCTTGATGCTACAAATTGTATAAATGACAATACGACTGTGGTTACCAATTATCATATTCACATAAGTGTGACTTTTTGTTCACTTATTCAAAATACTGTAACCAGCCTTTTGACCTGCATTGTGGTCATAAAGGTGTAGCTATTTTTACGTGTAGCTAATCGGGCTATTACAAAATATACAATAATAGATCAGTAAGTAAAAAGTAATATGGGGAAGGCAATATAGTGCAATCCAGTGATGCCCAACATACGGCCTGCGGGCCACATCTGGTCCGCGACGTGATTCCATTCGTCCGCCGAAGCGACGGCACAAAATGAAGAAAATCTACTCTCCACAAATATATTACAAAGAAGTTTAACAAAAATATTTCCTTTACTGGGTAGCAATTTTTCGTTGAGGTCTCTGTCTTCTTCAACATTCATAGATCTAAAAGTTTCCATATTAACAGAGAAAGAGAGTATTTTAAAATTTATCTCATTCTCCTTTTTTAACTATGTTCAAACTGCTTAACTTGCTAACAAAAATACGATTTTGAAATTTGATGACGTCGTTCAAGGGTTAGGTAGTTATATGACGATGTGTGTGTTATAGTATAATCAGAAATCTTGATTATTTGCGGCATCTCTATTTGATCAAACCAGGGCGTCTCTGGCCGCAGCATTGTAAATCTTAGTTGTGTCAGGATTAGTTAAGCTGGCGATCCCATTTCTTATCTGTAAATACTGCCTTCGAAGAACTAAATGATGCTCTTCCAGATGTTGTAGGGAATTCGTATGAATTTTGGAAGGACAACTTTGAGACAATACCGCAGAGTGACTCCAAGATAGTATTACGGAATGTTAGAAATCGAGTGCAGGACAATTTACCAAGAACAAAGCATTCAGTGAAGGGATGGCACGATGAATTTCAGCTGTCTATTGACGGTTATGACTCCAATGTGTACAAGTTAATCTCTCACTTTCTCAGAGAACAGGAGAACACTGAGAACAAGATTCTGAATTACAATGCTGGTGAACGAAGTAAAGCTGCAAGCAAGACAAAGTACCTCCAACTTGACAGATCTTGCAGCTATATTCGCAATGTACGGAAACAAGACTCTGATGGAGTTTCTACGTGACAGTGCATACAATTTAATTTTGTGACAAGTATGAAAGTATCTTTGTGTGTTTTGAAATGCACATTTCGAACGTAAAATAAATGATATGTTTTGAAAATATAATAATAATAATAATAATAATCTTTATTATCCTTATGGAAATTTGTCTTACAATTTGTGCATTACACCAAACAAAAAACATTATAACTATAAGAAACCAAAGTGTACATTCACACCAGACTCACTCATAATTTACATGTGACAAAGTTTATACCAGATTGTTCTTATTTAATGATTTGATTGCCAGGGGAACAAAAGAGTGTTTGTGTCTGTTTGTCTTTGCTATCGGTGTCTTGTATCTCTTTTGTGATGGTAAAATCACAAAATCCTGACACAAAGGGTGATTCTTTATTTCGAGGATCTTGTTAGCTTTTTTATAGATGCTTGTCTCAAACAGCTGCCCAAATGGGGTTTGTTTTTTGCCAATGATTTTACCAGCAGCATCTAGGATTCTATAAAGTTTATTTTTATTTTTAATGCTCAGATTGCCATACCAGGCAGTGATATTGAAACTTAAAATATTGCAGATGTGAGAGTGATAAAACATAGCCAAGGCCTTTTCGCTAACTTTAAACAAGGACAGTTTTCTTAGTAATCGTAATCTTTGCTGCCCTTTTTTGCTGATATAATCAGTATATGCAGTAAAATTTAGTTTATTGTCTAGGATAGTTCCAAGGTATTTAAAGGTTTGCACGATTTCAATAGTCTCTCCAGCTACAGAAACAATATCATTTTCCTTCTTGTCCCTACGAAAATCGATTATCATTTCTTTGGGTTTTTTTTACATTTAATAATAAAAAAATTATCTTTGCAGTATTTTTCAATGTGTTCTATTTCTTTGAAATACTCATTTACGTCTGAGCTCTCTGAGAGCAGGGCAAGAAGAGCCGCATCATCAGCGAATTTTGTGAAGGAGCAACAAGAACTATCGGATTGAAAATCATTGGTGTACAAAATGAACCACAATGGCGATGTCACAGCCCCCTGGGGCGCCCCTGTGTTAACTATACGTTCATTAGATATAACATTGTTTACCCTAACCCTCTGAGCTCTCTGGGTCAAAAAATCAATAGCCCATAGTATTATGTATGGACTAATCTGCAACCCTTTCATCTTTTCAATGAGTAAATGAAGTTGTATAGTGTTAAAAGCTGATGAGAAATCAATCAATCAATCTTACATAACTGTTCGGTAAGTCCAGATGTTTGTAGACACAATTTAAAATAATTCGGATGGCATCGTCTACACTTTGATGACTTCTATGTTGTTTTCTATTTGTATAATTTTTTTTTTTTTTCATGTGGTCTAAAAAGTATTTTATGTTTTAAATAAGGTATACGGTATGTGAATAAACGTATTTACCACTTAGTACAATACTGACAGCACACAAGAACAAAGTAAAATAATCCATGTTAAACTGCAACACAAAGGGCGACAGCTTTTCCTTGAAACAAAAATAGATTCTAGATGTCTAGATTTAGAAGGTACAAGCGAGCAACACTGCAGTTCTCCCTTAGAAGGCACTGACAGAGGATAGTAGCTTGAAGTTGCCGCCTTCTTTTTATTATCTCCCTTTGACTTTTCTCTCTTACTTTAAATACTCGCCCTCAATGGTTCGCTTCCAAGTTGCAGGTGGGAGGGGAGGGGTGAAGGAGGGGCCGAAGATATGAATTGCTGGTTTCGGAAATAGAAAAAAAAAGGGGGGGGAGCGAGAGTCGTGTGAGATGGTGGAGCGCTCTAAATACTCGCTGGCGTGAGTCGGTGTGAGTTGTATGTCAAGGTCGAAGAATGTGGAATCCAAACGCGTGTGAGTAGTATTTTAGAATTCGCTCATGCATCATCTAAAACATGGTCTATTACTAGAAAGCCAATGAGGCTTCAGAAAGGTGCGTGGAAACATTGACATGACCTAACAAAAGCATTCGACACTGTTAGCTGAAAACGACTCTGGAAGATTATGTCAAAGTATGGATGACCACAAAAATTCATATCCATGGTGAGACTATTTCATGATGGCATGAAGGCTCGTGTCCAGGAAAGTGGAGAAATATCAGAGACTTCGAAGTATCAAACGGGGTAAAATAAGGCTGTGTCCTAGCACCTACACTGTTCAGTATCATGTTCCCTGCTATGCTGACAGATGCATTTACAAATAGACATACAAAATAGAACGTATAGATATGATGGTGGTCTATTCAACCTGAGGCGGCTTAAAGTAAAATAATAAACAAAATCAGCAGTAACTTTTCAAGGGCATTTTCAGACTTTCGCCTCACAACAAACAAATAAAAGTATTTTATTTGCCTGCTCCAGGTAAGCCTACTCGGATCCAAGTATTAAGATAAATGGACAGGAAATAAATGCAGTGGAAAGATTTACCTACCTTGGTAGCCCCAAAATAAATTATAAAAATAAAATAGCCCCAATTTCAATTGTTTGATTGAAACAATCAATCTATCGAATAACGAAATTTAATCAAAGATGGCTAGCTATGTTTTCTTGCTATAATCTATCTGGCTAATTATAATCTTCATTTAAGCATGCTAGCTGTAATTTCAATGTAATCTAACGCTAAGTTTAATCTTGATGCTAGCTATCTGTAATTTATTTTCAAGCTTATATCAACTCTGTCTGTCTGTCTGTCTGTCTGGTTAAAAGTTAGAAAATGTTTTTGCTCCATTTCCCATTCGAGGATCAAGTTAAAACTTTGCACAAATACGTATTGAACGAAACAAGATATCGAAATAAGGGAAAGAAATGCTACTTAATGAGAACAGTGGATGCATTCTTGGACTTATTCCCCCCCCCCTTTAACGTTTTGGCGCCTTTTTGTTTAAGCCCACGTCCCATTCTCGGATCAAGTGGAAAGTTTGCATCTTATTCGATGACAAGACACGAATCAATCCAAAATCAACCAATTAGTTAATCGATTAGTATTAATTAATTAGTTTTGTTTTTATATAGCAGAAATGGAGCTCAACTCTACGTTTTTCTAGTGATAAATGACAGGTATTAGCGGTTCTTTTCCTTAGATAAAGTTTTTAAAGTAAGCATTGTGGGTTTTTTTTTAAGCTTTTTAAAAATGTTTTTCTTGTTTAACTATTTTACTTGCTTTAATTTTAATTTTATAATCTTATTCTATTCGTTAGCCTCTGTCTAAGAATATATGTTAGCTGTATCTTAGTCAATGTCCATGTTAGCTGTATCTTAGTCAATGTCCATGTTAGCTATATCTTAATCAATGTCCATGTTAGCTGTATCTTAGTCAATGTCCATGTTAGCTGTATCTTAGTTAATGTCCATGTTAGCTGTATCTTAGTCAATGTTCATGTTAGCTGTATCTTAATCAATGTCCATGTTAGCTGTATCTTAGTCAATGTCCATGTTAGCTGTATCTTAGTCAATGTCCATGTTAGCTGTATCTTAGTCAATGTCCATGTTAGCTGTATCTTAGTCAATGTCCATGTTAGCTGTATCTCAGTCAATGTTCATGTTAGCTATATCTTAATCAATGTCCATGTTAGCTGTATCTTAGTCAATGTCCATGTTAGCTGTATCTAAGTCAATGTCCATGTTAGCTATATCTTAGTCAATGTCCTAGCCTTCATCTTAAGCACACCCAGTCTCGCTCAGCCCTCAATACTATATGCATGTGTGTAGGAGTTCTAGTTAGTCGAAATACTAAATCCTCCCTCTCTCTCGTGTACTCTCCACGACTAAGTAACCTGTAAAACACCAACCATCGTTCCACCGTTCCCCTTCCCCTCACGTGTTGTTTTTTTTACATGAACATTTTTTTCCCTTTCGGTTCTGCTCTACGTGCATTGCTCAATCTGGATAACTTAGGTCTGCAGAATGAGTCGTGAACCAAAAACTATATATACCGTGCAACTGCCAACTTTAGCAGCTGCTAATATGTCGATTTGTTTTTTTCTCCTTTCTGGACTAAAACACACATACACAGGCGGATCAGGAGGGGGGTGGTAGGGGCGATCGCCCCCCACCCCTACTCGGCCGACCCCCCCCCCCCAAATTTATTAGTTATGTAAGTAATATATACTAATTATTTATATTTCAACCTATTTTTAGATTATTTCGCCCCCCCCCCTAGTATGTTGACCGATGTGGTGGGATGGGGAGGTGGCGATGGCATCAATTCCGCAACCACCCCGAGTAAAATTTCGAGTGGGGGGGGCGTCAAATTTATTTGTAGAAATCACAGCTTGTCAACGGAATCAATCAAATATTTATATAATATAAACTTGTTATTGATATTTTAACCGATCCTTATATTAGTCGTTTCCCCTGTTGAATACCTCTACTGCCCTTCCAACCTAAGACCTTTGAGTGGGGGGGGGGGGTCCTACTTTTATGGGGAAATCATAGTTTGTGAACAAAATTAGTTGAATTACAGTATAATTTTTGTATTATGTTGCTACACTTCTAGTATCTTAGCCGATTCGATGAAAAAAAAGGGGGGGGGTGGTCATTGGAGAAATCACAGTTTGTGAACAAAATTAGTTGAATATCTATATAATATAAGCTACGACTGAAGGAGGCCAATATATAACCTATATATATAAAAGCTACATATTGATGTTTAAACCCATTTGTATATTATGTCGCACATAGACTGATCTCAAATTTTATCATTAGTAAATATAAAATATAAAATGAATACGGGTTGTGCCAGGTGGAAGGGGTGATACATGCAATCGCCTTCCGCCCATCTGACAAACCAATACTTTTTTTTTTATTTTAGTTAAGAAATTACAAAAATTTTTGTATTCCTATTTCCCTATTCTTTAATGCCAAATGCAATCATTATCGGAAATTATTTTTAAAAAAGGAGCGATGATTAACGTTTTCACCCTACCGCCCTCGCCCCTTTCCAGACGAAAACGTGACTTCTTAAAACAGAACAGAGTTTATGTAATAGCACACGAATTTATCTTAGTTATTTTGAGAAAGACTTTGTTTTGAAAAATTTAGAATTCATACGAAATTGTTCATAAGGGGGCGCGCCCCTCACATTTTGAGAAACGCTGAACTAGATGACCATCTAGTTCTGTGGATTTATAAGTTTCGATAGGTAATATATTTGTAAATCTGTTTATATTTTGTATTTGCAGTAAATAAATCAAGGTATGACAAACATGTTGAAGTCTTAGCGAAAAGTTGAACATAAGAGAAGATCTATAAAAGAAAATCTACAAGAGAAGATCTATAAGAGAATATCTATAAGAGAATATCTATAAGAGAAGATCTATAAGAGAAGATATATAAGAGAAGATCTATAAGAGAAGATCTATAAGAGAAGATCTTTAAGATTAGATCTACAAGAGAAGATCTATAAGAGAAGATCTTTAAGATTAGATCTACAAGAGAAGATCTATAAAAGAAGATCTTTAAGATTAGATCTATAAGAGAAGATCTTTAAGATTAGATCTATAAGAGAAGATCTTTAAGATTAGATCTATAAGAGAAGATCTTTAAGATTAGATCTATAAGAGAAGATCTTTAAGATTAGATCTTTAAGATTAGATCTATAAGAGAAGATCTATAAGAGAAGATCTATAAGAGAAGATCTTTAAAATTAGATCTATAAGAGAAGATCTATAAGATTAGATCTATAAGAGAAGAGCTATAAGAGAAGATATATTATAAATGATGTAATTTGATAAATTATTTCGCTTGCGAAAAGTAGAATTTGAATTGAGACGTCGTTTTGTAAATATATTAATATACACAATATGTCCCATTCATCTTACAGGAGGACGACCCACTAAGTATTCTTGAACTCGGACCCACAGTTGCCTAGCTACGCCACTGGAAATGTTCCAAAAAGCGGGAGAAAAGAGAGAAAGGGGATGACCTAATCTTCCGCCAGGCAGACAACACAGCGTGGGTCAGAATAAAAATGACAAATGTGTGCATATTTCGTTTGTCTACGCATTAATACTGTACAATCGATCCGTTAAACCAGTACAGTACAGACAAGATCCTCTTGTGTGAAGTGTCACAACTCAGTAGCATGGGATATTTCGGCGTTTGGTCAGCGCACATTTAACAGTATACATCAATGTTCCCCAAAACTTTTTCCTTAACGGAACACTTCGCCCATTCTGAGCGGAACACTTTGCTAATTTTTTTTTAGAGAGATTAATTCGCGTGGTGGCCTACTAGTTAATTATTCCATTAGTTCGTGGAACACCTATTCAGGCCTCGCGGAACACTAGGTTACCGCGTAACACAGTTTGTGAAACACTGCTTGTTGGGGAGAACGAAATGATGGCTCTGGAGAGGTGGGGGGATGCGTCTTCTGGGAAGGGCACCTAAATATCAATAGGATAGCCCAAACGTTAGAGTATTGATTGCTGGCAGCGACTGCATTTGGGCTGTTTGTTTGTTGTTTTTTTTTTCTTTTTTTAGGGGGGAGACCTCATAAGTTCGTGTCCCACGATGCCCCACGCACTTTGACCTTTTTAAGTGTTAATGGGGGATAGAGTTGAGTGTCCAGCCACAATATTATGTTAATTACTAGATCAATGTTACACGCTCAAGACTAAAAAAAACAGTTTTGGACAATCGATGAAATTGTGTTCTATACTGGAGTAAGCAGCCATAATAACGAAACATCTAGAAATTATCGGTAATTTCCCTTTTGCATATGGCCGCCTGGAGCTTTTTTAGTAAACGAATATTGAAGTCAACAAGTAGCCTACTATATAAATAATGATTATAAAAAAAGTATCTAAGGATAAAATCTCAACATTAATATCTTATCACTCAATACTGTAGGATTTATTTTCCTTTTTAGACCAAAAAAAAAGTAATTACCACTAATCAATTAATCAATTGGTTAATTTGTTCATGTCATTATAATGAATAATTGTGAAAGTTTCAACTTGACTTTTAGAGTGTGAAGTGGGAGAAATAACATGGACAATAAACATAGGACCAGACAGATGGAGTGAGCTGATATAAGCTTTGTCAAAATGTGGAGAAAATCCAGAACCAGTGTTTAAAAAGTAAGGGAAGTAACATTCATACATACAAGACTGAACCCTGACTTACAACTTACAACACAGCCTAATAAAATACTCAGAAAGACACGAAGATAACGGCACATTTCTTATTCCATATGCTAGGACAAATTCATACAAGTGCTCTTTCTTCCCCAGTGCCATTAGAACCTGAATAGTGTTGCCTGAATCAGGACTGTCGTTCGGACTTATTCGATGGTTCTGCCCGCTCCCATCCCCCGTCGTCCTGCAGGAGGTTTGAACAAGGAAAGAAAAATTATCTTCAACTATTCAGGAACATCCGATACATGTAAAACATTTACATTTTTAGATAGCCCTAATAATATTGATAGCGCATTCAATGGACACAGATCTATCTCGCATTATCATGCCGTTATGTTAGGACACATATTATATAAGATCAAGATAAAAAAAACACATGACTCGTAATCACTCAACTATTGGATTGCCTTTTAGTTACCTTAATCCTATTTAAGTAAACCCATTAATATTTTCACAAACATTTTCTAAGATGTGGTTTCCATTTAAAACAAGCAATGGCACCGATCTACAATCGCACCCCTCTACATTCGCATCACTCTTCATTTGCACCACTATACATTTGCACCACGCTGAACTCTGACCATATGATAACATACTACTAACCCCCTACCCTGGAGATACTCATCCTGTGTGTGCATATCTTTATCTCGCTACCCTTGTGTGAGCCAAACCCTTTCTGGTGTTTTGTTTTAGAATTTCGATATTTAGTATTTGCAAAAAAAAAGTTAACACTTTAAAAAACATTTTATTAAAAATATGTGTGTGGGGAAAAAAACAACTGTAATTGGATCACAGACCTAGATCTATTAAAGGCGATGTCTTCAAATCCGAAGAGAAAGGATGAGTGCAGTGTTTCACATGACTATCTAAGCCCAGTTGCGACCTTAATATTTTTCCACATCTAAAGTTTATTCGCATTAATCGGCTTTTTAAATTTGAAACTAAAAAAGTGCTAAAAAAAAAACAACTATTCTGTACACCGGATACGCAAAGAACTTGCTACAGTATTTATGACTATGTTATTATTCTGCCTATGTTTCCATCATTCTGGCCTTTTCATTCTTCTTATTCTCTGTGCTACTATATTGCCCATGTTTCAATCATTCTAGACCTTTAATTTTCTCTCAATTTTGTGATTTTTTGTGGGTAAAACTTGAAGTGGAAAAGCCTGCCTGTCCATGTTTCGTTCACGACTTGTTCCATTGTATTCATTATTTTTCAATATAAAGAAAAAAAACTGTTTTGCCTTTAATGGCTCCCCCCCCCCCCCCCCAATTGATTCGGGGGAAAAAAAAAGTTGTTTCCTTTAATTATGCAACACCTAGGGCGAATTTTCTGGGCATAGATAAAAAGGTCATAAGTTGCACGTGAGTCATGGCCCCCTCGCTCGTGCTTACAGCTGTGGTCCAAACGACCGTAAACGGTTTGCATATTACAGCTCCTGTAAAGAAGTTGGTGTCATAAAATGGCATATTTGATGAAATGTAGAATTTCTATTCATAGGCGTTGGCCTATAGAGAGTGGCATATGGAAGACTCAAAAATAAAGTAGCAATTATACATAAAACACTGAACCATAATCTATACTCCAAAAGACACAAAGATAAAGGCACATTCCTCATCCCATATGCTAGGAGAAATGCATACTAATGCTCGTTCTTCCCTAGTGCTATTAGAGCATGGAATGGATTGCCTGAGCTAGCCAGGAAAACCAGTGACTTGGCAGAATGTATGACGCGAAGGACGTAATAATTTTCATTTTTAAAGTAACGTCTTTATATAGTCCTTTCATTATAGTGTGATATACATAGCATACAGTCCTTTCTGTATAGTGTGATATACATAACATATAGTCCTTTCAAGATAAATATTCTTTTTCTTTGCTTTTTATAACGGTCAAACTAGTTTTCCCAGTGTGGCAATAAGCTTTAATTCTTTTCTCAATGATATTATCAACTGTCAAATTCCTAGGAAATTCTTAGGGAGATGTATTTATTTAGGCCAGGCCTTAGGTAAACTAGGCAGGTGCCTGGCTAGCAGCCATCATGAGGAAGCTTGGTCAAGGCGACGGATGTGATCCCAGACTCGGTATGCTTTTTAAGATTTGTCCCAACACTTAAAACATTTTTTTCTATATCAGTTTTAGATTACCTTCCCCTTTGGAAACCTAAATAAAATGAATATAAAAAAAAGAGAGAACCTTAACACAACAAACAATTCTTTATTACAATTAATCATTTAAACATTAATTGATACATTAATTTATAAAACAGCATAAACATTAATCAACAAAAAAAAAAACATTACAATTTTTAATACATCATCCAACAGGTTCCAGATTTGGATTGTCTGCGTCCACAATCTTCAGACAAAGATCTGCCAGCTCTGTGAAAATAGGTTCTTTCATGGCTTGAGCCATCAGGATGTCAGGTGTATCTGTGTTGACCAGATTTTCCATCATGGCTCTGAGGTGTGGATTGACCAGCACAGCTTTCACTTCCTCAGACTCACCTACAAAAATAAATCAAGACTTAAATGCAGGACAGAATAAATGGGAAATAATTTTTCTTAACTGTTCTTATCATTGTCTTTCAATTGTTCATAATTATTATTATTTCCAATATATATAGCAGTGATTTTGAGAATGATCAATGCATCCTGGCTCAATCTCTTTTTCCAGACATTTAGGGGAAAAAGGTATTTAAAAAAAGAGGTTTCCACAACTCAGCTCAGGAATTGTATTTACTTAGCATTAAATTCAGCATGTAAATTATCTTCCCTAACCAAGATAAGACCAGATCTCATTGAGCCGATAAAAGCATGTAATACAAAAGTAATTCCAAAAAATTCAGCGTGACTCAAATATTGAATTAAAATTTATAGACTACATAATGAGTTAGGAGACTCTGTGACCTAGTAGTAAAGCGCTTAGCTTCCAAACCAGGGCTTTTGGGTTCAAATCCTGGTGAAGACTGGCCACAGAAACAGATTACCTTTCTGTCCCATGGATCACAAGGTTTGAAAGTGGAACTTAACTTTAGTTTACATCATAAGTTTGGAGCCGCGGGGGCTGAGCGGTAAAGCGCTTGGCTTCTGAACGGGGATCCCGGGTTGGAAACCTGGTGAAGAATGGGATTTTTATTTCGGGATCCTTTTCGCCTCTGAGTCTACCCAGCTCTGATAGGTACCTGACATTAATTGGGGAAAAGTAAAGGTGGTTGGTCGTTGTGCTGTAGGCCACAGAGTCAGATGACCTTAACATCCTCTGCCCTATAGACCACATGGTTTGAAAGGGGAACTTTACTTACTTTTTACATCATAAGTTTAACTGAAGCCCCTCAGAAGCCATTTACAACTCAGCTCACAGCTCTCATTCAAGCCCTTTTTTGTATCTACATCTTGGAAAACATAAATATTAATGTCATCTAAAATGACACTGCAATAAAAAAAATGTTAGTCTGTATAAAGAAACCTCATGACCTTTAAAATGTAGATAAATGACTCACCTAGTCTCTTCAGTAAATCCTCTGGTACTTTGTCTTCATCAACATGATCCACTACATTTCTGAAAGCTTCATGGACATGCTGAACTAAAAATAATAAAAGTGGTTCAATTTAAATTTTAATATCTTTGAAAAAAAAAAATTCTTTCTTTTAAAATATACAGGCAACCCTCAGGTAACTTCAGTCCCAAGTTACGATGTTTTGTAGTAATGACACACCTCCCATAAACTATATAAACCCTTGTTTCGAATAATATGGTTTTGCATTGTTAACATTACAAACACAAACTTCATGTGCTGTAACTAGTTGGTGAGTTCAGCAGGATATTTTGCTCTTATAGAGGAAGGGTTACCAAGGTTTGAAGAGGATCCCAACACGGACAGGTACACTAAGGATGCCAAAGGGGTCATGGATTGCCTCCAGTGCTACAAGGAGAAGAAGATGGTTTTCCAGACTGCAGCATTATTTCATGAAGATAGAGAGGCCTGCAAAGATCCGGTAACCTCTACCTCAGCTGCCTCTCCAGACTTCGCAGCCTTTTTTATTAGTTTCATTTCATTACTAAACATATTTTATATTTCCTTAATGTGTTTGTTGATAATTATGCAGGTTACTTTGTTAAAGTATGTGTCAAAATAAGATAAGTGCTTACAGCATTTGCATGCAATTTGTATGTATGTTTAGACCTACACCGAAAATCAGTTTACACAGCGACATAAAAATGGATCAACGCCATATCCAGAGGAGCCCTCTATATGTTACAAGCAAAGTGCAAAATCTGACATTCAATAGAATGCCTGAAGATTTCAGACATAGTAGAAAATAATTTCTCCCTTTCCTACTTTGCCTAGGCATTCTTTAGAATGACTAAAACTACTTCAGGCAAAGTGTAAAATGTTGATTTAAAGTAATAATATTTCTATTCACCAATAATCTAAAAAATTTAAATAATTTAAGTGTGGAGTTAGTTTGATAATAACTGTCAAAGTGTGTGCTCTATGTATAACTTTAATGTACTATGTAAATTGTTGTTACAAAAGATTGTATTATTGTGTTTTATGAAAGGTGAAAGAAAGCAATATGTTAACAAGACAAACAGGACTACTAAGAAGGAACCACTTGACTAGATCTTAATTTATAAACTGATAATTGCTTTGTAATGATCATGGAAAACACAAGAAATTAATGCATCATGTTAAACAAGGCTTCTGTGCAATTAATTTTTTGTCTGAAATATTTGTACACAGATTTCAACATTGATAAAAAAAAGGATAATACCCTTATACAATAACTTTAGTCGTCTTGAAATTAATCTTAATAATCAATTCTGTGGGCTATGTTCGAAAAAACAAAAAAATTGTAATAAGGTGTTTTCTCATTTAAAATCTTACTGTCAAGTTAATCAATTTGACTTTCCCATTCAGGTAAAAAATACAAATAAAATGAATAACTTTCCCCATTGAAAAGCTTTTTGTTCTCCAACTAAGTATTATTGGAAGAAAAATGTTGGACAAAGAGTTCCATGTGCTTTGTTTTTTTTTTTTGCCAGGATATTAAATTGGTGTAGAAAGTTACTTAGTATGAGAAATATATGACACAAATAAAAAGTAATTTTACCGCCTATGATCTACTAACATTTTACATTAACACTTTGCCATGTTTTTATTTTCTGTCCTCCTTGGTAAGGTTTCGTCTCTTTTTTGTTCTCCTGTGGATTTTAAGGGAAGGAGACCAAGACCAGTTGTCATAGAGGGCCTGAACACTGAACTGCGATGTCACAGCCTGTGAGCAGTTTAGACAATCGCTTCTTGCCATGTCATACAGACTTGTGATGCGGCAACAAGCTATTGCTCTAAACTGCCCACAGGGTATGACATTGTAAGTCGGTGTTAATGCCTTCTCGAGCAGGCATGCATTTTTTTATAAACCTTATTTTTTTACGAAACAAAGACTAAGGAAGAGTTGGGAAATGCAATAAAAATACACACAAACAAGACCTTCTTTTAATACACACAAACAAGACCTTCTTTTAATACACACAAACAAGACCTTCTTTTAATACACACAAACAAGACCTTCTTTTAATACACACAAACAAGACCTTCTTTTAATACACACAAACAAGATCTTGCTTTATCAAAAAAAAAAAATTGTTATTACCCTTCCTTATATAAATAATAACTAACTGGATCATTATTAAACTGATTTTTATATTTGTATTTAAAAAGGAAACTAAAAACATATTTTGAACTAATGAGCAGCCTACAAGAGTATTATGAAATGCTGTGATCATCTATTCCTGTTGCCTGTAGGCAGTTTTACCCAATTACAATGAATCTTTTAATTTCTCATTTTATACTATCTTATCTTATATATAACAGACAGTGCTATAGAAAAAGAAGATAATTACATCCTACGCATTTCATGCATCAATCTAGTCATGCGAGTTAATCAATGACTTAAAATCTGACTGATTCAGGCAACCCATTTCATTACAGGGAAGAAGGAGCACTTGTACAAATTTATTCTAGCGTATGGAATAAGAAATGTGCCTCTATTTTTATGTCTTTCTGAGTATTTCCTTTGTTAATTTTTTAAAAATATTTGATTATTCTATAGAATGCCAGGGGGCGTGGTGGCTGAGTGGTTAGGCTGGTATTTTCAATTTCAGTCCACCCAACTCTAATGGGTACCTGACTTTAGTTGGGGAAAGTAAAGACGGTTGGTCATTGTGCTGGAAACATAAAACTCTGCTCGTTAACCGTTGGCCATATAAACAGACGACCTTAATATCATCTGCCCCTTAGATCGCAATGTCTGAAAGGGGAAACTTTACTTTTTACTACAGAATGCCAAAGCAAAGTAGGAAATGGAGAATGCCATTAACATATTATCATGTAAACTGTAATTTAACTGAAATAATAGGTTTTAGTTTCCACAAAGCTACTTTGAAAGAATAAGTCTTGAGATGACCAATACAATTTTTTTTTAATATTTAAAGACTTGGATTAAATAAATTCCTGGTGTATGTCGTGCTACAAGAATACATCTACACTATAAAACATAAACAACTTACCATAGGGCACGTGTCCATTATCCTCATAAGCTGGCACTGCAACAACTTGTAAAGATTCTTTAGGTTTTCTAGTGCACAGCTCTGATGAAAGAGGTTTAATGGCATTCATAAAAAATATGGTTCAGTGCATGACAAATATACATAATAAGTTTAATTCGTACAAAAGTATTTTGTTTTCAATTCAACCATTTTTGGCCAGCATATGCTAGGACTGCCACTCATGCTATCTCTCTGTCAGAGAGGAGAAACAAGTCAAAACATATTGGTAGGCAATACTTCCAATTATCTGTGACAGCCAAAGAGAAGAAACAAAAATCAAGAATAACATTAGGTAAAAATAATTGTCATGGCTGGATCAAAACTTAATATACAAGCAACCAACAAGTTAAATCGGCAATAGAAAAAAGAATACTTTTGAAAACCAAAGCTTGTCTAAGGAGAAATAACTGCTAATTAGCTCCCTTTTATATTATATAAAACAAAATTACTTAATTAGTACTAAATGATTAACTAACTGGCAAATTTTTGGATCGATTCATGTATTGTAAATGACTATGAAAAATTAAGCAAAATTTCAACTTAATTCAAGAATGAGAAAAAAATGTAATAAGGGGACTAAATACATATATATATACACATCTCTCATTAAGTAGCATTTATTCCTCTTAATTTTAAATCAAACAAAATAAATAATTAACAACAAGTAATTTTTTTTATTGATTCATGTCTTATCAGGATCAATGAATAGTTGTACAAAGTTTTAACTTGATCCAAGAATGGAAAATGGCAGAAAAAAACATATTGAAACCTCAAAACTTTCTGAATACCTTACTGTCTTCTGCCCTATAGAGGTACCTAGCTACCAAAGTTTGGCAAAGCTAGCAAAATTGTTTTGATTTTTCTAGTTAAAAAAAAAGGCCTGTTGTCCTGTCCATGTAACATGACAAAAATAATAATAATAATAAGTCTTGTGTTCGAGTCCGAAGAATAATGAGGAATGCAGTATTTCCCATGGCTACGCAGCCCCAGCTTTGACATACATATCTTGCCACATTACGGGCAAACATAGTCATTGTCCACCGGTGGTCAATTAAGATTTTTGTTTCACCATCTACATCTGTCCTCGGCAGCAGATTTTCTTTTGATCTCAAATGTGTATTCCACAGCCTTTGTAAGCATTTGTAAGTCACTAGAAAGTGACCTCCGAATTAGGATTTAGATTTAATTAAAAAATATAAGTCAGTGTATTTTGTTAACCAGCATATACCTTTATGTGTCGTGCAACAAGCCAAAGAACAACTGCAAAAAAGAGAAGAAAAAAGATAAATTGTTTTGCATAGATTTACTCATAAATTACATCCATTTTGAATCACAGTCATCCTAACAGTAACATTTAAGGACAGCTTAAACCCGCCTATGGTTCAAAATTATCTTTTTTTTTTTTATAACTGAATATTAGACAGCATTCATTTCTGAACAGTTTGGTGTATACAACATGTCCTAATTCAAAGTGGAAGTATTTTAAATATTTTTTTATATAATGTATACTAACTTAGTTTTTACTACAGAGGTTGTTGCTTTTTGCTGATTAACAATTTTCATATTTTTTATTGTTCAGAGATGGCATGATAAAAGATTTATTTATGAATATTCTGCCTTGAAATTTGGCACAAATAAAGTTGTATATACAAGTATGAAAGTGAAGCAGAATAATTACAAAAGGTTGAAAACTTTTATTAGAGTAATTAATTTTTTGTATGCCTACCCCCCTATAAAAACTTGAGCTGTAACATTTTTGCTATTCTATGAATATGGTTAATTCTGCTTCACAATCTTTTACTAGTATTGAATAATCAACAGCTGAATTTTCATTGAACTAGCTTTAGTTGTTTTCAAGAAATCTTGACATGAAAAGTACCATTTTTTCATCATTTTAGCTAAAAATAGCCCACCAATTTTTTTTTCTCAAAAAGTTGAAAAGATATAATGTAAATTATTTATTTTCTTCTTATTTACATGCCTACACATACTTGAAAAGCCTTTTATTACTAAACATGTAATTTCTATTTGCGGGCTTAAGCTGTCCTTTAAACAAAACTGTTAATTAGAATTAGTCGCTATAGAATAGACTCTAGAATCTTATTTTTCTAGCTAGACTAGAGTAGTATTACTATACTCTATAGTAGTAGTAGGGTGACTAAGTTAAAGTTAAAAGTTTAAAATAAAAGTACGGTTACACTACACTTTTAATTTAAACTTTTTTTTTTACTTAATTACAGTTAATAAATATAATTTCTGTCTTCTGAACACCCTCTATTTTCTGACATTAACAAACCCACCCACAATCTTTCTTAAAATGAGCCTCTATTTTGATAGCTATGACGAAACTAGTCTATTGTTTTTATTTATACTAAATTTCTTTATAGTTCAGACACATTTAGTTTCGTTTACTCTGAAAAACAAGGGTTTTACATAGGTTCAAAGAGCACTGGTAGGACGATGCCATTTTTTTTTCTTCTAGGACAGAAGGAGGGTAGGTCCGGGGTTAAGGAGATTTTTTTTAGAAAATTTAAGTATCAGCTAAACACGAACTATCTAAAATACTTCTAAATAGGCCTAAAAACACATGCCTTAGTCTATGTGTAAATATGGGGTGTTCCATAATATTCGTTTGTCACTATCAATGACACTAACGAACGCTATTTTAAAGTTAAAAATGCATATCAAAGGGATGTAACTCAAGGTTGGGAAATGGACAGTTCTTTGATTTATTTTGTATAGGTCTAACATTTTCTTACTTACTTAATTTTGCTTTTGTTTTAGATGTTAAACCAAGTGTGGTGTGAATGAGTAAAAAGAAAGGGAATATCGCTAAACATAGTGCTAATGAGGGGCAGAGTTGGATATAATGTGAATGAAATAAATAATGTTTTTGTGAGTGGCACAATCCTGCTCTCTCTCTCTTTTTTCACTCCCTGGCAATCTAATTATCGATTGACTAGCATGGTATCATCAACACAGTACCAGCAAAAGATTGTAGCAGGAGATTAGCAGAGAAGGAAGCAATTAAAAGAGGGAAAAGCGATACTAATCTATGGTCTTGAGTTGGTTTAAAAAGAAATTGATCATAAAATTTAAAAAATTGAAGATAATAATATTTTTAAATACAATGACACGAAGTGTTCATTAGTGTACAGAGCGGAGAATGGTGTTCGTTAATGTTAGCGCTGGACCCCATTGACCTGACCCTCTTCAACATCATATTTTATTGTAACTATGAATAGCATAACAAAACAATGTAGCTATTTTTATTGACATATGAATGACAAGCTTATAGATCTAAATAATTCCAGTTTTTTCCTAAGGCTAACCATTATGCCTTTATGGATTCATAAAAATTCAAACGTAAAAATTATGGCGTCAGCACTTAACTTGTTCGGAATAGGAAAATTACTGTACTAGTTTTAGTAAATTTAGTTTACTAATAGATCTAGATCTAGTAATAGTCACTAATACTACAGCTCCTTACACTACAGCACTAGACTTCTACTCTTACTTACAGTTACAGACAGTAACTCTAGTCTCGCTCTAACTCTAGCAGTCTAGCTAGATAATTGCTAGATTTACAAATATTTACATCTAATTTATACATTATAGACTAATTGTCTAATACCAATTTAAGTAATTATACTAAATTATACTAATTAAACAGTAATATAAAAAATAATATTAAATAATTAATTTAATTAATATTAATAATAGTAAATGATAGTAAATCAAGTCAGATAAGAAGATTACTCGTAACTTCAACTTGAATAGAATTCTACTTCTATTGAACAAAAGTCAGATTATTTGCAGACAATTGCATAATATATAGAACAATAAAAACAACACAAGACACAGATATTTTACAAAGAGAATTAGATGGATTACAGAAATGGGAATCAAATTGGAGCATGTCTTTCCACCCAGAAAAATGTCAGTTGTTAAGAGTAACAAAAAAACTAAAACAAATTAATTCCACTTATCTTATTCATGGCAAACCAGTAACACAGACTAAAAACGCAAAATACCTAGGTGTTATAATAAATGAAAAACTGTCATGGAATCCACATATTGATGAAACTATAAAAAAATCAAACGAAGCATTAGGATTTATTAAAAGAAATTTCTATAAATCAAATAAGAACATAAAACTAAAATGTTATTTAACCTTGGTTAGGCCAATAATAGAATATGCATCCTTCGTTTGGGACCCCTCAACTCAAGAAAACATTAAGAAACTGGAACAGACACAAAATAGAGCAGTGAGATTCATAACAAATGAATATTCACATTTGACTAGAGTAACACCTATAATAAAATCACTAAATTTAGAAAACCTTCAGGACAGAAGACTCAAAAGTAAAGTGGCAATTATACATAAAACACTGAACCATAATCTTCAAATACAAAAACAAAATTTAATAAAATACTCTGTTAGACACAAAGATAAAGGCACATTCCTCGTCCCATATGCTAGGACAAATTTGTATAAATACTCCTTCTTCCCTTGTGCTATTAGAGCATGGAATGGGTTGCCTGAGCTAGCTAGGAAAACCAGTGACTTGGCAGAATTAAGTCATTGATTAATAATATGCATGACTAAATGCATGACGCGTAGGACGTAATCATCTTCTTTTTTGAAGTAACGTCTCAGTCGTCTGTATTATTATATAAGATAAGATAACTATTCTAAACTTAAATCTAGATCTAGATATCATGAATCATCATATCTTACTATCTCTCATAACACTGGGGACATTTGTATTTCTTTGTTTCAATGCTACAAACTACACAGTTTGACATTTTTATTAAATTAATCAGCTCTGTGTCTCACAGTGACTACCAACTATCGGAATTTAAGCATGGTTTTCGTTTGTTGTTTCGATTCTAGTTTTTTATTTCATGTTGGTAAACATAGATCTAGATCTAAATACGAAAATTCTATAGTCAAGTGATTTCCTATTGCTTAGTTTGAAACACGGACCTATATATATTATAACTGTGGTGTGAAGCAGCTCCACTGATCTTAAAATACGAAGGTTGTTTTCATTACATTAAAATTGTGAATTGAGATTTGTTACGAAAACTAGTGTACATAACAACGAAAACACCTATCATATCCCATGGAGGTGGGATATGCTCAAATACTCTAGAAAACAGAAATCTAGAAATCATTGACTAGAACTACTCTAGTCTACCCTACGAGTATGCTTCTAGCTCTAGATTATACCGAAGTTTAGATCTAGACTCTAGTGACACTCTTCAGTCTCTTGCTCTAGGCCTAGCGTCTAAAGTCAAACTATTAACTACTCAGTCAAAGAAATTTAGTTATGTAAAATAAAAATTCACAAGATTTTCGAATCTACTCTAGTAAATAAGGCAGGCAAAGGCCAGGTTTGGGCATGTTGCATGTATGATGTCATGTAAATGTAAGTTTAAAAAAGTTAAAAAATAGTATCTCAGAGACATTCCAGAGTCTAGAAAATTAAATTAATGATATTTATTTAACTAGATTTAGATTTTAGATCTAATAATAGAATCTAATATAATATACATCCTCTGTTTGGGACCCCTCAACTCAAGAAAACATAAAGAAACTGGAACAGACACAAAATAGAGCAGTGAGATTCACAACCAATGAATATTTGCAGTTGACTAGAGTAACACCTTTGCTAAAATCACTAAATTTAGAAGCCTTCAGGAGAGAAGACTCATAAGTAAAGTAGCATTTATACACTGAACCATAATCTCCAAATACAAAAACAAAATCTAATAAAAATAAAATACTCAGAAAGATACAAAGATAAAGCACATTCCTCATTCAATATGCTAGAACAAATTTAGTAGTACAAATGCTCCTTCTTCCCTAGTGCTATTAGAGCATGGAATGGATTGCCTAAGCCTGCCAGGCAAACCATGAGTGACTTGGCAGAATTTCGGTCATTGGTTAACATGCATGATGCGTAGGATGTAATTATCTTCTTTATTGAAGCAATGTCTGTATAATATAAGAGATTATAAGATTTGGTCTAATTCTTATATGTTATGGCCTATTTTTTATCAGAAATTTTATGTATCACAATCTGAGTAATCACCATTAATAAAAACCAGCTGATTACAATGAAAATAGCATAGATTATTATATATAATAAATGAACAGTGAAGCACCTCATAACTCTTGTACACTTTAGTAAGAACATGTTTATTAGGGCTAGACTTCCCTAGATTGACTAATAATGTTACACTTTCTTCAAACCCTCGGAAAATACTGGGCTTTATCCAAGAGGTGAAGTTGACTATGAAAATTTGATTTGAGATTGGGCTAAGTAATTGTAGATTATATATATATACATTTTTACAACAGATTTTTAGTAAACTATACAATTTCTACTATTTTTACTATTTGAGCTATGAATGGACCTTACTTTAATAACTTAGACTTAGCTGTACAACATTTAATGTTTGAGCTATAAAGAGGAAGTAACCCTTGAGGGATTATGGGCACGACATGGCCTAAATTGTGCCAATGTACCAAAAACCAAAATATCAAACTTTCTTCAAAAACTGTACCTTTGTTTTTGAGTGTATGTGTGTGTTTTCCAAGGTAAGAATGAGGAAAGAGAGCATTTAGTTTTGCTGGTGTGCGCTGATGAAACCATGCTCTGGTGTGTCATCATGAATGTTTAGAGAAGTGGAGATGGGAGACAAAAAGGATATGTTATTGTAATGAGTTAGATTTTATTTAAATATTATTTCACTTTGTTATTACTAGATCATTTCAAGTTTAATCTATGTATATTTAAAAATAAATGTTGTATTCAAGATTGTTTGAAAAGAAGACTGGTTAAGCTTATTTAAAGTTTTATATTAATAATTTATTATGCTTAAATCAATTAAGTTACAGTACTAGCTGTCTGGAGGCGAGGTGGCTGATTGGTACAGCGCTTGGCTTCCGAACCAGGGGTCCTGGGTTTCAATCCTGGTGAAGATTGGGATTTTATTTTTAATTTCGGAATCTTTGGGTGCATCTGAGTCCACCCAGCTCTAATAGGTATTTGACATCAGTTGGAGAAAAGTAAAGGCAGCTGGTCATTGTGTTGGCCACACGCCACCCTTGTTAACCGTGGGCCACAGAAACAGATGACCTTTACATCATCTGCCCTACAGATTGCAAGTTCTGAAAGGGGAACTTTAGCTAGCCGTCTGGATATACACACCAATGACCAAGCAACAACAACCTTAAAACTATTTTTTTAAATTGGTGCAAGGCTTTAAAAACAAACAAAAAATATGTTGCTATAAATACATTACTATTATTTCTGGCTGAGTTTTAACAAATTGCTTGATGGTTTATGCCTTCAGTATGTTGACATTGTGTGTGTGTGTGTTTGTTGTTAGAATGTAGAATTATTCCCCTTGATAAGAAAAGTTCATAGTATTGTTGTGTGTGGATTAGATAGTCAGATGTATCCAGCATCTAGTGTCCGTGTTGCGTATTCATTTCAGTGTAATATTAAGCTTATAAGTGAATCTTTATATATTAAAGCTAACACAGCACCTCTAGCATTATTTGCTATTACATTTTATAGTATGAATTTATGTTTCAGATTTTCTCATTGTTTGTCAGAGCTCATTACAGTTCTCTTTGTTACGAAATGGTAGAAACACACTTACAATAACTAGCTCAGGGTGTAGGTTTGTGCATTCTTGTCACAACTTATTCTGCCAGCTCAAGAAAATATTGTCGGAAATGACTGACGAACAAGTGAGGAAAGCTACCGCCAAACAAAGCAACAAGAGCTGGGATCACTATGTAACTATATCACTCCCAAGTAAACTCGATGAAAACAAAGCTCTTAACTTTAATGTGCATGTTTATGACACTGGGCCGTATGAGCCAAGTGCCAAGAACCCTGTTGTCGTTGCAGTTCATGGAATGCCTGGAACTGGTCAGGATTTTACTTCACTTGCAAGCAACTTGTATTCAAAAGGCATCAGATTGGTAGCACCTACAAGTTTAGGTTTGTGTCATCTTAGTCAATGTTTTTTGTTTTGTTCTGTCAACATTTTCAAAATCATGTTCTTGTAAGAAGGTTTAGAAAGATAGAGATGGATTTGTTTTGTATTCTTCTACCAAGATTAATGATTAAATTTTGTCTCTTACATTCTAAAATACCATTTTGTTTACCTTTTCCAGTAATAAACATTTTAAAGTCTGAGTAGAAATTAAGATTTCAATCTCTTGAAATCCAGGAAATTCTGCACATTTCCTTTTAAATTGTATTTATTAACTCACACAAAGATATAAAAAATAATTTTATAAGTCCTTTTATATACAAGGAAATGAGATACTGAGACTTAAGTGGTAGGGTAAGGATGCAACAGAGCCCTGACAACACCATCAAACTCACCTTTCTGCTCCACAAAGGGGACCATCATTAGAGACTCGGATGGAATTGGTGGTCCTTACACACTATTGTGAAGGTTTTAGAGTAGGAATATGAAGAAATTCCCCATAGTTATTTCAGCCTTTGGTCACTTATAGCTAGTCGACCCAGTACTGGAGGCTGTGCTCTACAAATGTGATATGGCCTAATTGTAGTAATGGTCACTATGTTGTGTTACCTTCAGACAGGGCTTTGGGCAAAGAGCTCCCCTGCCCACACCTGTCCATCATATAAAATCCTTTTCAATGGTCACTAGGATAATGGCACACATCACAATCATGCTGATTCCCAATTGGACTTTATTGAAGGTTGGATGCAAGGTTCAGTCTTGATAATGGGTAGGCCTTTTTTTTTACATCAAACTTTAGGTATGGAAAAAAGTCCAGTAGATATGAAGCAGCTTAAAGAGGTAGACTTTTCTACAATGGGTCGCACTAAAGCTCTGAAACATGTACTCAATGCTTTAGACATCAACAGGTGAATTGTTAAATTTAATTATAACATAAATCGTGCACCTCTAATTACCCAAAGTGATATTCACATGCTTAGCAGCATTTATTTTTGTCTGTCTAAAGTCTAAGCTGTTAGACACAACTATAATATATTTTTGTTTTGTTTTCATGGTTTGTCTTTTTTAAGAATTAATTATTATACTTTTTTTTTAAATAGTAAAACCATCTCAAGCTATGTCTTTTCATAGTTCTTTTAGTTCATAGTTCTTTCAGGGTTAACATTGTTTGTATCTCAGTATCTATTTCTCTGTGTTTTAGCTGCTCCAGTAGTAAATTTGTTGTGTGAATTTCATTAATTAAAAAAAAAGTTACTAAATATTCACAAGGAAAGAAAGAAAAATTCTTCCACTAGTAGTTAGATCGGGGTAAAATGAAATGGGGGGGGGGAGTCCCCTCTCATCCCACATGCTTCAAATGATAATTAGTTATCAATAACTATGTTTTAAAAAAAAGGGATCCTTAGGCAACCACTTAAATTCCTTACTGGCTCACATGCTAATCACCCTTAATAGTTATCATCATTTTTGTTTAAAAACATTTGAATCTAAAAAGGAGACTGTTATTTTTAAGTTTTAATACAGTTGAATGAATACAATTTACAAATATTGAAATAAAAAATGTTGTAAACTTAAATTGCTGGGTTAGCAATTTTTACATTCAATTTAAGTAGAAATATACATATAAAGCATTACGATTAGGGATGTGCAGTATTTCTTGTGACTATCTGTGCCTGTATTCAACAAGGGCTTTTCTCTGGGTCTCAAATGTGTAGAAATAGCATGTATACATTTAGACCTGCCCTATAATAACTAAAAATCACTAGAAAATTGTAGACATTTAAAAAAAAGAACAATGTTGAATACCATTGCAAGGACTTACTAACTTAGCATCATATGGAAAGAAAGTGAGATGCTAGAATCATACTGAAGGCAAAGGAAAGTAATCAAGATCACTATAATCAGGATTGAAATACTAAACTTAGCTAGTCGTTGAAAGCAACTTTATAGGGAAAAGTTATATGGCATTTTAGATATTTTATGTTATGCATATTTCTGTTTAGGGTAGATCTTGTGATGGCTCATAGTGCTGGAGCCTGGACACTCTATGAAGTAGGAGCCAAGTGGGACAATGTTGATTCTTTGTTAGCTGTCAATCCTGGAGGTGCCACTCCCAACAGGTATGAGACACAGAAATGCACTGTATTTCTTAACATCCCTATCTTCAATACAACTTCATAAAAACAAAACAAAAAACATTAAAAAGTACTTTAAAAAAACTAAACAAAGCTTATACGAAGTGTAATTGAAAGAAAGAAATGGATATCTGGGTGGATCTTACTGTAATTGGTTTTTAAAAGTATTTCCAAAAAAAAAAGGAGAATGATCTGAATTTGAACTCATGGCATATGCCTCATCAGGCTGACATATTAACCACTCTGCTAGTGAGGTACTTATGACTAGAGAAGATCGTATAGTTAAATATTGTCTGTTTCAATTTAAAGCGGCAACCTATAAAGGGACCAATTCAACTTATACCAACACTTCAACACTTAACCGGTCTATATTAAAATGCTACTAAGACATGTTACAGCTACTATGAAATTAAGGCCATTTGATAGCCTTATTTTACTCCTATACAAGATGTCATATGAAAGACCTAATACAAATTAAACAAAAATGAAAGTAGAAATATTTATAACCTCTTTGTTATGTTCCTTCCCCCAGACCAACATTTCTCCACAGGCCCCGCTCTAAGCTCCTTCAGGCAGATCAGGAACAAAGCCCCATCTGTTTTCTGTATTCTTAGCAGTAGAAATGCATTTACTGGCATTGCAGGGCACAATTCAATTATGAAAAAAGTGTTGGTCACCATCCTGTTACTATCCGTAATTGACTTGATCCTTATAAGATAGTCTTTGTTATGCAATACTTCCTATAGCAGGCCTATTTTGGTGTTGAAAATATGTCAACAGAGCAATAGCAGTGCACTAGTAAACTAATTTCTCAAAAAGTTGACAGGAAAAGGTCTGATGCATTGACAGTTGTTATTTTCCTTAAGCTAATTCTAGTTAACCATTCCACACTTAGTCAAGTCTGGGATGTTAGTCCAGACCTACGCCCTAAAATTAAAATCCCAGTTTAACCTCTAGGATTTTTTACCAGAAATTTTTGTGATCAGTTGTTGAAATCTTGACCTTTTAGCCATGCATTAACTTTCTTGATATTTAGCTCAAAACCTGAGGCACATTATTTCATGGCACTCTTGGCCTATGTTCTGTTGCTGTGGACATGTCGTGGCTTTTGAGTTTTATTGTTATCTTTTTATGTACAGTCCTTCATTCACTGTTAATTTTAAATGAAAGGTTCTTGATTCAAGATGTCCTTGAGGCGTTAGTTATTTCTTGTATTTATTGCTGACATGCTTATGGCTTTATTTTAAATTATGTGATGATGCTACACTTTGTTCATGGGTTTGTTCATAATCTACAAAACAAATAACAGTTTTTTTGGGTGTTTTTTTTTTGTTGTTTTTTTTTGTTGAATTATGAAACATATAGTCGACAGTTTGTAATTCTATAAAAGTTCCAGATAAAAAATCTCAAAGAACTCAAATTTATTTTTCAGATGCATTCGTCCGTATCACGCCTTGAAGTTTCTTGTTTCCATAATGAATAATTCAATAGGTAGATTTATGTTGAAACCATTTGTTCTATCAGCTTATAAAATACAAGGTATTTACTCAAGAGTTTTGTTTGTTACGTACCAATAGCCTGAATGTGACTACAATGTGTCTCAATAACATTTATGCTGAAAGAGTATGATTCATAATTTTAAAGAATTGTCTCCCACACATCAAGCTCAGTCTCCTTGTTTGTTTCTTGTGCATGTTTCGGGTGTTTCTTCTGAATTGAAGATTAGTACATCTAGTCCCTTCAAGAAATGGCAGCAGGCAGGGTTAGATCCTGGATCCTGAGACCATTGAAACAATAATCCAGATTGCAAACCACATGACCAGGAAGTCAGACTTAGCTTTAAGTGAGAGTTGTTCTTTATGTTTGAGACCTACATAGAGTGGCTCCACCTTTTCCTCTTTCCATGTAACAGCAGAACTTTTATTGCCTCACAAAAGACGCATATTTTACTGTCCTTTAGCACTGCAGCCCATTGAGCCGCCTGCTTCCTCACATTTTTACTTCCTAATACATAATATAGGAATATAAAGACAGAAAGGAATATTATTATTGAAAGAAATCAATAAACTAAAGGACAATAATTATGAATATATTGGTATGGTAAAGAAAATAAACTATAGGCAAGCTTCAAATAAGGGCTCTGACCACAAATCTTGCACTTGGCAACACCACCTAGCAGCAACTAAGGAATCGGGTTAAATTCTCCCTTGATTATTCAGATGGTAATCAAAAGCAATCTTTCTGATCAGAAGAGTTATACTAGCCTTGCTTTCATCCTTCAATGATCACACAGCCCAGCAGACAACAGCTTAAATGCCTCCACATTTTCTTTAACCATAATACAGTTTTTCATTAGACTATTGCCTTGTCAAATTGTCTCTGTAACAAGACAATAGGACAACATATACACACAGTAGCTCAACATATGCACACAGTAGCCATATTGAAGTGATTGTTAAGCATACAAATGTGAAGTGACACTTTAGTTGGAAGTTTTGTGTTTGCTCAGGTCTGAAAGATGTGAAATATGGAGACCACCTCGTGGCGGCGCAAAACTACATAGTGAACCAGCAGTTTGAAAATGTAGGTCAGAGAAATGTTTTAGGTTAATTTTTCTTGAAAACAATTGTTTCTGCTCATTTTTATAAAAGTCTGATATATTAACTCAAAGATTATTTTAATTCATTTACTAAGACCTTGGAATGCACATTTGAGACCTAAAATAATCTGCTGCCAAGGACAGATAGATGGCGAAAAAAGAATCTAAATTGACCACTGGCAGACAATAGTGATGTCTGTGCTGGGTGGGCAAAATATGTAGGTTGCAGCTGGGGCTACATAGTTTATGAAATACACTCCTCATTAATCTTCAGACTCAAAGACTTACCTTATTTTAATTCCAATAAAAAAAAAAGAATCAATTAATTTAATAAATAGTAAATAAAAAAAAATAAATAAATAATAAATAATAAATCAATCAAATATGGATTTAAAATTCGTTGCAGATCTTTGCAAACCTTGTTATTTTAATTTCAAAATAATAATGTCAAAAGTAGACCTAACAGTCACATTTTTGGTTTATTATCTAATGCGAACAAAACCAGGTTAAATTTTAAATGAATAAGTTTGCTCTTGTCTTGAGTTAATAAAAACTTTATTTAAAGCTTTTGTTACTAAGTAGTGAACTTCAGAAAAATAATGAATGAGCATTAGACTAATGCATAAACTCTGGAGATGAAATGGATTACACAGATAATGCAGAATTGATGAGTTCGTAGTAAACAGTAACCAATTTCTTTTTGTAGCCACAAGACACAATGCTTTTTTAAGAAGCGTTTCAACAGGGAAATATAGAATTTGGAAATACTGTAGAAAACAAGAATGGAAAGTAGTTATTTAAATTCTGTTTTACAACACAGTTTAAATGCAAATAAGGTGTGTAGTGGCAGACTGGCTATATTGGCATTTGGGCAAATGCCCGGTGGGCCGGCACAGAATGGGCCAGTGGGGCCACCACCAAATGGGCCACTTTGAATGACAATAAATCCGTGAAAGATTTTATAGATTTTATTTTAATGTTAATGGATATTGATAAAGACATAATATAAGAAATTGTTTTGGACGATGTGTCAGTGACCAATTAGCTCACTCCTTTTTCAAGTGTCACACCTTATTTTTAGTATTTTCAAATAATTTCAAAATCATGTAATAAAGTTGTCTGTTTGGACTAATTAATATAGCCTCGAAGTCCATCTTTATGTAGAGTTACAATTAATACACTTATGTCAGCTTACGCATGAGATCAGATTTTGATACTTATCAAACTTTAGGCCTATATATTATGACAGGTACAAATGGATGCCTTTCATGCGATGGTAAGTAATGCCAGGGCTGCTTTTGGCACCCAATCCACCCCTGGACATGTCCTTTACTTTTCCTGACAAGTCGTGTACCCATTAGATAGAGGTGCAATTAGAAATGGACTGACTGTACCTTTAATCTTGTTAAAAAAAATTAAAGTTCTCCTTTAAAATTCCCAGTCTACACCGGGATTCGAACCCCAAACCCTAGTTTGGAAGCAAAGCACTTTACTGCTCAGCCACCACACCTAAATCTTGTTAGACATCATCATTATTTTGTTGTACAGGTGCCAAAGAATGCTGCTGAGATACGAGCCAAGTCATTACCTTTTGTCATGATGTACGCAGAAAATGACAAGCTGATTGAAAGCAGCATCTGTTCAGACATGGCCTATCAGCAACTGCGTATTCCCAAAGACAATACAGTTAGGTTCTCCAAAGACTCAAAACCAAATAGGGACCCACTTTTTGGTAAACATTTATCTTCTAGAATTTTTTTTTTTTTTTTTAAGTTTACAGTAAAAGATATCTGTAATAAAAAAAAAAACTGTATTTAACATAAAGTTTTTTTGTTTTTTTTTAAACTTAGATATATAAATTGAGACTATGTCTTATACATTTTTTCAATTGATGATAGTATTCATTAGCCATTTCCTTTAAAGTCTTTTTAATGTGATCTTTTTTCTTTCACCTAAATCATAGATATAAATTTTTTTTGTGTCATTCTATGCTCATGATCAAAACCTTTTTCCATTTATTTTTCTTCATTTTTGTTTTAGTTTATTTCAGGTTTTACTTTCTAGAAGTTTCTGACATTTCATATTTTTTGTCCACGCACTTTTGATTTCTACATCATCATCTGTGGCTTATGTCCCGAACTTAATTTTTGTAAAGGAATCCATAAAGTAAAGAGGTACCCTCTGTGGATGTATGTGTAAAGGCATTTGAGTTAGTTTGTTTTTTAATCTTTCAAAAGACAGTTTTAGTTTTGGTCAGGACTGTCTGGAATACAATCTGTTTAACAACTAGGTGTCCATTAGCTCTTCCCCTCCTGTAAAAAATGTTTTACACATTCAGGATGTTCCTTCAGATTTGCAGATAATTTACTTCCTAGTCCAAACCTTCCACAGGTTGATGAGGGATGGGAGCGGGTAGGGTATGAATCCGGGAGCATCAATAAGTTTGAATGACAGTCCAGCAATCATGACCATGCAGCCATCCTTGTTGGCTTCCCATCCTTCCTATACCCTTGTTTTCAGTCAGGTCTTTTAATTATTTGATTTTAAATCATGTTTGATCATTTAAATGCAGAGAGCACCTGGCAGCAAGGGGCTACCAAACGAGAAAGCTGGAGATTTTTTATGAAGATTGGGGGATACACATTTGAGACCAATGTGAAATCTACTGCCGAGGACATATGTAGAAAAGAGAACCTAAGCCCACCACTGGCAGACAAAGATTCTGTCTTCACTGGATGTGTCAAAATATGTAGATCACAGCTAGGATTGTGCTGCCACATGAAATATTGTATTCTTCTTTAATCTTCGGACTCAAAGACAAGCCTGTCATTATATCGTGTACAATTTCTTTTTTTTTTTTTCGTAACCATTCCCAGCTTTTTTTCTTACAGTTCCACCTGGATGGCTATGCAGAGTTTTGGTGTTTGCTCGAGGTGGCCATGTTGTTTACTTGGCCTATGAAGACGAGATGGTCCAACAGATACAGGACTTACTGAAACATTCGGCGGTAATGAAGAGATAGCCAGGTTCAAAGCTTCCATTTTAGGGATATTTATTTATTGTATATTGTACAACAACATTAACTCAGGGATAATGTCAGTATTTCAAATTATGTACATGATTATTTTAGGGAAAGGATTATTGTAATTTATTAGCAATTTTTCAACGTTTTAAAAGTTTTATATTCAGAACAAGAAATTATGCAGTAAGAACAATAACTCTAGTGATTCTTTTTTAATTCCTTGTTTCTATAATCAGCATTAGTTTTCTCCCATGGCTGAGATAATAGTGTGTTGTTTTTTTTTGTATTTTAAACTATTTATTTGGTTACAGAGCTGCTTAAGTTTTGTTTCAAATTGTTTTTTTCTATAAATAATATTGATATGCAAATTGGCTATTTCTTTTATATTAGTCTGGGTTTGCTTGATATTTTGATTCAGATGTAAAGCTTTATAATAAAAACATACATTTTACTAAGACATTCTCAACAAAACAAAAAAAAAAGTTAAGATGTATGATGTTTCTGCCGTGTTATTCTTTTTCAATTTTTTTTCTCCTCTACTTATAAAAGTATCAGATGCTGATGTTTATTTATTAGAAATCAAATGAAAATATTCTCATTCATAAATGAAACATGTTTTGTTGAAATTTATTCAATTTTACTTAATAAAGGTCAGTGCTTTACAGTTTTAACTCGTAGTTGACTTGCTTCTTCGAATGTTGCCTTTAGCATTAAAAAAAATTCATAATAAAGTAGTAAAATACTTGCACCCCTTTCAGACCTTGTTGTAAAGGTCATATGTTTCTCTGTGGATGATAGTTAACGAGGGGATTATGTGGCCTGCTAAATGACCAATCATTTTACTTTCTCCAACTAATGTCAGTTACCCAGTTTGGTGGGCTCTGGGACATCCTGAAAATCCCAGTTATCACCAAGATTTGAACTCAGGGCCACTCAGTTCGGAAGCCAAGCACTTTGCCATGCCACCTAATAAAGTAGTAGATGGTCCATATTCTTCAATATGTAAGAGTATTTTGCCAAATGCGCCACTTAGAATATATTCTTTTTTTTCTTTATATATATATATCTTATCTTTCATATCTTTCTTTGTACTATCTAATTATAATGTACAATAAAAAAAACTTCTGTCTCTTTGTAATCAGTAAACAGCAATGTAAATTTCATATGATGGAGGTCTAAGTCTTGTATCTTATGACACATAGATCACTTTAAGTTTGTTTAATGAGAATGTGCTGTCCGGATCTAGAACTACTGGCGCTCTCATTGAGACCTTTTTATTTGCCACGAGACTTTGGTGTTATTTACATAGTCCTGGTTTATGTTCCGCCTACAGCCAAGACGGAAGTTGCAGGAGCATTTATATCTCGTGAAAAGCCACCACTAGGATCATCGGACCACAAAACAATACAACTGCTGCCCCTACTTACCGCACGAAAGAAGGAAAAATCATTCAAAAAAGCGTACAAGAATGGACTCAAGACAATATTCTCAAACTACAGGGATGTCTAGACTGCACTGACTGGAATTTGTTTAAAGAGACCACTTCAAACCACAGGTAAGCTGAATGCGAATGTACCCGAATTGATTCATACTGTATCAAATACTTAGGACAACAAAATACACAGGCTGTTTTACATCAAACTTCACGGGAGAAAAAAAAAGTTTGAAACATATTTTATTCAGATGGTTGTTTACCATTTCAGTAGAAAGTCAATTGAGATCTTAAGCTCAATTTCCAAGGACACGTTTTATGAGCTAGAAAAATAGACGATATAGTTACAGGAGTCTGTGTTTCCGAACCGTTTGATTGTGAAAAAAGTTGAGCCGAAGGCTTGAACAACCGTTCTGTCTGGAAGAGGTCCAAATCAATGACTATGTAAGACATTGCTATTTCCGATATATCCGGCACCCCGGGCGCATGGACTACAATACATGGCCGAAGGCCGAGCACACCGAACCCCCGCCATTTTCCTACGTTATACCAGGCTAACCGTGCAGGACCTATTGTAACGGTCTCTTGAGGAACGGCGCATGGATTAACGACAGGGACGTGGAAGCTCTCTTTCAACTCCGCACCGTGCAATGGGAAAGCTCTTGCATTCCCTTGGACACTCCCACAGGAGTTTTGTTTTGCTATTCATTTAGTCTAACCACTTCCTGTAGTGATCATTTCGGCAGAATAGCTAAGTCATCGTCAAAATGTGGACGAGGAATGCGTTTTGAACCATTTTGGAATTGATGTGATGATTAGTCAGTGGACGAACTGCAGAAAGCACGAGCATCCACCGTATATTTGACATACCTATACACCAAAGAAAAATTTTAGTTACTCTCGACTCATAAAACTTATTCATGGATCTCAACGAGTTAATATATACTGTAATATTAATCACAATAAGATTAAAATTAAACAAAAAATATAATTGTATCTAACAGAGTACATTTACATTGTTGACTTCTTTATTATTATTATGTTATGCCAGGGTCGAGCTTCGTTAAAAAAGAAACAAAATTCATTGTAGTCCCTTTATCAGTGTCCACTGGGAAATTCTCTGGTGATGTGGCAGGTCGTCAGCAGTACCGCCCTCTGACAGGCAACGAGAATGTTCCTAGGATTGTTAAGTGCATTGTAGGTATCTGTGAGGTCAGTTGTTACTATCCCCTCGGTTGATATAACAATGGAATATATTGTTATTTTGGATAACTTCCATAAACGCTTAATCTCTAAGCCTAGGTTCCTATAATTTCATTGTTTTTCTATTTCAACTTTTTAAAATTATGAGACAGTGGTACGGCGATGGTAGCTGTTTTTTCTTTCTTTCTTTTTTTATCAATGAAAAGCAGATGAGGGCGATTAAAATCTATATTATTGTCGGTCGAAAAAGGCATATTCCACTCCAGCAATTGATCAGTAGACTCGAGAACTTCTTGCAGCGAGTATTTGTAATAAGGAAGAGTATCCTTACCGATAAAATTATAATGTATCATAGCCAAGTGTTGGTGTATTAATTTTGCAGCTTGGTTATGCCGCTCAGTTAGTAAGATCCATCGTACCTGATTTGACCTTCTTACACTTGTTTGAGAATAGAAATATATCGTGGAGGACATTCGATCTGGGATAGAATCCTCCACAGTCCATCTCGTCACAGTGTTAAAAGCTTTAATGAGATTCATGGGCGTAGCCAGGGGGGGGGGGGTTCTTGGGGTTCAAACCCCCCCCCCCCCAGAAATGAAATCCCCCCCCCCCTTGCGGGAGGGGGGGATCGGAATTTAGTGACTGATTTTTAGCTTTGATTTTGTTTTTTTTTAGGTGAGATTTTAATACTAAACCATCACTTGCCCCAGCACAACTATAAGGCCTACCAGGGGGTTTTGAGTTTAAAACCCCCTACTAGGGGGTTCGAGTTTAAAACCCCCTACCAAGGGGTTTCAGTTTAAAACCCCCTACAAAGGGTTTTTTACAGTTAAATCCCCCTCTTCTATAAAACAAAACAAAAAAATGAAAACGACAATCCCCAAATTTCAAGAGCACAGTTAAGGAAGATTTTGATTGATTTTAAAACCTCTCCAAAATTTACGATAAACCCCTTCTTCAATATAAAAAAACAACAAATTACTCACTCAAAATTCTATGATTTTAGCCAAAGGGCTTTTGAGTTTCCCCCCTCCCCTCTTCAGTAGCTAAAAATTACCTCTTCAATATAAAAAAAGCAAATTACGCACTCAAAATGTTATGAGCGTAGTCAAAGGGGTTTTAAGTTTAAACTC
Organism: Biomphalaria pfeifferi; assembly: GCA_030265305.1. Classification (NCBI taxonomy): domain Eukaryota; kingdom Metazoa; phylum Mollusca; class Gastropoda; family Planorbidae; genus Biomphalaria; species Biomphalaria pfeifferi. Next base: position 311,062 of record JASAOG010000124.1, on the reverse strand, counting down.
CCCTCCAGTGAAGATTGAAGCTAAAAAATACTTCTTCATTATATATAAAAAAGCAAATTACTCACTCTAAAATCTAAGAGCGCAGCGAAAGGGGTTTTGAGTTAATCCCCCTCCAGCGGGGTTTGAAATTAAAAAATATATCTTCAGTGTAAGAAAAAAAGCAAATTACGCACTCAAAATGCGATGAGCGTTGCCAAAAGGGGTTTTGAGTTTAACCCCCCCCCCCCCCCCCCGTCAGAGGGGTTTGATACTAAAAAAACCTCTTCAATATAAAAAAAGCAAATAACATACTAAAATTATTTGAGCGTAGCCAATCCAATTGGGGGTTTTGAGTTTAAACCCCTCTCCGACATTGCTTTTTTTTTAAAGCTTAAAATCCCTCCAGATGGTTCTGAGTTTAAGATCCCCCTACAGAGCATTTTGAGGTGAAAAACCTCTATCTTCAATATTATTCTAAAGCAAACTACAGTAAGTAAATTCTATTATCGTAGCTAAATGGGGTTTTGAATTAAAAAAAAAAAAACAACTCCAGAGATTTTTTAGTTTAAAACCCCCAACAAATGATTTTGACGATAAAAGTTCTCTTTTCGATATAAAATTTAAAGCAAACTACAGTCACTTAATTCCAAGAGCGTATTCAAGAGAGGTTACACATTTCTACCAGTGGCGGGGCTCCATTAATAAAGTGCAGTGAATAGTCATCTGCTGAAATTGAAAAATACTAAATGTGGCTCAACAAAGATGGCTAAGACAGATTTTAGGAGTCAGTTATAGAGATCAGGTCTCAATCAAGGAAATCCTTTGCCGAACTGGGAGTCGACCCCTTAGTAAGATTGTGAGAGAGCGTGGCATGAGGTTTGCGGGACATGCTCTCTGACAAAATGAATCAGCATAAGAAGAGTTGCGATGATATCCTAGTACAACATGACGCCACACATTCATGGAGGTCCTCATGGCAGGTGGTAAGAGGCTTCAGACATTACCAGTGACAGATTTTTATGGAAACAGCTTGACGGCAAATGCACCGAACGGCGCGGGAGGGTCAGTAAGAATAGCACATTAGGTTTTTGAAATAAAAGTTTTTAATAGCAGGAAAATGCACTTCAGATACGTCAGAATATGCATTTTGTTGGCTTTCAATACCAGAAATAGTGCATGGCGGCGGGGCTACGCCCCGCGCTGGGGGAGCTCCTGGCGCTCCCCCAGACCCCCTTGCTAGTAATAGCGGGGAATCTACACTTTTTACACTTTCTACACTAACTCCAGGAAAAACCTATTCTAGGGCACTGTCACAATCATTAATGAGTGGATGTCAGGATCTCAAGATCTATGAAGATGCAATGATAGATGTCACGTTGAAGATTAACTTGACCTGTATCACACTAACGATGATCGTGATTGCCGAGGATCTTGAAATCTTCTTTTAATAAGATGATCGTATAGAAGTAGCTAGATCTAGTTGATAATACGATCATTCAAAATGTTGCCAGTTGATCATCTAGAAGTTGTCTATCGCTAAGTCGATCTAAGTATATTACTGTATTCAATGAAGAAACTTCTCTTCGTCTAAAACAATTACTTTAATTCAGAACTTGAAAAAGCTATTCACAAATAATTACAATGGTTAAACGTACTTGAATAAAATGATAGATCTACACAATAATATAATTGAGTTCTAATACAAGACATTAGTAGATGTTTCCACTTCCAAGTTCCATACAATGACTGACTAATAAAACCAGAACCTTCCCGGGTTCAAGCGATGTCACGTGTCCCACGTAGCCCATTGCAACCAATAAATGCAGCCCAAGTTACACTAATTAACATATCTCCGCGTGAGAAATTACCCGAGGTTGCTGACGAGCTAAATATAGACACTATGTACGTGACAGGCACAGTAAACGTCTTCCGAAAGAATGAAGGGTCAGAATGTAATAAAGATTATGTACACACACATATAAATACATATTTGAAAAAAAACCTCCCCGAAAAAAAATCCTGGCTACGCCCATGATGAGATTAATGACGTTTCTGTTCCCTGAATTAATAAAGCTATTTGTACAAAACTGATATGAACTCACTCTGTCTGTCTGTCTGTCACAATTTTTGTTCACGTTATTTCTCCCTTCCCCATTCTGGGATCAGGTTAAAACTTTACACAATTATTTATTTAATTTAACAAAACATGAATCAATCAAGAAGTTATTCAACGATTCAATTAACTATTGGTAATTAATTATTTTGTTTGGTAAAAAGGAAAACAATTCTACTTATTGGTGTATGTGGCTGTATATGTGGAGTTATTCCCCCTTTTATGCTTTTAAAGACATTTTCTCCCATTTCCCATTCTCGGATCAAGTTGCAATTTCGTATAATTATTCATAGTCTTGGGGGTGGGAGGGGGGAGGTGTCGGTGGCTTAGTAGTTAAGTGCTTGGCTTTCGAACCTGGGGTCCTGGGTTCGAATCTCTTTTCAAATTTCTGGATTTTTAAGGCGCCCCTGAGACATTCAACTCTAATGGGTACCTGACTTAAGTCGGGGAAAGTAACGGGAAGTTGAAATGGCCCCTCAGTTCGAATTAGGCTGGGCATCATTGTTCTATACAAACGAAGCCTACATTTAGAACATGACTGTCTTCGGTCACTTGCACCCAATGCACCAGGTCCTGCTCCTCGCCAGTCTAAATAGGTCTATTGTGTGTTTGCTGGTGTGAAAGAGAGACAGAGAGAGAGAGACAGACAGACAGAGAGAGAGAGAGAGACAGAGAGAGAGAGACAGAGAGAGAGACAGAGAGATACACAGAGAGAGAGACAGAGAGACAGAGAGAGACAGAGAAAGAGACACAGAGAGAGAGAAACAGAGAGAGAGAGGATGGGGTTAATGGATGAATGGATATATATTAAGATATTTAGATAGATAGATAGATAGATAGAGACAGACAGACGGACTTTTAAGCTTTGTTGGTTTTTTTTTAATGTTGTATTTGTACGAACCACAAATTTGTTGCATTTTTTAATTTTAACCCTAAAGTCAAAAGTTCACTTTCATAAGACAGAAATAGCCTTTGAATTATTCAAGCACGCTTCGGAATATGCTTAAATTGAATTTTCAATAGCGCTATTGATTTTTTGACTCTAGGCGAGATAGACAAACAAACAAACAACATTAAACTAATTTTTTTTTTCTTCCTTTTAGAGGAGGGGGGGGGGGGGGGCGCTCTAACAACTGTGGTGCGGTCATTTTCATACAAAAACTGTAGAGCAAGGGAATTAATATTGATAAGGTTTATGTAAATTAGTTTTTGTAAGAGTAGCTTCCCTTGTAGACAGTTAAAAAAAAAAAAATTAAAAATTAAAAAAATATAAAAAAACCACTCCCTCCCCACCCCTATCCTCAGTCTTTTGTATTCGTAAATTGAAGAAGTGGTGGTGGTGGTTTTTAATATTCATCTATAGATCTATATCTTCTTATTTTATCTTATATCTTTAGAATCTAAGCCTTTTTTTCGTATAGACTCAGTTATAGGTCTAGTTATCTAGACTTCGTTCCTTTAAATTCAATTTTTATTGCTGTTTTTTTTTTTTTTTAATCAGAGCTGTGTAAAACTTCAAACAAAATAAACTTTTAAAGTCAATCCCTGCTGTTGGCGCTCTATGATTTCTCAAAGTGCAAGATTAACGTAGGCATACAGACTGCACAAAACTATAGCTTATGCGGCCTGGGGCCTCCATTATACTGAGCCCCCCCCCCCCCTCCAATAAAAGGTGAACGTGCCGTGAATAGTGATAATTGTATTTAAAAAAAAATATTTTTAACTTTTCATTTTATATCAGTTGAACTCTCTAGGTTTCCAAACATTATATTTGGAACTGACCTAGAATATCTGAGGGGTCTGGACATATAAAGTTCAATATATCAACTAGCTTGGGGGTACTATGAAGTCTTAATCCGGCCCTGATTTCTTATTCTATTCACCCTGAGTAGGCTACCATAAATAAAACAATGGTTTTTAATGGCGTTTTTTAAAATTTCAATAATCCATGAAATGATGTTTCTGGAATGTTAAATAACAAAGTGTTAGTTCAAGTTACATTTTCAGATGATGGAAGTAATAAGTTTATGAATCGAACCCACGACATTCGCTTTATTAACATGACGTTCTAACAACTTAGCTAACCAGCCACTATGCGCAATTTGAGTTACAAAATAAATGTTGTTTTTTTTTTATATTTAAGTTTTGACCCTGACGAAAGTGTGAGGAAATAGCAGAAATTGGAGGGAAAAAAGTAACTTCAATGCCTCATCCCCCTTTAGTCCTACTGTCCTATACTTAGTCATAGATCTAGAAAAATAGAATCTAAGCCTATAGATGGATCTAGGTCTATTTCCTCTAATGTTATCTTGTTCCTCTTCAGTATTATTTCGCTCAAAAGAACGGCCATTCAAGCGTTTGTTCTCTCTCTCTCTCGTAGATCAGATGACGCATGAGTAATGCCGGTGGCTCGGCTCGCTGGATTTCCTTGTCATGCGTGTCCCCCCGCTCTTCGACCCACTGCGACACTGGACCCAGTCTCGACAGCAGAAGGGAGGAGTAGATGAAACAGGAGGGGAAATTGAGACGCGCACGGATGGCCGAATGTGCTCAAAGGGGCGCAACACCTGTTGAATGAAGGATAACTTGTGCAAAACCCCCCGCCGTCATTTCTAGTGTAATAAAAGTTGTCTGGAAATGATTCTAATGCTTAGAGTAAATTTGCGAGCACAGAAATTAGATCTATACGTATACAGCGTTTAACAAACATCTCAGATTTGTGTATCACTGTTATGATTTCTTTTCGTTAGTAGGAATATAGATCTAGATCCATTCCCCCCTCCCCCTGTGTGGCACGAGAGGGCTGCATAAGTGTCAACTGTCAGGTACGTGTAATCTAGGTCAGTGAGTGTGTCCTCAGGAGGAAACGCAAGAGTGATCTAAAGTGTACCTGCAGGGCCGGTCCGCTGTGTTCTGTGCAAGGGCATTTTCCCAAAGACTCATTCATAGGATATACTTTTATCTATGTGCAATATGTTGGTGTGTTTTTCATAGGACTACAGTGTTGTTTGTTCTGTGTCGGAATATTTGGACTTGCTGACTAACACGCGTAGTCAGATACTAGGTCTAGATAGCCCTACTCATAACTGTTACATCTACTAAAACTGTAAAACGAATCTAGACGATTTCTAGCAACATCTAGATATCAATATCTATAAAAATAAAGACATTAAAAGGTAATGTATTGCCACAGTATTGCTCAGTTATTAGTTCATGTAACGTTTTAGTGTTATCAGACCTAGCTTAGTTTGTACTTCTACAAATATCTTAAAATAGATCTAGATTCTAGAACTAGATTCTATAATCTGTCTTTTAGTTCTTAAAGCTTCAATCGAAGAAATAAGATCTATTGATCTAGATAGATATAGGCGTAAGAGTAGATTTAATCTAGACTTAGACTCTAGATCTAGATATCATGATGCGTAGGACGTAATCATCATCTTCTTTTTTTCCTGAAGTAACGTCTGTAAATCTATAAGATAAGATAAGACAGAATTAAACATCTGCATTTTCTAGAACAGTGATGGGGTAATTACGGCCCCAGAACAAAGTCCTACTCGTGTTAATTTTAAAACCGAAATTCATACAAGCTCAGGGAACAAAATGGCAGTGTATGCTAAAGGTTTTTTAAAGAGTTCATTTTTTCTTTATTACACTGTCTAATTGTGTGTGTGTGTGTGTAGGTCTAAAAAAAAACACGGTTTGTTTAATTTGTAAGCATTGGTCTTCCGTGAGTAGTGTAAGAGCTTACGTTTATTATCAAGTAGGTCTACACATTATTTAATCCGTAATACACTTTGAATTTAGCGTTTGTCTTCGAAAACTCTCTCTCTCTCACACACACACACACATACGCTCTCTCTCTCTCTTTCTCTCTCTCTCTCTCTCTCTCTCTCTCTCTGTGGTCCCGTCTGAGGCATAGGCCACCAACCATCTTTATCCAGGCGTCTCCGTTCTGCGCGAGTCTCTCCAACTGTCCCCACGTTTTGCCAATCTGTTTGGTATCTGCTTCTAAATCTTGGCGCCATGTATTCTTGGGCCTTCCCCCCAGCTCTCTCCTTGGGGTTCTAGGCAAGGGCTTGCCTTGTAATGTTGGATGCAGGCCTGTGAAGGGTGTGGCCTATCCATCTCCAGCGTCTCTGAAGGATATGTACTTAGTTGTTTGCCACAGTTCATAATGGAAGATCTTGTCTGACCAGCAGATCATAAGAATCTTCCGGAAGAAGGTATTGGTGAATACCTGGATTTATTTTTCATGGCGGTGACTGTGGTTCTCCAGGTCTCTGCTCCCTAAAGTAGTATGGGCTTAACAATGGTGTTAAGGAGCCTGATCTTGGTGGTGGTGCTTATTTCCCAGGATCCCCAGGTGTTCTTCAGCTGATGGAAGGCTGCTCGAGATTCGACAATGCGGGTTCTGACGTTTGCATCTGTTCCGCGATGGTTGGCCAGGATATTGCCAAGATAGTTGAAGCATTCTTTCTCTATCGGCGCCTCGTCTTATCTTCTTCTTATCTTATATACTACAGACGTTACTTCAAAAAAGAAGATGATTACGTCCTACGCGTCATGCATTTAGTCATGCATATTAACCATGACTTAAATTCTGCCAAGTCACTGGTTTTTCTGGCTAGCTCAGGCAACCCATTCCATGCTCTAATAGCACTAGGGAAGAAGGAGTATTTGTACAAATTTGTCCTAGCATATGGGACGAGGAATGTGCCTTTATTTTTGTGTCTTTCAGAGTATTTTATTAAATTTTGTTTTTGTATTTGAAGATTATGGTTCAGTGTTTTATGTATAATTGCTACTTTACTTTTGAGTCTTCTGTCCTGAAGGCTTTCTAAATTTAGTGATTTTACCAATGGTGTTACCCTAGTCAAATGTGAATATTCGTTTGTTATGAATCTCACTGCTCTATTTTGTGTTTGTTCCAGTTTCTTAATGTTTTCTTGAGTTGAGGGGTCCCACACGGTGGATGCATATTCTATTATTGGCCTAACCAAGGTTAAATAACATTTTAGTTTTATGTTCTTATTTGATTTATAGAAATTTCTTTTAATAAACCCTAATGCTTTGTTGGATTTTTTTATAGTTTCATCAATATGTGGATTCCATGACAGTTTTTCATTTATTATAACACCTAGGTATTTTGAGTTTTTAGTCTGTGTTACTGGTTTGCCATGAATAAGATAAGTGGAATTAATTTGTTTTAGTTTTTTTGTTACTCTTAACAACTGACATTTTTCTGGGTGGAAAGACATGCTCCAATTTGGACTGTAAGGGTTGTGTTGTTGAGAGTCTTTATCTTGAACACTCTCTGCTTCTAAGACTCAAGTAGACAAAAGTAACTGTAGAAAGATTAGTCTATATGTCTGAAAGTCCTAACATCAAGAGAAACATTGCGGAGTTTTACGTGGCAACGCAGCCACAGATTTGGCATAACAAGAATAAACATTTACGTAATACAAATTAACGAATGATCCCTTAATTTTTAGGGAAGTGGTTGTAATTTTAATTTAAGAACTGAATCTAGCTCTTTATTCTCTCTGCTTTATCTGACTCTGGTCTTCAAAGTGAACGTTTAGACAGCTGTTAGAATTCAAGCTGACTTTGAACGATTATTTCCCATGTCTGGCATGGAAGTTGTTTTCTAAGCACATCTTGTTGTCTATTTCAAATGTATCTCTCATCTTCAATATAATACACACACACAAAAAAAATGTAGGCAAAAGCGAAAGGATCTAAAGATTGAGTTATCGCCCCTTAATAGGATAAGCGTATTAAAGTTCCTTCATCCCAGATTAGGAAAGATGACCTAAAGGGGGGGGGGGGGCGGAAAAACACAACTTCTATTAATCTCACTCCGCCCCCCCCCCCATTTTTTTTTTCAAAGCTTATATAAACCCACTCCTGTCTGTTTTGTTGAAGTCTTCTGTTCATTATTTTTCCTCCCATTTCCCATATTCTCAGATCAAGTAGAAATCTCTCACCATTGTTCATAGTCTATGAAGACACAGGAATCCATTTGTTTGAAAAACTTAATTAATTAGTTGTAATTAATTAATTTCGTTTTGTATGGGATAAGGGGTAGATAAAAAATTATAATATTGAGGGCAACGGTTAAACGGTGCTCTCACTTCACTCAAACCTAGCTTTTTTATTTCCCTTGTTTTCCCTTTTCTTTTATTATCGCACTCGAAGACGATGTATTCTACATTAATAGAAATGGTAATCATTGTCTTAGCTTTGTCAGGCTAAATTTCAGGATTTTGAAAAACAAAAAAAAAAGGGAGGTCAGTACTGTTGCCGACACTATGTTATATATACTGTAACATAATATATAACAATAATAATGATCCCGAAGATTACGGACGAGTGCAGTATTTTCATATGACTACGCAAATCCAGTTTCGACTTGCATGTTCTGCCGCAACTGATACAGACAAAGCCGTTGTCCTCCGGGGGTCTATTTAAGTTTTCATATTATGCCCGTCTTCGCCGAGGGTATTTCTTTAGGCCTCAAATGCGTGTCCCGCGGCCTAGGTGAGAGCTCTCTAACCGTCTTTTTCAGCGGCCTTCTGCTGCCAGCTACTTTCCTCTATTGTTTAGGGATCTCTGTAAGTTTATTGTTTAGTGATCTCTGTAGTTTATTGTTTAGGGATCTCTGTAAGTTTATTGTTTAGGCATCTCTGTAAGTTTATTGTTTAGGGATCTCTGTAAGTTTATTGTTTAGAGATCTCTGTAAGTTTATTGTTTAGGGATCTCTGTAAGTTTATTGTTTAGGGATCTCTCTAAGACACTATCGTCGTCCCAGTGGTTACCTAACGCTTGCGAGGCGTATAAGTCCAGACCAAACGCGTTTGCATTTTCTTCTTCTCCTTCTTCGTTCTCAAGGGGTTTGGGGCCAGAGTCTTGTTCGGGCCTCTTGATATAGTACGCAGCTTTGAAGGACATGGTCAGCATTCTCTGGTGATGCTCCACAAGGGCAAGTTACACATTCACCAAAGTCAGCTATAAAATAGGAGCCGGAAAGAAGAAAGAGAAAGCAGGGTTATCTAGGCAAGTAAGTTTCAGTATCATTCTTTCAACCGCCTCAAAAGAAACATTACTTTTGTATGATCCATCACCTGGCACTAGTAGTATATGTAAATATGGGCATATGTTGTAGAAGCTGAACGTGTTCTGGGCTAGAAGACCGCTGTTGTCATCTGTGGGTCACATTAGATGCAGAAATAGCTCCTCTACTTTGTCTTACGGAAGTGACGTTGATTCTCTAAAAACTGCTTCGGTTTGTTGAACATATGTAAACCAAGACTATGTTCGGAGTAAAAGAAAGTTCTTTTTGTTTTTTGTTTTAAATATTTAAATATGACTTTAATTCCCAACCTGTCATATGACCGTAATTTTTGTGTCATGTCTTAACTATTCCTGACATGTAAATACAAACAAAGAAACCCTGACCTAATGAAAAAGCTTTTGAAAAAACTGGGAATAAACTTCACATTGACTGATTCTATTTTGGGTCGAAAGTTTTTTAAAAGTCCGCCGACCCCAGTTGAAGTCATGTTTCATCTGAGGATATTCTCCCCTGATTCGCAGATTTATAATAATAACATTTAGATCACAGATACTGATTTTGTGGCATTGGAAGGCTGCTCGTGTTCCGGCACTAATGATTTTAGCGTCTAAGGAGATGTTAGTCTTTGATAGTGGGCTGTGAAGGTGTAGAATTACATTGAAAACAATGATTCTCGTTTTGATGGCAGATACCGTGAGATACGGAACAAATAAAAAAAAAAAAGTTTCAAACTTTAGTTAAGGGTTAGACCAATGAAACAACCCACATCCTTTACCTTTGGACAGAAATAACCTTGGGAATGTATTGTTAGTAAAGTCAGATATCTATCAGTCTTGCATGGACTCGGGGGAAGCACTCTAGATCAAAAGAGGTCAGCCCTACACTTGTCATTGTCAATCCGTCCTTGCCCTAGATATTTAGATGGTTAGATATATTACATGTTGTACTGACGACAATAATGAAGTCTATTTATGTTGTGCGATGTTGTTGTGTGTGGTCAACTTAAGCCATAGCTGACGTCACAGTTGGGTGGAGAAACTTGTTAAGATATTGTTCGGCTAAAGACGAGGATAATTAATTGCGATTATTCAGCATATTTGTACAATTTTTGTTTTATATGTATTGGATTCAGGGCAGGCCTTAGGCCACTGCAACCTATGTGACCGCATTGAGCCCCACACTTTCATAGGGCCCGCGCTAATTCTAAGTGTAAATTATTAAATTAAACCATTTTATAGCTTATAACAGATTTCCCGCGGCCTCCTGATTTACCAGGAGCTCCTCGAAATCTCATGGAATTGCAAAATATGCGAAAAAGTCTTTGAAATCTCCGGAAATGTAATCACAACAAATTTCCGTAAGGATCAACAAAGCAGTCTTCGTCTTAGTCTTAAAATATAGACAAATTTGTCATTTTGATGTGTCATTCAATATGGACAACACCAATCCTACGAGCAATAAAAAAAAACAACAACACGGCATTATGCAATACCTGTAATTGTGTAACCTTCTGAAAGAAACATTATTATTATTATTATTATTATTAAGATAGATTGAAATATTTGGTAATTCTTGCTATTGAGCCTAATCTATGTAGGAAACACAATTTTATGATATACTGTATGACTTCGCTACACGCAAGGCTCGTTAAGTAAGTCTGTGCGTAGTAAAGAATGAGTAAAATGCAAAGCCAATTTATTTTCTAATACAAACTCATAATTTTCACTTACTATCCGTATCCCTACCCAAACTGGGCCCCACGTTTCGCATAAGGCCCCGCAATGGTTAAGTCCGGCCTTGTATGGATGTTCCTTCAACGTTGAATATACTCTTTGCCCAAATCTCCAGCAAGACGACGGGGAATAGCTGCGGGCAGGGTTTAAATCCGGACCCATCGAAACGACCGAACGACAGTCCAGCAGATGAGACTTCCAATCATACACCAGACTCATCTATAGTAGATTATGAGGACTTTAATATTGATTCAAATTATATGTCCATAATAACCTCGTTTACATTCCCCAATTATCGGATCTTCCTCTATCTTCCTCTTTCAACGCGCATGCGCACCATTCCATATTCACACTATGCTGCGCACGTAACAAGGTGCCATCTTACTGAGACTGTCCCCCAAAAATGTTACTGTTTAGCCATACGCGACTATTATACAAATAATGAAATACATTAACTGTGAATTTTTATTCCTAATTATTACAACCATGTTAGAGTTTATTTTGCTTGGTACAAATTCCAATTCAAGTCAATTCTTTGTGATGTCTAGTACTTCTGAAGTATGTCTCAATGCGGGACCACGACGAGGAAAAAACAAACCATAAATACTTTAATAAGTGTTATATTAACTTCATTCACCAATCGTATTTAGCCACGTGATTCTCTCTCTTGTATACAAATTACGATCTAATTTTAGTTCACAATGGCTATCACGTGACAATTTTTTCGTTGTTTTATCTATACTATCACGTGACTAAATGTTGTTTGTTTACGATTGGTGAATGAGGTCCAATAGTTTGGATCAGTTGTGTACGATTGCCCTAGACATATAAATCTATGCCGTAGAAATATTTTTACCAACTGTTTTTGTTTAGCAGTTGTGCCAAATTTCAGCTGAATCCTAGATTGGGTTTGGGAGAAATAATGTGTACAAACTTTTTACCATACAGACAGACAGAGCGAGTTGATAAGATCTCTGTAAAGACACTTACTGTTTGTATGCTTCGCCTACGCTTTACTCTGTTTGGTGTGAACCCTGACCTTGTGTTTGACCTCCTGGTGTCAGTTTGCCCTTCTTTTCATATCGCGTCTTCTGAGATTTACTAAGACGTTTTAACAATGATTGATTTACAGCTGACTCTTTTATTGAGATCTCCCTTTTCTCAATCTCTCTTCCTCTCTCTCTCTCTTTCTCTCCACCTCTTAGTGTGTGTGCGCGCGTGTTTGTGGAAGTCCCAAAGTCAAAACAATAAGGGGATGTCATTCATTCACTAGTAATACAACTTTTTTCTTTCTTTCTTGTTTGGTTTTCACTTTTTTGTTCTGACCTCGCTAACCTTTGGGTGTCCTGATCGGTCCACCGTCCCTTTAAGTAATGAATGTGCCCGTCTTGATACGCAGCTCAGTGGTTCTCAATCATTGTGTGTCACGACAGCATGTAAAAAAAAGTAACATGACCCTAGCGCAATACGCTCAGAACAAAAAAAAAATGCGTCGGCCGAGTGGTAAAGTGCCTGGCTTCCAAACGTGGGGTATTGAGTTTAAATCCCTTCGAAGGGAAACCCCTGAGTTGGAAAAACATGAAGGCGGTTGGTTTTTGTGCTGACCACATGGCACCCTAGTCAACCGTGGACCATAGAAACAGACGGGCTATACAACAGGGTTTATGAGTAAACCCTGCTTCCACTCACAACCTATCAGGTTTTCTGATTCTTTTTTTTATTTTAAGAGTAATACTTTTGCTATCCATGACAGGATTCAGCTGACGACCTTTGACCCGGAATTAGTGGTAACCAATTACACCTCTCCTAGCGGAAGAGTTTCAGAAAATGTTGAACTCCTCTTTCGAGTGTGTAGGCCTACATCGTCCGTTATATCTGGAGTCGTTTAACTCTTTCTGTCCGTAATTATGTACCACATTCTGGAGGAATTAACGCTGGTATCGTCACTTAGGAGAGAAAGAGTTAAGTTATGAGTAGTGAGGACAAGAGCCTCGCAGATATAAGGCTAGTATTATTTTGCCGCCTCCGTTTTCTTAATGAGAATGGTATAATGCTCCCAGATTTGGATGGGGGGGGGGGGGGGGAATTGTAAAAGATTTGAACGCTGAAACGTGAATTTTTGCGGAAGTTAATTATTTAAATTCCTAAGGTAACGGTGTTATACTGGAATCGCTTTGAGTAGCCGATTTGTGAAAGACCATTACTGATAAAAGCATCGTTGTACTGCCCTAGCCATTGTTTATAAAATAAAGTTTCTTTTTATCTTTTTATTTTGGGGGAGGGGGACGTTCTCAAGTTGAAGAGTTCAGATACCTGACATCCTGACATGAACTGCGAACTTTTGTGTGTGTGTGTGTTTTTGTTTTGTTTCTTTTTTGTGTTGATTTTTTGTTGTTGTTGTTGTTGTGGTTTTGTGTAAAATAAAATATGCAACTTTGAAAAACTTCGGTCGTCATTCTCTGGAGACACATGTTTCGCACGTTCTTCTTTTCGGCATCCGGATAATGTGTTGTCCCATTACGTTGCGTCCCGTAAAGACTTTGCGATCTATGTGTCAGATGATGTAAATGTTTTACTGTTTCTGTGGCTAGCACAGTGACCAATCGCCGTTACTTTTACCCAGCTAATGTCAGGTACCTGTTAGAGCTGGGTGAGCTCAGGAACGCCCTTAAAAATCCCGAAAATTCAAAATCCCACTCTGCACCCAAATTCGAACCCGAGACCTCTCGGCTGGGAAGGCAGGCGCTCTACCACTCAGCCTGAACGAGGACGAAAACGTATTTATTGATCGTATCAAAATGTCCTTGACTTAGTTATTGAAATATTTAAATAAACATCTTGTATGAATATTGAGAGCTTTAACATTACATGAAAACAACAGTGTCAATATTTATATTATTCTTGCATAAGATATCGTCTCTATTTGATGTCACAACACCTCTGTGTGTATTTGTCTGCAGAGTTTCGGAGCGCACCTTTTGAATGCAAATATCGTCTGCTATTAAAAAAAATGAAGCACTGTCCTACATCCAGAGTCTCGACTGCTTAGAAGACTCGACTCAAAAAGACTGCAGACTATGCGCAGATTCGTTTCAGGATTTCACACTTGACTGAACATGTTCAGCGCTAATTACCTACAAGTCAAGAGTAACCTGGACCCTAGTCACGGATTTATAATCTGATCACTGCTACCTACGTGAGCACCATGAGTATCTGGAGTCCTACAAATGTGCAGTTCACGGGTAAGTCATTGCCATGTCATTTTATATCTTGGTTCGTACTTCTTTAAACTACGAGCAAAAGTTGTTTTTTCCCCCCGGAATGAGGTCAGAGTATCGAATGAATCAAATACAATCAAATACTTATTAATGAACGCAAACTAAAACGTTTGTGATTGTTTTTTTGTACTATTATTGTTTTCGCTTTTTTAGTAAAAAGGTACAATTTAAATAGTTACAATTAAAAATAAATGAATTACGATGTGATCAAGCATGGAAATGGTTGTCATAGCATTTTATCGTTCTAAGTTTCACAATAATTGCTATTAGTACTTCAGGTACAAATGATTAAAGGAACACATAATTACATTGCTTATACAACAGAAAACTTAAGACAATTAAAAATTATTTAACTATAAATTATTAGCAGCGTGAAATCTAATGAGTAATTCATTTCTATTAAATACATCCTTAAAAATCTCTGCTTAGTAGCTTAATAGATAGTACGTCTTGACATATGCTATAAAATGTACAACATATTCCTCAGTGTCAGGGATTCAATAGTTTTCTTAGCTTTACGTTTTAAAAAATCCTACTTTTTATTTATAATATATATATATGTTGGTTCAATACCTGTCCTTAATACCTTTTTTTTCTTTTATTCTTTATTCTTTATTTTTTTTTAATGTGTTTTTTTTTTTTCTTTTTTAAAAGAAACCTCAGCATTTGCGCTAGTCAATTTTAGCTTTGTCAACATAGGAATCCTTGAGCCCTAGGCCTCTTCTTTACCTCTTTTTTTTTTAGGGCTTTTTTTACGCCTTTTTTGTGGGCTTTTTTTTTTTTTAAATTAGTTTTTAACAATAGATTCGTAAAATTAGACTTGACATGAAGTTTGCAACTTATTGATTGATGGATCCCGATAATAAAATTGTTGCCCCAATTTATTGGCTTCCAAAACTGAGAGCTCTCGTAGAGGAAATAACATGGAAATATCATGGGGGAAAAAAACCCTGTAAATTCCTAATTAAATCCTTTTACATGTTAACTCCTAGATCTATGTGTAGGGATAGGAATCTTCGAGAAACGAATGTAAACATAAAATGCCTTCTTACACTTCTCTTCCTACTTGACGTGTTCGTCACGTGACAGGAACCTAATTTTGCTCTTGTTTAATCCAAAAACAGACTCACAGAAAAGGACCTTTGGTTCGGCCATTTCGTCACTGTGTTTCATACTCAGGCTTGCAGTATTTGTCTGATTTGTAGTGCCAGAATTGTAGATTAAATCAATTACTGTTATCGATGGTGAGAAATTGCGTGATTCGATCCCAATTAGTGAACATTTGTAGGGGAGATCTGAGCAAAGTTTTCGGTGTTACCTTTAGGAGCCAATTAACCTCAGCTCGAGGCCAATTTCGAATTAAAAAAATCCCTAGTCTATATCGAGATTAGAACTCCAGAGCTTCCCCTCGGTTATTCAAGCGTTTTTTTTGCCTCCCATCCACACTAAGTAAACAATTACTACTTGAAATTCTACATTATGCAAAAAAAGGCCTCAGAATTGAACTCGACCTTCTCCAACGTTGAAGCCGAAACTTTTTTGTCTGCACCACAATTTGATTGTGTTATTCTATCTCCTAGCCAGTCAAACGGTTTTTGTGTTTGTTTTTTGATGAAGACCTGATCATAAATAACCGCGGTTCTTTGAGCAAACAGTTTCTCCGGATATAAAGTTCTGGGTGTATGCATAAATAATTAAAGGAAAGCACTTTCGCTGAACCATCGTCTCGCTTTCGTTGTGGGGAGAACTGACGCCCCGGAAACCACCGCTATCGATGCGATAATATTACGGGGGATGTGTGCATGCGGGGTAGGGTAAAATATAGATCTAAGACTGGATTTTTATTGCCGAAAGCCATACGGTCTTTTATATCTATAGTCTGCAGCGCTCTTTTTCCCGCTTTTAAATCCTTTGAGTACTAGAATTCCATACTAGATCTGAGCTGCACACAAAATAATAGTAATAAGTTTCAAATCTGAAAATAATCTAATTTGGCATCGATTTACATCTTCCTTCTTTTCAACTATGGTTAGTAAGATTAAAGAAATGAGATTCAATTTTTAAGGGAATTTGTGAAGCGGGAAAGGGGCGTCCCTTATTTTTTCCCCTCTAAGAACTACGGGATTCGATTATCTGTGAAATGTTGTTGTGTAAACCCTTAAAGTGCTGAGCTGTTTAACAATGAGTGCATACAAAAAGGAATTACAATTCCGATGTTTAGAGGCTAATCTACCACACGCGTTTTAAGGCAAGATTCGTTTGCTGTTTGGAAGTGAAGAGTTCCCCCACCCGCAAATTTAAAACCCATCAAAAGTTATAACGTAGAGCTGTAAATCAAGTATAAAATGTATCACCTGAAATCAGCGAGTCTTAACTTGTAGACTTACAGCTTGCCGTCCTTTGCATACGAATTGTGAGATTTTGTTTTACTGGTCGCCAGGGTTAAAGCTAGAAAACCGGAGTCAGTTTGTTGTTTGTCAAATGATTTCGATGTTCTTCAGAGTTGAAGATAATCTACTCCCTAGTTCAAACCTCCCGCAGGACGAGGGGGGCTGTGGATGCCAGGCAGTAAGGTATGAGACGACCGAACGACAGTCCAGCGCGCATGCCGCACGATGAGACAGTCCCCCTAGGCTCAGTAGACGACCATGTTTGCCCTTGTGGAATAAAGTGGGTGCGCTTTTCTCAAACTATCCCTCCCATAGTCTCTTTCAGTCGCGACGGGACTATGGAACATTTCATAGAAATGACATAAAAATGCTTGGGCATTATGGCTATGTTTGGAAGGATGTCGCCCATACGGCAGTTCCCCAATCTACATACATCTGATGTCTCCAAAGAAACTGCATTTGACGATGCCGCTTGGCTTCAGCGGCGTCGCGGGTTTTGCCAGAGTGTAGCTCTGTGAGCTGCAAGCTGATTAAGGTCCGTCGGCTCCTGATTTTTCCTCAAGATTGACTCTTGAAGTTTCTCACATGTTTGGGTAAAAACGCGAGGCATCAGAGGATTGGATTCAGAGTTATATACAAAGGAATTGGCTCAGCACACTAGGGAAGAATTCAATGATAATTAAGGATTCAGATACTGGGCATTATTATATAGATTCAAACAATGTCTTTCTTAATGTGTTTTGCCTAAAGTTTCATTCGACCAATGTCTGTCTTAAGGTGATCTGTCTAAATGTTTCATTCAAGCAATGTCTGTCTTAATGTGTTCTGTCTAAATGTTTCATTTGAGCAATGTCTTAATGTGTTCTGTCCAAATGTTTTATTCAAGCAATGTCTGTCTTAATGTCTTCTGTCTAAATGTTTCATTCAAGCAATGTCTTAATGTGTTCTGTCTAAAATTTCATTTGAACATTGTCTTAATGTGTTCTGCCTAAATGTTTCATTCGAGCAATGTCTTAATGTGTTCTGTCCAAAGGTTTCATTCAAGCAATGTCTTAACGTGTTCTGTCTAAATGTTTCATTCGAGCAATGTCTTAATGTGTTCTGTCCAAATGTTTTATTCGAGCAATGTCTTAATGTGTTTTTTCTAAAAAGTTTTATTCGAGCAATGTCTAAATGTGTTCTGTTCAAATATTTTATTCGAGCAATGTCTTAATGTGCTCTGTCCAAATGTTTCATTCGAGCAATGTCTTAATGTGCTCTGTCTAAATGTTTCAAAGATCGATGGGTTTAATGGTAGTTTTTTTTTTCGTTTCACATGTTGCAGCAGATCTTCCTTTCATCGAACGAAACTGCGTGTTTACTGATGCGTGAACTGTTGATGTGTAAAAAAAAAAGGAGTGGGGGGCGCAATGTAGGCGGGCATGACGTCAAAAGTAGGGGTTTACTTAAAGACAAAAAGCTCGTCTGCTTTGAGTTTTTCTTTCCTTGGATATTCTTTTTTTTTATTTTAAAACTGCCTAATTGCATTGGTTATTCAATTGTTTTTTGACAATATTCGTTACAATCAATACATGTGTAGTCGTTATGTGATAAGTGTGTCGGCATTTCTGCTTACGTGCATGTGTGTGTGTAAAATCAGGATATGAACGTGTAATTTGTGGTATCCCAAAAAAAAATAAATCTGGCTAACTTGTAACTATGTAAAGTACAGACCTAGTCTAAGAAAGAAGTGGGAGTTCTGAGTATACAAATAATTTTGTTTAAATTGTAACTAAGTAAAAGAAATATATATATTTATACATTTCAATATGACACTATGACAATCTTAAAATGGTATACTGAATTAAGCTCCAAAATCAACTCATTAAAAGGTGGTTTTTGATTGTAACTGAATCGAAACAGCGCTAGTAACGTGTGTGTGTGTTTGTGTCTGTGTGACACAAGTTGTTCCAAAAAAATGTTCAAATTGAACAAATTTATAGAGACTATAATTTAGTTCAATAATTGATACAAAACAAAACGTACAATTTTTTTTCCCCAATAGATTCGTGTTTTATTGTTACCGATTCCCATAAAATAATTTAATTTTGAACACAAAAAAATGTATTTTTCTTCTTTGTTCTATAGGACGTCCGATAACAGCATAGTATAAAAAAAATGTGACAAAAACAGTGTATAAAGATTGTGGCTAATTATTATTGCTGTTCCAATGGGCATCTCTTCAAGATGAAGGCTTTGAATCGTTCCCCTCGTTAAAGATATACAATCTTTCCGTGGGCCATAGACTTCCATTCAACTCCCCCCTGAAGTCTATTCATGGTATGGATGGGTTTGGAAATTAATACATGCCGACAGCTAATTCAAGACGACGCTAAATTGTATGAACTAGCCTGTATAAGACGTAGTGTAATAATATTACTGTTTGCAGTCTTCAGCGAACCAATAGTCTTGGATTTATCGATGGTCCCGGGTTCAAACCCTGCCTTCTCCCATCCCCCGTCGTCCTGCGGGAGGTTTGGACAATGAAGTAAACTATCTTCAACTCTGAAGGAACATCCGAAACATGTAAAACATTTTACAAACAAAACAAAAATAGATCAGTGCTTCAATTTCGATAGCAGAGAAGGACTCTGGAAGATCATTTCCAAGTATGGCTGTCCACAAAAATTCATAACCATGGTGAGACTATTTCATGATGGCATGAAGGCTCGTGTCCAAGAAAGTGGAGAATCATCAGAGCCCTTCGAAGTATCAAACGGGGTAAAACAAGGCTGTGTCCTAGCACCTACAATGTTCTCCATTATGCTGACAGATGCATTCACAAATAGAGAAAACAACGGGATAAATATATCATATAGATATGATGGTGGCCTATTCAACCCGAGGCGGCTTAAAGCAAAATCAAAAACAAATGCAGCAGTAATCAGAGACTTGCTATTTGCTGACGACTGTGCCCTAAATGCCTGCTCTGAAAACGATCTGCAGAGCATCGTCAGTGACTTCTCAAGAGCATGCACAGACTTTGGCCTTACCATCAATACGAACAAGGCTGAAGTCTTATATCTACCTGCTCCTGGGAAAGCCTACTCGGATCCAAGCATCACTATAAATGGACAGGATATAAACGCAGTGGACTAATTCACATATCTTGGCAGCACACTCTCCAGAAATGGAAAAATCGATAGTGAAATCGACCTGCGTATCGCCAATGCCAGTGCATGCTATGTCAGACTTTCTACAAATGTCTAGAACAGACGTGGTATCACCACAAACACAAAGCTAGGGGTCTATAGAGCCGTCATCCTCCCCACATTGCTCTATGCCTCAGAAAAATGGACAGTGTACAGTAAACATGCAAAGAAACTAAACCACTTCCTTATGACATGTCTGAGAAAAATACTAAATGTCAAATGGCAAGACAAAATACCAGATACAGAAGTCCTTCGAAGAGCGTGTCTGCAAAGCATCCAAACAATCCTGATGCAGTCCCAGCTGCGATGGGCAGGTCACGTCTACAGAATGGAAGACCACCGCATCCCTAAACGACTCTTGTATGGCCAACTAAGCGAAGGAAAGCGCTCGTAAGGTGGTCAAAGAAAGCGCTTCAGAGACACCCTCAAAGCTTCTCTGAAGGCGTTCAGCATAGATCCAGGCACCTGGGAGACAGAGGCACATGACAGAGCATCATGGCGTCGCGCTGTGAAAACTGGCGCACAGGTTGCTGAGGAAAAAAGAACAACGCTGGCAGAAGAAAAACGCCAGAGAAGAAAAGCAAGGCCATTGAACACCTATTCAGGCCTCGCGGAACACTAAGGTTATGCGGAAAAAAACAGTTTGGCAAACACCGGTGTAATTCATTTATGGTTCATCGGGCTTGTAGATAGAATCTGGATCTAGGTCTTGTATTTGAATTGTACTATGTCCAATACCGTTCAGACATGCGTTTATCCGACTGTCGATAGAACGTCAACTGAAGACGGATTTATCTAATTGTAGATCTCTGTCTACGGCTATTAGTACGACTGCTCGGAAGCATCAGATTCTACATAGGCTAACATGCAGGAACATTGACATAGCAAAATCTCAAGAACCTTGACATAGCATACAAGAACCTTGACATAGCATACAAGAACCTTGACATAGCATACAAGAACCTTGACATAGCATACAAGAACCTTGACAAAGCGTACAAGAACCTTGACATAGCATACAAGAACCTTGACATAGCATACAAGAACCTTGACATAGCATACAAGAACCTTGACATAGCTTACAAGAACCTTGACAAAGCATACAAGAACCTTGACAAAGCGTACAACAACCTTGACAAAGCATACAAGAACCTTGACATAGCATACAAGAACCGCGACATAGCATACAAGAACCTTGACAAAGCATACAAGAACCTTGACATAGCATACAAGAACCTTGACATAGCATACAAGAACCTCGACATAGCACACAAGAACCGTGACATAGCATACAAGAACCTTGACAAAGCATACAAGAACCTTGACATAGCATACAAGAACCTTGACATAGCATACAAGAACCTTGACAAAGCATACAAGAACCTTGACAAAGCATACAAGAACCTTGACATAGCATACAAGAACCTTGACATAGCACACAAGAACCTTGACATAGCACACAAGAACCTTGACATAGCATACAATAAACTTGACATAGCATACATAAAAAATGCTCAAATGGAGTTGTTTTATTAATTAAATGGGGGGGAGTCAGATAACAAATTGAAGTATATTTTTGTTAGCAATAAAAAAAAAAGATCTAGCTACACATTCAAATTTAAAAAAAAAAGCTTCCAAGCACAATAGTATTCGGTCACCTAATACCTCTTTAAATTTAATTACTTTTAGTAGACAAGAATAAATGTGGGCAATCAAACGGCACTACATTCAACAAAAAGAGCAAGCAAGCCAATCGCTTGGCACCAGAGACCACAATGAAGACGATACAGTCTGGGTATTTTCCAAATTTATTACTATTCAAATTATTTTATCTCGAGGTACCATTCACAAGCTGACACCGTTTTAAAACAAAATGTAAAGAATTACTTAGTACGGAAACGTAAAAGAATCATATTTCATTTTTTTTTCTGACAAAGATCGCTTGTAACAAAACGGTGCCAGTCTCTAAAGTATTTCACCGTAACACGATCCCATCTGTCGATCAACTTGATTTGTTTGTACAGGCACGGCGTGGGGAAGAACCAGGACTTCTTGTCACTAGATCTCCCCCCCCCCCCCCCCCCCCCCGCCCGTGTATGACACGGGCGATCCAACGCTCTAGACTTTATGTCACGGTGGAGATCAGTTTGATCCATTGATGCCATGAGTCCTGGATATATCAAGTCTTCTGCTGCCTATCCAAGTTATTTCGATATCTTTTTTTTTCTTTTTAAGTTTCAGGGATACAAAATACACAAGCTAAGCCCCGGATTGGTGTCAATAAAAAAAATCAGCAGCCAATAAGAGAAACGTGACTTCACAGATATTTCACACTGAATTTGAGGAACATTTTGTTTAGAAATCTTTAAATGATAATGTTCAGTTACAATGAAGATGATGAAGATTTAAACAGAAACCTGAATGATTCTAGTGGCGATTTACTTTTCAAGTTGAACATCCTAATGCAAATTCCGTTTACAGCGTTGATTGTTTTTCCCATTCCTACTATTACTTCACATTTTGTTACATAGTCAGAAGTGGGCAAGTGGGAAAAAGGCACATCAAAAATAAATAAATTTGAATAATTTTTTTCAAACGAAAAATTTCGCGCACATTAGTATGGTTGTTGGTTAAGTTTATAGAGCGTTTCGCTAATAAGACGATTGTCGTGTGTTCGATCTCCATAACGACCATATTCTTTTCTTTATATTTTATAATTGTAAGGGAACTCTGGGGTTGAGTTCTTTACTAAATACATATGGCTCAATAATCTAGGGTATGATTCTCACATGCAGACCTTTACATGTATAAATATTACAAAGTATCACTCAACGAAGGAGTATAAAATTAGTATTTATTTACAGCTAACAGCAAGTGCACATATAATATTGAATGCATAGTCATTAATAACTGAGATACTAAAATGTGCCCAACTGACATACTACAGGGCGCTTAGACTAGATTCATTGAACAAAAGGCTATCAATGCCGTACATAATATTACCCACAAATAGTCAGTTCACATACATAACAATGAATAGAAATATAAGTTAAAACATCTCCTTACGCTAGGCATAAAACTGGCAAACAAAAAACAAGCACCCTACTCAGACCAGGTCAGCTCTCCAACTGCTAAACTGACCGCTAGAAACCTTATTGTCCCCCCTTGAAAATCCCGTGATAAAAACAATTCACACACCAACCAACAAAATAAACCAAACACACACACAATCTCACATCTTACACACCCCCGCTCTTGACAATAATGACAAATAAAATTGAATGTTTAGTTTCAGCATAAAATTGGAATTGATTTTGGGAACATTTTTTTTCACATTCCTTTTTTTTTTTTTTTTTTTTTTTTTTAGAAATTCAGTTTTCAAGAATTTTAGTTTTATACGCAAGGCATTGCGATCTATAGGGCAGATGATGTTAAGGTCAACTGTTTCTTTGGCCAACGGTTGAAGAGCAGAGTGTCTTGTGGCCAGCACAACGCCCAACGAACTTTACTTTCCCCAACTAAAGTCAGGTATCCATTAGAGTTGGGTGGACTCAGGGACGCCCTAAAAATCCCGAAATTCAAAATTCCAGTCTTCATCGAGATTCGAACCCAGGACCCCAGGTTCAGAAGCAAGGAACTCAACCACTCAGTCACTGCACCACCCATTATTATTCACAAGTAGTGATTTTTTTTTTGCCTAATGATTTACTATTACAGAGGTTGTTAAATCAAAGCAAAGGTTACAAAACACTTTAAGTGTCGTGTTACTAGTTTCTAGGGTATAACAGTATAACAGTTTGTTTTTTTGTTTTTTTGACGTTTATTGTAAACTTTATTGTATCGATCAAATTTCACTTAGAGTGCAAGGCGCCTCATTTTGTGCTGATCGATCAAACAGCGTAATACAAAAATAGCTTCGCTTACAGAGAGTGAGAGAAAGTGGAAGTTAGAGAGAAAGAGAGAGAGAGAGGGGAAAGAGAAAGAGAGAGATTCTAAAGATACTTTCACGTAAAAGGGAAAACACTCATGGCTTCTTTACACACGCACAGTGTCATTAAATCAGTACTGGCTGCAAATGTTCAAACGCCCCCCCCCTCCCCCCCCTTTTAAGAAAGAAGTACTGCGAGGGGGGGGGGGGGGTAATTTGCATGAGTATATTATAAGTTGTTACAACCTTTTATCTTAATGTTAATAAGTGAAGACTATAAAACCACAAGTGCTTGTAAGCTCCATGGACATAGCTTTAAATGGCATGCTACACAGGGTAGATGGTATGTATTAACGCTGTGCACTGCACCGTGGTGTGTAAACATGCTCCCTTAGTCTCGTGTTTAACACAGGTTCATCCAGGATGTGTCCACTTTTGTTTCTAATAAGTTTCAATTTTGTTCAACGCTAAGTTTAACTTCACGCACTGGCGGATCCAGGGGGGGGGGGGGGCCACGGTAGGGGCAATCGACCCCCCCCCCCCACTCGGCCGACCCCTCCCCCCCCCCCCGAAGGGTGGACGAATTTTAGATTAGAATTCACACAATTTGTATACGAATTTATTACTTATGTTAATAATATATACTAATTATTTATATTTTTAACATATTTTTAGATTGTTTCGCCCCCCCTCTAGTATGTTGGCCGATTTGGTGGGGTCGGGAGGGGGCGATGGCATCAATCCGCCCCCCTCCCCCAACAATAAACTTTTGAGTGGGGGGGGGCGGTCCAATTTATTTGTAGAAATCACAGCTTGCTAACAGAATCAATTAAATATCTATATGATTAAAACTTGTTATTGATATTTTAACCGATCTTTATATTATGTCTTTCCCCTGTTGACCGATTGGGGGGGGGGGGGGGCGAATACCTCTTTTGCCCTTCCCACCTAAACCCTTTGAGTGGGGGGGGGGGGCGGTCCTACTTTATGGACAAATCATAGTTTGTGAACAAAATTAGTTGAATGAATATATAAATTTTATATTATGTCGCTCCCCTTCTGGTATTTTGGCCGATTCGGTGGGTTGGGGGGGGGGGTATGCGATTGACTGTACTGCCCTCCCCACTCTAGCCCTCTTAGTGGGGGGGGGCGGTCCTATTTTTATGGAGAAATCATAGTTTGTGAACACAAGTAGTTGAATATCTATATAATATAAACTACGTATTGATAAGTGAATCCATTGTAAATTATGTCGCACCCACACTCTTATCTCAAATTTTATGATTATTAAATATAAAATGAAAAAGGGTTGTACCAGGTGAGAGGGGCGATACATGCAATCGCCTTTCTCTCCCCCCCCCCCCCCCCAATCAGACAAACAAATACTTTTCTTTTTGTATTATAGTTAAGAAATTACAAAATAAAAAAAATCTGTCACTGATATAATTTATATATGCTATAAATTAAATTCCTATATCGAGTCGCCCCACCCCTATTCTTTAATGCCAAATGCAATCGTTAGCAGAAATTATAAAAAGGAGCGAGGTTTAATCGTTTTCACTCTATCGCCCCTCCCCATTCCAGACAGAGTTTATGTAATTTTACACGAATTTATCATAATTATTTTAAGAAAGACTTTGCTTTGGAAAAGTTAGAATTCAAACGAAATTTTTCAGTACAAGAGTCACGATTGAGATGACTTCTAAACCAAAATAATAGTATCCTAGTCGCCTTTTTCAACCTTTACTCAATCTGATATCTTCTAGTTACATAAATTTGGGACTATAGCTCACAATTTACGCTTGAACTTTATTGAATATTATTTATCGAATAATTTTTTCTTCGGCGGCGATCCTCAAAGCTTTAATCTAAATATGTGGGGTATCTAATCTTTTAAAGGAACAAATCGGTTTTATTTGCAATGTATTAAGGGCCTATATATTTAGATTAGAATAGTTTACAACACTATTCAAAAGGTCCTTTTTTAATAGGGAGCTTTAGGTCAGGAGAATGCGTTTCTTCAGTGAAGAATGCAAGAAAATACTTATGTCGTCGGGGCTTCACCCCGAACTCCACTGATGAGTAATGAGCTGTAGATGTCAGGAGAATACTTTTCTTCAGTGAAGAATGCAAGAAAACACTTTTGGCGTCGGGGCTTCGCCCCGAACTCCAATGATTAATAATGAGCTGTAGATGTCAGGAAGTGCGCTTTTGCAGTCTAGATTGGAAGAAAACGCTTTTGGCGTTCGGGCTTCGCCCCGAACTCGTTTGATTAATAATGAGCTGTAGATGTCTTGAGAATGCGTTTCTACAGTGAAGAATGCAAGAAAACGCTTTTGGAGGCGGGGCTCCGCCCCGAACCTCACTGGAGAAGCATACAGCGTTCCCCCAGACCCCCCAAGCCTGTGAGAAAGGCCTCAACATGACTGGTGTTTTTTCGCCGAAGGTTGAGAAACACTGCTTTTTTTTTTATTCTTATATATATATGCGGTACGCACGTTTATGCATAAGGTTAGGGTTTACTTGGTGCTAGGGTAAGGGTTTGAAAAAAATCGCCCCCCCCCCCCCCACTCCAAAATTCTGGATCCGCTAGTGACTTCACGTTAGAATTTGAACATTGTCATTCAAAACATCTTCCAAATGTCTTCTAGATTGTAGATCTTCTGTGTCGTCTGCTTGCTCTAGGATATTGCCCTGCTGGAAGTCCTACATAGAAGTCTGGGATTGGGGCACATTGTTAAATCGTCTTTAAGTGATACATTGGGATCGTATAGCAGGAAATCCTGGCGATGAGTTCGCTGTAAAGACTTGTGTACAGTTTTGGGCAAGTATTTCTTGTTCAATTTAGTTATTTACACCAGTGGTTCCCAAACTTTTTCCTTAACGGAACACTTCGCACATTCTGAGTATTTAGCAACACACTTTGCTTTTATTTTATTTTTTTTGGAGAGATTAATTCACGTGGTGGCCTACTAGTTCGTGGAACACCTATTTAAGACTCGCGGAACTGATTCATAGCACTGTCTCTCTTCCTATACAAGGTTGTGTCTGTGAAATAGGAGAGCACCTGGCAGCTAGTGGCTCCAGAGTGAGACGGCTGGAGATTTCCTACAACAAAAACCTCATAATACACATTAAAATGAAAATGAAATGTATTGTCGAGGACAGGCCTAGACGGCGAAAAGAGAATTTAATCCGACCACCTGCAGAGATGGGCGGTGTCTGCACTGGATGTGGTGAAATATGTGGGTCACAGCTTGGACTGCGTAGTCACGTGAAATACTGCACTTACTCCCTGTCTTCGAAACCGAAGACATCTCTCATCTTTCGTTTCATCTGCCCTTGAGTTTCGTCGTGGGGGGGGGGGGGGGCTGTGGCAGTTCGCGTAACCAAACTCCTTCCCTCTTTTCGTTCAGCAGCTGTCCTTAGTAAGATATCAAGAGAGAGGCCAGTCCATTCTTTCACGTTGTCCATTCAGTTTTTTTTTTGTTTTTTTTTTTGTGGACGTCCTTTTCTCAGTGCTTCCTGTTCTGTACCTTGTAGGATGACCTATGAAAGTGGTCGAAGACAAACCTTATTATTATTTTAAGCGACATGAGTTTACTCTACGAAAAATGTCATTCGAGTTATTGTTCTGACCAACGCGCTGGGTCACCCTTCTAAAAGCTTTTCATATTCACGTGACATTTGAGCACCCCGCCCCTTACCAACCAGGTGTCTTCATAGTAAGGTCAAACTATATCCTCTATCCTTATACCTTTCCTCTGTTCTCACTAGAGCTTATCTAAGATTTGGGGTCCTTTTGTGGCCAAGTAAATATTTATTAATTAGCCTAATCAGGTAATCTATAACTTACTCCACACAATGATTTTAAAAAATATAGGGCGCGAGGTCGGGCACTGGTCTCCGAGACTTCCTGGCTATGAAGCCTCGCTCTGGTGCTCATTTCCCCCAAGTATACTTTTTTTTTGTAAAACCCAGTAATCTTGATATCAAAGGGGAGAGAGGCCTGGAGAGGTCACGAGTGACTAGCATGTCTGAACTAAACAAATCTTCGGTCAGATCTCAGAGCTAGTCATTAAAACACACACATTTAATTAGCTAGCTTTGTAGTTATGTCTGCTTGAGAGTCTCTGGGCTTTTATTTTGTATTGGTTTTTCTGTTTGGTTGGAAATTGACACTGAGTATGAGAGTTTGTTCTTACGGAACATTTTTTTAAATTTAGTATTCCAATGTATTTTCAGTGAGAATGCAAAAATGTGCATAATTTGAACAGTGTCTTCGCATATTTGTATTTGGCATTACATGGTCTGTTATGAATTCAAACCCCCTTTGATAAATACTTACGATTTTATGTTTTAAAACTGCTTCTTAAAATAATCCCTAAATGTAAATATATCTTTTAAGAAATCAAATTAACTTGTTGCATGAACGTTTAACATTCTTCAACGGTATCCAATGTAAACATAATAAAAACAATCCGCCTTTGTATTGAATCTTAGTGTTTGTGTGTGTTTGTCCGAATCTTTACCCACTGGTTACACCCGTTATTTTGATCTTAGTACACGTATAAGCAGTTAAGGTATGAGGAATATCTGTAGAGTGGCCCACAGGTAGTCCGGTTGTTGGGCCGCTTATGACTAATTGCAGTAAGTCTTGAGCCTACATAATGTTTTGTTAACCCATAAAGTGCAGAGCTTTGTTTGCAATAGTGCATACAAAATGGAATTACAATTCTAGTGTTTAGAGTCTAAACTACCGCACGTCTAAAGGGTTAATAGTGTTCAATAAATTAAATTATAATTTTATTTTTATTATTAAGAATGATTTTTTTTTAGATGTGTGTATTAGTTCTCTCCCCTGGATAACGGAACAAAATCTTTCCAAATGAACTAAAAACTATTTGTTATAACTTGTTCACGTCTTGGTTGTTTATGAACGTACATGTGTTTGTTCATTGGCTGTTCTAAAACCTGCCATCTTCAGTAAATGTTGGAATGTTTAGTGTTCAGATAGACTTCTAGTATTCAATATCGTGGATCCTGACAGCAGAGCTAAAGAGAAGAGAATCCTAGCCATGGAATTGTGATGCTACACAAGGATCCTAGGTATCACATTTAAATACCGCATCACAAACCAAGAGATGAGTGACAGGATTAGTTCAGCGATCGGACCCCACGATGATCTGGTAACTACTGTTGAAAAAAAAAAACGCTTGCTAAAACTCTATGGTCATATTGCAAGGTCCCCAGGGCTCGCAAAAAAACCTTCCTTAAGGGAACAGAACCAGGGAAAAAGAAGAAGAGAAAGCGATGTGAAGACAACATAAAAGAATGGACGGCCCTGTCATTGAAAGATAATTTATCAAGCGCAAAAGACAGGCATGGAGAAAGACGGTCAACAGATCTTGTGTGGTGCCCCAACTAAGGGATAGGTGAAGGTGAAAACATCGTATTTGTTAAATCTTACTAGATTGCCATGACTCTTCTCTTGATAATAGAAAACTGTTAACTACGTGTATTTAGAAGTGAGGCACTCCAAGAGACGTTTACCTTACGATAGACAAGACATCCGAATTCTATTTATAGATCGAACGACTCCGGATCTCTCTTGAAATATCTTTTCGATTATTTTTAGCCATGCCGAGAAAGAGAACAGAAAATCGATGACTTAAAACGTGTGCTTGAATGGTTAGGTCTATTTCTGTTGTTGTTGTTAAATAGAGTCATATAGGACGAGGCTTATTGCTTACATCGGGAATGCCGAACTCACGGCACGGGGGATCAGATCGAGACCATTCTTTATAGAAGGCCTCATCACTGACCTGCAACGTCCCACCCTGTGGGCAGTTTAGACCAATATCCCGTTGTCACGTCGTACAGATATGTGACGTGGCGGATCAGGCCCGAGGTGCTGTCCTGCAGCTTCCGGATTCACTAAAAAGTTGTAGCAGTTCCCCTTTCCTATAGGCCCCTTTCTGTGGCCCACGGTTAGCGAGGGTCTCGTGTTGCCAGGACAACGACCAGCCGCCTTAACTTTCCCCCAATTAATGCCAGGCCCTGCCTATGACCTAGTTTTACAAAGTTTACAGTTCCATCAGTTAATACTCTCCTAACTGCTGTCCTGGGTGGTGGAGGGGGGGGGATCGAATTGCAGTCATCAAATGAAACTGTTCATTAAGTCATAAAACTGGAATTTGAATAGTCAAAAATCAAACATAAGCATAAGTTTCCTCTCCTACTTCAGAAAACCCCATCCTTGGGCTACCATTGTCATGGGCCTGAGACAAGTTTGTTTTCATAGATAGTAGAGCGGGCCGATAGTTTAGTTGCAAAGTAATTTGTTCAGATAGAATTTCAATGCTAAGTTTTGTGCCCAGGAGTTAGTCCCCATATATCTGAACTCTCTTCGGGGGAGGGGGGCATTGGGGAGGGTTAGGTGAGGTCAAGTTGAGGAGGTAAAGTTGAGGTCACCTGTTTGGTCCACAATGGATAGTCGATGGTTTGGTTTACGATGGTAGAGTGTAGTCAGTGATTTTGGTTTACGATGGTGGAGTTTTCTCCATGATTTGGTTTACGATGGTAGTGATTTCGTTTACGATGGCAGGGAATAGTCAATGATTTGGTTTACGATGCTAGAAAGAAGTCAATGATTTGCTTTATGATGGTATAGTGTAGAAAAAGATTTTTTTACGATGATACCGTGTAGACAATGATTTGGTTTATGATGGTAGAGAGTAGTCATCATTTGGCTGGCGATTGTAGAGTGTAGTCAATGATTTAGTTGACGATGGGGTCTGACCTTATTCTGTCCACCTTCTGTTGTTTGTGTTCCCGTCTGACCTGTCCCACCCGACACTCTCGTTTACAGTTAAATGAAGAGTGCTCACACAATGCTGCCGACTCTGACCAAATATACTCACCCACCGGCACAAGTACCGGGTAAATACAAGTAAACAGACACACGTCAGTCTGCCAGTTTGCAGACGGGATGCAGACATCACTGGGCGTATTGATTTCTTAATGTTAGATAAAGGGACAAAAAACTCTCGAGAGTGTGTACCCTATTCAAGAGTTACTTTACCTGACTAAATAACTTTCTTTGTAATCCGCTTTCCATTTGAGGTCATCAGTAATGCTCATCTTTGTCTATTATTTAAGGCCCAGAGACCAATAGTTGACACTATTTACTCTATATTAGATCTTTATTGGTAAAACCTAGACAGGCTTTATAGATGTCTCGTTAAGTTTAGTCCTAACACCATTCCTTGGGCTGTAAGCGGGTAGATACCAGTGTCTATTGAGTTTCTCGAGTATTGTAGGCTTTTTCATGATAGACCGTAGCACAAGAGCCTCTAACTGTTCATGGATTCTAAAAGACACGATAGCAAGTGCGTTGTTTTGATGTTAACTTGTAAATATACTGGGCAGTGTTAAGAGATGTTTGAAATATGAGTTATAGTTCCCGACGTCTAATTGGCAGAAGCTGAAAAGATTGCACTCCAACGATTCATTGCTAAAAAAAGGTTTTCATGGGTTAGGATAAGATCTAGATTTGTTTCCCTTTGTTGAGTCACAGCTTAAAACAACGCTATCGGATGACTGCCTGGTCGTGCGGTTTGCGCGCTGGACTGTCGTTTGGATTTATCGATGGTTCCGGTTCAATACCTGCCCACTCCCATCCCCCGTCGTCCTGCGGGAGGTTTGGACTAGGAAGTAAACTGTCTTCAACTCTGAAGGAACATCCGAAACATGTAAAACATTTTACAAACACCTTGTTTAAGACTTCTACATGTCCTGCCATTAAATCTCTATTTATG
Organism: Biomphalaria pfeifferi; assembly: GCA_030265305.1. Lineage (NCBI taxonomy): Eukaryota > Metazoa > Mollusca > Gastropoda > Planorbidae > Biomphalaria > Biomphalaria pfeifferi. Next base: position 279,552 of record JASAOG010000124.1, on the reverse strand, counting down.
TGATTCGTTCTCAAATTGTGATACTTGCACCCAAGTTAGCCTTGCTAAAGACAACGTGTATGCAGAACTGCCAACTCTGGAAACCACTGCAAAGTTATCTCTTACTTCAGACGAGTTGTTGGAACTCTTCAAACTTAATGAGAAAGAAAGTCTTGTATTAAGACAGCTTTTGTTTCGTCCTTTTCTTGCGTGGCATTTCCCCCTCATTGATTGTACACATGAGAATGACGTACTGTGTAGATTTGACTGTGTCACATGGTACAAAAATTAAAGAAAAAAACGAGTTGATTGTAATCCAACTTCTGATTGGTTCTGATTGGTTCTGATTGGTTCTGCAAATACCTGACTGCTTGTCAAACGTGATGAATGATGTTGGCATTATTTGACTTCTTGTGTACTCTTGTACACGCTGGTGTCGTTTTCTGTCAACTGGAGAACTCGGGGTATTTGAGAGTTTCACGATTAAATAATAGAGTTGAAGGACTTTAAATTGAGCTTCAATGTTGCCAACTAAAAAGAGTTGAAGGACTTTAAATTGAGCTTCAATGTTGCCAACTAAAAAGAGTTGAAGGACTTTAAATTGAGCTTCAATGTTGCCAACTAAAAGAGTTGAAGGACTTTAAATTGAGCTTGAATGTTGCCAACTAAAAGATTTGAAGGACGTTAAATTGAACCTCAATGTTGCCAACTAAAAGATTTGAAGGACGTTAAATTGAACCTCAATGTTGCCAACTAAAAGAGTTGAAGGACTTGAAATTGAGCTTCAATGTTGCCAACTAAAAGATTTGAAGGACGTTAAATTGAACCTCAATGTTGCCAACTAAAAGATTTGAAGGACTTGAAATTGAGCTTCAATGTTGCCAACTAAAAGATTAGAAGGACGTTAAATTGATCCTCAATGTTGCCAACTAAAAGAGTTGAAGGACTTGAAATTGATCCTCAATGTTGCCAACTAAAAGATTTGAAGGACTTGAAATTGAGCTTCAATGTTGCCAACTAAAAGATTTGAAGGACGTTAAATTGATCCTCAATGTTGCCAACTAAATAAAGCTACTAAAGGAAGAGGTTAGGAAAAAAAATCATTTACCCTAAAAACAACAACAACACCTAGTTTATCAACATTTCCTTTATTCTCTACACCGGATATACCAAAACGCTTTTCTATTTATGGATGTTTCCATGTATGAGAATCCCCAATCTTCTAGTGTGCTCTAATATATTTTTATGTAATCTGATTGTACTTTTGACCTTTGTGTAATCTGATTGTACTTTTGTGACTTTTGTGTAATATGATTGTACTTTTGTGACGTTTGTATAATCTGGTTGTACTTTTGTGTAGTGTGATTGTACTTTTATGTAATCTGATTGTAGGCTACTTTTGTGTACTCTGATGCACTTTTGTGTCTTTGGTGTATTCTGGGTTATTCTAGTGTATGTTTGTAGCTTTTGATTGTAAGACAGCTACAATTGAAAGCACATTCTGATTTTTATGGATCTCTTATGGATATTACGTACAGGTAAAATAATTTTCTGTTGTAGAGTTCACGGTCTCACTTCTACAATGTTCTCATTAAATTTTTAATTGTATTTCTTTCAGCTCACCACACACACACACACACGCACGCACGCGCACACTTTCTACTCCCGTGGTGCTACCTAATTAGTTGCATTTTAAAATGTTTAGCGTTGTCAAGATGAACTCTTTCTGGTATTTCTAGGCTTTTTTTTTGGTAATTGTAGGCTTTTGGCTGACTCGAATAACCGTTTGTGAAAAAGAGGGGGGGGGGGGGATTGAAGAAACAAAAATGTTTACCAGATTGTCAAAGACAAAAGATAAAAGTGTTCACCAGTAGTCTTGTTTTGCTTTTGTTTTCTATTGAAACCCAGTAATCCTCTTTGAACTTTGACCTTCACACTTCCCTCTTACTCCTAGTTTTACTCTCCTAATAAAATTACTCGGGATCACACGTTCTTTGTTTAGCATTTGTCTTCATTTCGATTTTCAATGACCTTGAGTGACAGCCGACGTCTGCACGGATCAACGGGGAAGTTAATCAAAACAACAAAATATGTCCGCTGTTGTTTTTTTTTTTATTTGAACTTTGGATTTTGGAGAATTGAGAGAACTGCTGATGGGTGTGCGTGTGTGTTTTCTTATTAAAAGAGGGAAGAAAAAAAAGCTGTTAAATGTTGTCGTTGTAAATGCTTGACATTAATCGTATATAGGACAGATTGAGGAGATCACGTGACGCGGCAATAAATGACGCCATAATGTCAGCTGGGCACTTTGGGTAGTCAGAATTTAATTATTGGTATTTTTATTGCAAAGCTTATATCAACTCTGTCTGTCTGTCTGTCTGTCTGGTACGAATTGTGTACACGCTATTTCTCCCACTTCCCATCCACGGGTTAGGTTGAAACTTTGCACAATTATTCATTGCCCCTAACAAAACATAAATCAATCAAAGAATTAATCAATGAAGTAATTGTTTAGTCGTAATTAATTTTTTTATATAGAAAAGGGGAAATAAATCGTACAGTTATGTGAGATATGGCAAATATATTTGTCAGTCGAGGATTGAATTTGATAAATAATAAGATAATCACTGCATTTGGTAGATCGAATGTGTACACCCTAAACTATTAGAAATTCTTGGCAGCAAAGTTTAAACAAGAAGCCAACGCTCTGCTAAAATACACGATAGCATAAGTACAGACCTTCAAATGCCTTGACCTGTGAAATTTCAAGTGTGTCCCCATTGACCTTAAACGCCCTCACTGTCTTCGCCTTTACTTAGTCTTTGGTTTATATTTCAGTATGTCAGGACTTGAAATATACACTTTCTAAGGCTTAGTTTTTATTTCACTCTAACAGAGTTTACTTGGGTTGGAGGTTTGATCGCAAGACTCACTCGCTAACGTTTTAGTATTTAGTAAATCACACACACACACACTCACACATCCACACACGAACACACTTGTCTGACCTGTCCTCACTGTAAGTCGATCTTTGGGCGCCGCCCGCCATACACACACACACACTTCCCCTCCCCCTTCCACTTAGACTTTGAAAGTGTTGGGGCGCTCAGTTTCAGAGAGAGCTCCCCTAGTGTAAACACAAGGATTAGCCCCGCACGTGATTGAGAGGGGCTTAGGCCCAGTGTGTAGGGTAGGGTCACTCGGGAAATGAGATGGGGGGGGGGGGGAGCTTAATCAAGGGTGTGATCAATCTTGATGGTGAGTGTGTATATGTGTGGAAGGCCAGGGATTTTCAGTCCATTGCCCATCTTCAAGCTCTTAGAGATTGTTGAATTAAAGTATGTGTTGGACCATTCATCAATTATCGAGCAATTTCATTAAATGTATACCATGTAAATAAATGTTTGTTTATTTGTTAATTTATTGGTCTGTGATTCGTAAAATTAAATCCCTAAGCTATTTCGTTTGAAGTGCAAACTATTTTAATATTTAGTAGGTTACCGGTACATGGATCTTTAAATAGTGGAGAGTTCAATTATGGCGGAAAAAAAAACACTAGCTTTATAATGTATCCGGTTTACAAAATGAAGGAAGTGTTGATGAATAGTGTTAATTAAAATGTTGGATCATTTTTGTGCAATTTTTAGCACGTCAGAGTTAAATTTTCTAAGCTCTTGCATTTGTAACAGAAATTAATTTTAAAATGGAGGAAGCTTTAGAATTTCACTCTATGGCTGAAAACCTATTATTTGGAAATTAGGCAACTATAACTAGCGGTATTAAACGAGTTATGATACAAAGATCAACTTTCACACATCAAGATATTGTTAAACCTAAAGCTCGCTTCTTTTTTTTTACACAGCGTATATCAACTCACTCTCTGTCTGTTATAAGTTTTGAACATGAGAAATAAATCTTGCAGTATTGAGATATATTGCTGTAAATGCGGAGTTCTTCTGCTTAGATAAACATTGTTTTGTTTTTGTGGGTGTTTTCTTTTTAAAAAGCGCGGGAAATCGGAAGGGGGCGGAGTTGTCAGGCAAAGATGAATGGGAAAAGGGGGGGGGGGGGTAGTGTTAGTGCCCATCGCATATTAAATAAAACTGTGTTGTTTGTTGATCCCGTTAGGTTGGAGGGTGCCTGACATGTAGATACGTTTGTTTTCGATCTACAGACGGGTGTTTGTGTCATTGCGTTGTTGTATTCAGTGACGAGGAGACCAGTGGTTCCTCTATTATGTGTGTTATTAAAATGGATAGAGACGGGCTTAGTTGCAAAGATACGAATGTCTCTAAGGTGTTCTTGAAATGTCAAATGATCTATATTTGAAACACAGGCAGGACCTTAATAACACGACATCTCCGCCCCCTTCCGATTTTCCGCGCTTTTACACCAGCGTAGCTCATTTCTTTTCAGCCTCGATAGAGAACAACATCGGACAATTAAGTTCTCTTAAGACTATCCCCCCATAAACAGAAAATTTCCAAAAGAAGGTAAACTTTATTGATCTGTTCATCTTTGGGAGAGACCTTGTTTAGCTGGGAAACTTGGGCTAAGTGGGTGCTAGCGAGCACATTGGCGTTACCGTGCCATGAGTGGGTTGATTGATATGCAGGTAGCAGGTAGCCTTTAAGGGAGGCGGCTTTACACAAACAAGAGTTAGCAAACACATTTGGGAGGGGGAAGTTCAACCCAAGCAGAACTAGTTAGACTGATGTTAGAGAGAGGGGGATGGGGTGGGAATATTCGCTAATTTAAAATCTAATTACATAATTGAATGTCACAGCTTTAGAACACATGTGGCGCCCGGTGTGTGCTATTGATGTGTAGGCCTACGCGCACGCTCACACACACACATTTTATTTTACTTCTTACTTTCTGTAAACGCAAAAGATCGTACAGCACAGCGGCCAAGAGATGGCTAGAAGACGTAGTTTTAGTTTTAATTACTGTAAGAAAAACAGACAAAGATGAGTTAATTGATGGTGTATATTCACTTTAAGCTGTTCGCAAATATCCTTTTACAGTACCTCTAATCAAGTCACTACGTCTTGGAACCTGGATGCTGATTTCAAAAACGACTCTAACGATTTTCCTAGAAATTTAACAGTTGATGTGTATCGCTGAGAAAAAGAATTACTAACTCGTTGGCCACACGGGGGAAACTCTGATTTAACCGTTATCAGGGAGGATTTAGCCATCGAATTCAGCTAGTTCACCGTTTTTTTAAAAATGCATTTAAAAAGTGATCGCCCTTTCTTTCCAAACAAGTAATAGAAGCATAGCGTTTAGAGAAAGCTAAAGCATGAAATTGCGCTAAACAAAAACAATTTATAAAATATTGCTAATTGCACAGTTATATTGTTGTTGGTCTAGCTAGATCTATTACAAATGTAATTAAATGACTAATACAAACTAATTAATACAATTACATTTAATATAAGCTTTGTTTTAATTTTCAGTATTTGGTATGGGGTTTTTTTTTTGTTTATGGCGTTCACTGGATAGATTTCTGGCTTCACTGTTTTATCAAATGGCCCCCTGCTTTATTCACTTTCACCGCAGAGACACGCCAAGTGCTTTGTCGCCCGGCTTTGTTTATTCCTTGATGATATCGGTCCATTCTTGGAACCTGGACGCTGATTCTTTAATGTTATCGTTTTTAAGATCCCCCCCCCCCTCCCAGAAGGAGGTACGTTCTTCTTCTTCTTGTCGTCTCGTTAGTTATTTACTTTTTGTCTTTTTAAGTTTCGCTTTGCATGCTGGGTAAAATTTGATGCGCCTCATTCTCTAATAGTGGTTACTCCACCCTTGTATGGACTACTCATCCCCACTACTGCACTAAACATAAGCTTTCACTTTTTCCTCATTCCCCCCCCTTCCCCCCCCCCCCCCCCCAAGTCTCTGATGCTGTGTGCCAGATTATGAGACTCTCGGAACTGAGCCCCAGTGTCACGTGATCGTCTCTTATTACGTCAGCAGCCTCAAGACAGCGCGCGGCGTGAACTATGGCCAGGTGATTGGGTGCACCTCACACCTGCGTGAATCACTCGGGTTCCAGTCTTTGTGTGACCGATCTGTTTGTGCCCTAGTCACCTGGCCTTGCAGTGCCGGGACTTGCTAATTATACATGCGCTCTGCACTTCCCCCCCCCCCCCCCAAACAAAATGTGGCCTAGGCTGCTTTGATAAATGAGTTAACATAAAACCCTGGTGGAGCTGGATGTCGCTGCTGCCTGGCGACGAGCTGCCGTTCTAGAAGCCGCTATTCTAGTCCAATTTGTAGAACTTCTTTGTCTTGCGTATCCTTTTTCTCTCACTATGCTGCAGCTTTTTTTTTCTCTAGTCAATTTTATTCTAAAGAAGGGTCACGCGCATAAATACGTGCATATTTCTATGTCAAAAAAGTAGTTCCGTGGTTAAAAAATAATGCTTCATATTTTAAATGGCATATAGATTTTTACTGATCGTAAGTATAGTCGTTGTAACTCCAATTTATTATATCTTAATATAGGCACTATTACGTTCATTATAACAGATGTATAGAGTGTCTCCGAACTTAATACAAACTGTGAGTTCTGTTGTAAAGTTGTGTTGGTGTAAAACTAGGCTTTGTTGTTGTTTTGTCGCTGGCAGCTGTGAGGGTTCTCACGTTCCGTCGACATCGCCTGCACACGTCCCAATAATTTGTTGACTTCCCAATCCTGGCAGCATGGCGTACCGTCAGTTTGTTCGTCAAACGTAAAGTGGATACACAGTGGGGCGCCGAGTTTTCCCATCTTGTTATTTGGTAAGGGAGGGAGGGAAGAGGTAAGAGTGGTTTTACTGACGGGAAACAGGTCGACTTGAATATTTCTTTGCTGTAACTTAATTGTTTTGTTTACCATTGCTCCTATTAGCTTGCCAACTCTTCGTGACCTCAGGTTGTACACTGGACAGGTATTTCGAAAATGGCTTTAACGATTTTCCTTGAAATTTGATAGTTTATGTAAATCTTTTAGGGAAAAAATACTTTTTAAAACACGGCTTCAACGGGAATTCCCGCACTCGCCTCGTATGTTTCTATGTATTTTGGTAAAGAGTTGAATCAATAAATCGTCCTATGGTGAAAACATTAGCGCAGTGGAAAGACTTCTTACAATATTGAAGAATTACAAGAAATAAATAGAAAGAAAAATGATACACTACCATCAGATTCATAAAGAAGAAATTGATTAAAGCAAAAAAAAATATATATACCCTAACCCTAATAGGGAAGATATTTCAAAGTGTGCGAGAAAGTCATCTATTTTTTACCTCTGACCTCGCGTATGATACTTTTAAATTTTGTTGGACTTAAGATGGGCTATTTTTTTTTAAAAGTCCTACTTTGATTCTAGTCTCAAAAGCTTGGAATGAAACGTTAGTATATTATAAACAAAAACGGTGTGTGCGTGTGTGTGTGTGGTGGCACTAGGAAAGAAGCGCACGTGCTTCTTTTTTAAAATATGAATGGGCCATTTAGGTCGAGGACTGAACTCACTCCTTACAGCTGGGGCTCTACGTGGAGAGCCAACGAGCCCGTTAATATTGGTTTCTTTCTGATGACATTTTGAGGCGTACCTGGCGAGAGGGGGGGGTAGTCCCCCACTCCCCAATCCTCCTCCACAAGTATGAAGTCTACTATTTCTCCTTCTGACTGAATTGACCCTTTTTTTCTGGGCTGCAATGGGGAAAAAATGTATGCGCATACGTCCGTGATCTTACCTTCATTGCATTAAAGCGAAGAGAACAAACTGCTAAGTTTAGGTCTTTTGAAGTTTGTAGACTGATACACTCTGAAGGCCTACGTGCTGTCAACGCATATATATATATATATATATATATATATATATATATATATATAGACGTTTGAAAAAGATGATATATTAGTAGGCAAGTAGGTCTTCAGTATAAGGTACTCTCGTAGACCTGTGTAGTTAACAAAAGTGTCTTTTTGTATGACTGTTTACGTGGTACTAGAAACATTGTGTGTGTGTGTCAAAGAATAAAGGCAAGCCAAAAAAATAGAACTAAATAAAAGAAAACAGCAATAGGTCCGTCCAAGTTTGATCTGCTTTTCTAAATGAGGATCGGACTTCACAGCCGTCTTTGAGTTCATATCAAATGAGATGTTGTTCAACTTTGACCACGCAAGAGTTTATAGACATTCGCGCATTCTTCAAACATTGCATGAGTCTATACTACTCTATACTATCTAAGGCATCCAATTGTTTAAATTTCTATTTTTGTTAGAATTGAGGTTATTGAATGCACACACACACACACACACACACAGTTATATACTCACACTTACTTACACACAAGCCCTAACATGCTGGCTCACACACACAGACCCACACGAACCAAGGCTCTCTCTCTTTCTCACACATACACACATTTTTACTCATCGAGCCTGTTTGTTGAATTGTTGCTGATACGTTTGACAAGTTTTCTGATCCACAAGAGATCGCAAGTCAACACAACACTGACATAACAGCAAAGCAATGACATGAACTGACATGGCATTAATGACAAACATGTCCACATGTCATGTCAATTTCTCTAAATATGTCCCACGTATGTTAATATGTTTGTTTGTTTTACTAAATCACTGCCATGAAATGTGTTTTTATTTTTATAAACCTATAATATATTTTTAATAGCCCGAGCTGACTGATTGTCTGGCTCCTCACCCACTTGTGGACGCGAAAAAAAAAAAAGGAAATTTCGCCCATTTTTTTTCCTTACTCTATACTTGTAATTCCTCTTTCTTCTTCGTTCTCATTGTTATGTTGGAGTGTTCAGATGACTAGACCAATACATGAGATGAACTTGCAGTGGTTTCCAAATCAGGGAGCTCTCCATATAGTTTCCTTTCTATTGGGGTATTTTGGGGCCAGTCTCTTGGTAAAGAGAGCAGTTTTGGAAGACGTAGGCATTCTCTAGTGATGGGCAGACCTCAGAGGTTCCAATTTTGAGCTTCCGATACATGTGTTGTCTCATTCTGTTGTGTCCGGTCCTGAGTCGAAAGATTAGACGTTGGTCTTGTCGGGATAGCTTATAGTAAGCGTCATCTTTCTTGTGATTTGGATGAGAGCTTGTCCATTTCTCATTTATTTTATTTACAATTAATTTCTTCAATTCTTCTGGATAGAGTGCAGAGTTTATACTTGGAATAACTAATCACTTTTAGGAGTAGTTTAGGTACTCTAAATAACCACTAGGGTTACACATAAGACAATGTTGAAATAAACGAAAATAGATCTAGATTAAAGAATGCACACAAATTGTCAATATTCAATGTGAGGGATTGTTCTTAGATCTATTGGGGGTTAGGAAATGTCTTTTCAAAAAATAACATGGAAAATCTGTATGAATATGCATGTGTGTGTACGTACGTGTGTGTGTGTGTGTGGAGAAATTCCCTACATTTTGAACTGTATACAAAAAAATAATTGAAATTTGGATAGAGGACTAGAAATTTTTGTATCTCGAACAGATTAAGTCTTCGGATATTTCCGCATGTAGGCATTATTCATTCAAGGATTTATTTATTCGCTTAGCTGAGTTTTTTTAACATTCATTAGTTATTAAGAGCAAAATAATCGTGCATAAGTAGTATAAAGGAAGAATGGTATTTTAAAAAATAATCTTTTTCATTCTTCTTTGTGTTACAGTACATCATGGCTATTATTATTATTTATTATTATTATTATGTTAGAAATGAACGAGTGGTCATTCTCTGGCGCTGCCAGGGTCGAGTTTCGCTAAAGAGAAACAAAACTCATCGTTGTCCCTTTAACAGTTTCCACTGAGGAGTTTTCTGGTGATGTGGCAGTACCGCCCTCTGACAGGCAACGAGGATGTTCCTAGGACTTCGGAGTCATATTTGCGTAGAAAGGAAACTAATTGATTGCTGAGAGCGAGCAGTTTTGATCGTATTTTTAAAACTTGCATCTTACACAATTTGAAGATGTTCTGCAATCCACGACCCCCATCCTTCCTGGGCAGGTATAACCTTATGGCGGAGAACTTGGGGTGTAGGCATCGAAATTTGGTTAGTAATTTTCTAGTGAATCTGTCGACGATATGTAGGTCGGTGTCAGTCCATTTGTTCACACCGAACGTGTAAAGGAGCACTGGGACGGCCCAGCTGTTTATTGCAGTGATGAGATTACTGACAGTTTTGCGTTTAGGATTTTATTAACTCTTTGCTTATATTATCTAAGAAAGTCCTCTGTTATTATTATTATTATGTTTCAGTTTTACGAGCAAGGAATCTAATCGCCAAAGGGAAGGGAGGTAAGTGACTCTTTTCATTCAATATTTGCGTATAGAAATCCAAGCTGGTTGTAAAATAAGGGACACTTAAAAGTGTGAGTGAAAGAGAGAGAGAGAGAGAGAGAGAGAGACAGAGTGAAAGAGAGAGACAGAGAGAGAGACAGATACATAGACAGAGAGTGACAGAGACTGAGAGAGTGACAGAGACAGACAGAGAGAGTGACAGAGACAGAGAGAGAGTGAGAGACAGAGAGAGAGAGAAAGAGAGAGTGAGTGAGACAGAGAGAGAGAGAGTGTGTGAGAGAGTGAGAGAGAGAGAGAGAGAGAGAGAGAGAGAGAGAGACAAAGAGAGACAGAGAGAGAGAGAAACAGAGAGAGAGACAGAGAGAGAGAGAAACAGAGAGAGAGACAGAGACAGAGTGTGAGACCGAGAGAGTGAGAGACAGAGAGAGAGACAGACAGAGAGAGAGAGAGAGTGAGAGACAGAGAGAGACAAAGAGAGAGACAGAGACAGAGAAAGAGAGACAGAGAAAGAAACAGTTGTTTTCTTCAAGACTTGTTGGAATGCAATTATCAATTATCAATTACAAAGTACTTGAACAAGACTGAACTAATGTTACATCAAAGCAGACTAATTTATAGTCCATTGAAATCACGTGACTCAATTGTTATTCCCCTTTCTGATCATACAAACCCTTACTAATAGCTATATGCCTATTATTCACTTACATTTACATCCTCTTGCGCAGGCGCATTAGGTGGCAATCTGTCTTCATACAATTCGGTCTCCAGGATAATTCCAGTCGGTGTCATTGGCTCTGATGTCCTCCATGAAGGTGCGGCGCCGAGTTATACGAGGACGTCCCTGTTTGCGCTTTCCTCGTATCGGGCTCTATGTCATCGCAACTCTTGGTATGCGTGTTTTATTCTGTAGAACAAGTGCCGTAAACCCCATGTGAGGCTCGGTCAAAATCCCGTTAATCGAGTCATTATTCGACATTGAGTGTCTTTGTGTGTAAACCGATCTCTGTAACTGACTCATAAAATAAGCCGCTCGAAGCATAGAATGGTTTCGCCTACATTTAATATATATAATTGAAAGTAAGGAGTTTGTATGTATGTCCCGATTAAAAATTAAAACCGTTTGACCAATCTTGATAAAACTTGGCATAAATGTTTCTTACATCCTGACGGAGACCGTGGTGTATGTTTAATACCCTCCCCTAAGATAGGATAATTTTATTGATCCAATCAAATGGAAATTCAGTTTGACTACAATTGACAACCTCAGCGTAACTATTTTACAAAAACAATATGGATGAAAAAAATTCGAACAACATTCACTCACACACATACACATTCACAACCAGCGCTTTATGAATTTGACTTCTATGTACTTCTCGATGACGATTGCTGATCTTGTAACACTCTGACAGATAGTGGGATAAAGGAGTTTTTATATCTTTCTGTTTTAGTCCTAATGGAAAGGGAGACGACCACTTCGTTCAGATCTTATGTAACAGTGGTTTAATGGGGAACCCTAAGAATAGACAAAAAGTACATAATTGTTTCTCTATTAAAGAACGAAGCTTTTTTAACAAGATGAGTAAACCCGTTTTTATGGTATTTCTATTTGATTTGACTGTGTCGGCTAAACGGGTAAACCCATTTTCACGCTCTACTTTCATTTTTGTGGCGAAAAAAACATGTGAAGGGAACATTCTCCATGTTTGACGTAGATCAAAGTTCAATTAAGTAGATCAGTAATACCTAAACTGTGCAAACCGCCGGTCATACCTATTATTATCTAATTAAATAAATAGATCATTGTATTGCAATGACTTTTCTAATGAAAACTCCAATAGCCTACTTTTAAATGTGGCTACTTTCTAGGTCGTGACTACTTTCGCCACTTCTGAAAATGCTTTTAGCTTTGTACTGATATGGAACACAATGTATAGACTGAATTCAGTTGAGGGTACCATTTCTTACAAGTGGATGAAAAAGCCTGACGTTCGCCCCTGCGGGTGCCACTTTTCACTAGTCTGGTCAATCCAATTGGAACCACTTGTCTGCGCGCTGACATGGAGGCTTCTGTGACCTTCACAGCATCTGCCATTTAGTCTCCAGACTATCAGTGCCATCATTGGTGACACCGTGCTCTGGCCCACACGCGCGCGCACACACACACACCAAACATTATTTCGAAGTTAAAGTGTGGATCGTACGTAAGCCTCTTTGTGTGAGTTCAACTTCGTGCATGTCAAGGTCACAGAACAGAGACGGATTTCGTTGATAAATACGATGATCAACAAACGCTAAGTCCTCGCTGTAAACTTCAAATTCGCTTGGCTACCTTTCGTCTGGTCTCGAGTTCAAATCCCGATTCGAGATTTGTTTGCTGGGCGCCTAATGCTGACACGGAAACCTCCCAGATACCCACCTCCAAAAGAGTTCATCAGTTTCTTTGGCCAGCGGTTAACGAGCAGGGTGTCGTGTGGCCAGCACAACGACCAACCGCCTTTAGTTTTCCCAACTAAGGTCAGGAACCCATTAGAATTGGGTGAACTAAGTGGCGCCCTAAAAATCCTGAAATTCAAAATCCCAGTCTTCACCGAGATTCCAACCCAGGACTCCAGGCTTGGAAGCGTACCGCTTAACCACTCAGCCACCGCACCCATAAGTGATCATGAACAATATACAATTTCTCGACAATATTGACCGCGTTATATCAGCTAAACGCCTTGCATTTTCGAGGTCCCATAACTACCGTTCACTCATTAGGCTTGTGTTTCATGGTAATTGAAATAGATATAGTCTAGAATGTTTAAAAAATATGTCTAACTAGCACAAACTGTTAAGTGACTGTGAATTCGAAATAAATATATATTCTTATATGTTTATTTAATACTCTACCGTGTGACTTATACGATTTTTGGCACAATATTATTTCTTCAAAAAGCTTTTTGTAACGTGAAAAAAAAAAAAAGCATTAAAATAGTGATTTTTGACCTTTGTTTAAAATGTCAATTCATCTGCTGTTATACAATGGTTGTCTCCCCTGTTGCCGGGAGACTGCACCGGAAGAGACGGCAGTTTCGTCAGAGAAGGGATAATGCTACGTGACAAGGGGAAATAAATTGCTATTCTACCGCCACTGCATTAGGGTGATGGAATGAAGGCCAATAACTCGGCCTGGCTGAAATGAGATTACCATTCAAATAAATACATTGTGAGTTTTAAAAATAAAAAAATGACCTCGCTTGATTTTTCGTAGCAGCGTTAATAAGGTTGATAATTTTGGCGAAATCTCTTTCAACCGTTTGAAGAGCTGACCTATATTAATTTTTTTTTTTCAGAGACGCGAAAATGAACCGTTGCTGGAAATGGGAGGAAAGGGGGAATTGAAATATGACGTTTCAAATGAAAGACTTTTAATATGCTTTTATTCTTTTATGTTCCCACATTATAGGCCAAGAGTTTCTTTTAAAACCAAAAGATGAATGTGATTTTTGGCTAAATATATTTCTACTATAGGCCTATGTTGATTTGGTTTGTTGCCCAAAACCGCTGGTACAGCTAAACTAGTGTGGGCGTATTGTAGACTTAATGTAGAACTTGAAATAAGCTTAAACAGACTTCTTTTCTAGTCAAAAGCTTATATTTTTAAATAAACACAGCTTTCAACTTCACTGTAGATATCCGTAGAAAAACTGGTTAAAATGTATACTTTAAACTCACTAAAAATACGTCATTCTGTCATGCGTCTTTCTGTCACACGTCTTACTGTCATACATCTTTCTGTCACACTTCTTTCTGTCATACGTCTTTCTGTCACACGTCTTTCTGTCACACGTCTTTCTGTCATATGTCTTTCTGTCATATGTCTTTCTGCCACACGTCTTTCTGTCACACGTCTTTCTGTCATACGTCTTTCTGCCATATGTCTTTCTGTCACACATCTTTCTGTCTTTTGTCTTTCTGTCACACGTCTTTCTGTCATATGTCTTTCTGTCATATGTCTTTCTGTCACACGTCTTTCTGTCATATGTCTTTCTGTAACACGTCTTTCTGTCACACATCTCTCGCTGTCACACGTCTTTCTGTCACACCTCTTGCTGTAACACATCTCTCACTGTCACACGTCTTTCTGTCACAGGTCTTTCTGTCACGTCTTTCTGTCACACTTCTCTCGCTGTCACGCGTCTCTCGCTGTCACACGTCTTTCTGTCACACGTCTTTCTGTCACACGTCTTTCTGTCACACGTCTTTCTGTCACACGTCTCTCGCTGTCACACGTCTTTCTGTTACACGTCTTTCTGTCACACATATCTCGCTGTCACACGTCTTTCTGTCACACCTCTTGCTGTAACACATCTCTCACTGTCACACGTCTTTCTGTCACACGTCTTTCTGTCACGTCTTTCTGTCACACGTCTCTCGCTGTCACACGTCTTTCTGTCACACGTCTTTCTGTCACACGTCTTTCTGTCACACATCTCTCGCTGTCACACGTCTTTCTGTTACACGTTTTTATGTCACACATCTCTCGCTGTCACACGTCTTTCTGTCACACGTCTTTCTGTCACACGTCTTTCTGTCACACGTCTTTCTGTCACACGTCTTTCTGTCACACATCTCTCGCTGTCACACATATTTTCTGTCACACGTCTTGCTGTAACACATCTCTCGCTGTCACACGTCTTTCTGTCACACGTCTTTCTGTCACACGTCTTTCTGTCACACGTCTTTCTGTCACACGTCTTTCTGTCATATGTATTTCTATAACACGTCTTTCTGTCACACATCTCTCGCTGTCACACATCTCTCGCTGTCACACGTCTTTCTGTCACACGTCTTTCTGTCACACGTCTTTCTGTCACACGTCTTTCTGTCATATGTCTTTCTGTCACACATCTCTCGCTGTCACACGTCTTGCTGTAACACATCTCTCGCTGTCACACGTCTTTCTGTCACACAACTGTCGTTGTCACACGTCTTTCTGTCACACGTCTTTCTGTCACACGTCTTTCTGTCACACGTCTTTCTGTCACACGTCTTTCTGTCACTTTAGCTCCTACTTCTCTCTTCAACTTTCACTCCTTATTTATTAACTTGAACTATGACAGACCACCTCGTGATTTCATCAGAATCAATTCAGCCTACTTGAGAACGAGACAGCTGGAGATCAGTTACAAAGGCCGCGGGATACACATTTGAGACCAAAAGAAATTCCGCTGCCGAGGACAGACGCAGACGGCGAAAAGAAAATCTAAATTGACCACCGCGGATAATGGTTATATCTGCTTTCGATGGCAAAATATGTAGGTCACAGATGGGGCTACATAGCCCTTCTTTTCTCGCTGTTAAATCAGAAACAAGCACGTTCACTCCATAGCACTAGAGACCTCTTAGTCCCCCATCCTCTATCTTAGTGTTTCCCAAACTGTGTTCTCGGAACCCTAGAGTTCCGTGAGGCTTGAATAGTTTCTCCAAGAACTACTTGAATAATTAACTAGTAGGCTACCACGTCAAATAATCTCTCTAAAGAATAAGCAAACTGTTCCGCTAAATTTTTAGAATGTGCCAAGTCTTCCTTTAAGGATAAAGTTTGGGAAACGCTGGTCTATGTCAAAGCTTTCGGGGCATGTCTTGGCGCGAAAAACTGCAAATTATTCCTGGCGAATACTGTTGTAGTGAATACAGTGTGTTGTATCAATGCTTAATTTTGTCTCGTGAATGTAAGTGAATGTTCGAAGCACAGAGTTGTATGCGGCCTCGTGTTTACTATTTTGTTTCTTGATTTCAAAGCCAGCTGTCATCGCCGATAGACGAGACGAAGTGAACAAGATCAATGTACAGCTTTACCACTGTTTATATAATATTTCTAGGAACATTATAAAATGTATCAGATTGTCCTATTGTGACAAATAAATCCAAGTCTAGCCAGCGCCATCTGTGTTCCCTTCTGTTGGATCAGAGGTGGAATAGCTGCACATTACTTTGTTTAATGTTTTGTTGTTTGCTCTGGTACGCCCATGAAAGGGACCGAAATAAGAGTCGAGGTCAAGTCTCTTTAGACCAGTCTAATATCGGAGATCATGAATGAATGGTGGGTTCTCCGCCGACCCTGCTTGTTGGGGGGTTCTTCCACTGGAATCTCATTCTGTCGCAACCAAGTTTTTAGCTCCATTGACAGAGGTGTGGGTGTAGGTCTCATATTTCGGACAGCCATTCGTATTTCTTCTATGTGCCATTACTATTGTGGAAGGGTCTTCAATGAGAGGACGTCCTCCATATAGAACGGTATGGAGGATATAGTCGTGGGGGGGGGGGGAGGGGCTGGTGTCTCTTCTCTCACACTGTTAATCTATTCGGATCACAAAGGGAGTTGCTATGGTTGCCATTTCTGCGTCATGGAAGGCGCCACAGTGAGATCAGGAAACATAGCTCTTGGTTGAACTGCAGACGAGCTCATGCTTAGCTAAAACTGGATATAACAAGAAGTTCTAGAAAAACACGAAACTGCCTTATAAATTTACACCACGTGACAATGTCTAAATTTAGAAATACAGACTTTTGAAATACCTATTTATTTGATTTTAAATATTTGTTAAAGGAATCGGAAGCCGTATTTTCCCTTCGACTTTTTTCACCTTGACCTAATAACGGTGTTGATATGCAATAAGGAGGAGTAACTCTTTCTACTTCCTCGGGAGATACTAGGGGAGTTATGCTGTTGGTGTCGTCACGGTCAAGTCAATGATGAGCAAAAAAGAAAAAAAAAAGAGAGAAGTGGGACGAAACGAATCGTCTGGCTCCTTGTGCCTGCACATGCGATACCGTCTTCCTGGGAAATCGATTATCTTCTCCCTTTGTTCTTTTGTGGGGGGCCAAGTGTTTGTGATCCAACCAGTTATGTTCAGAGGAGGTATCGGGAGGAGTCAGAAAGAGAGGGGGGGGGGAGTATGGCGCAGAGGAAAGTGTATTTCCTTCTCTCTCGTCTTCTCAACAACTGGTAATCATTACTAACTAGTCACGTGATTTGACAAACAGCTGTTCAGTATTTCTTTTATTGGAGAACCTTTTTTTTTTGTCCCTTCATCACATTAACACTACGTGCTCTATGTGTCCAAGTCAAAGAATAAATCAAACTCTTTTTTCTAAAGCGCATCAAAATAATGTCTAAAATATAAACATCTCTGTGAAATATCCTGGCTGATGTTCCTCCTTCGCACGCAAGCACGATCTGGTGGGGGTTGATAAAGCTGTTGAGTTGTAAACTTCTCTTTGAAAAGCTTGTTAAAGTTCTTAGTCACTAACATTGTCTTCATAGTCTACAGAGAATAAAACAATAGGGTCGCCCTTGTGAAACATCACCAGAGAATGCCGACTTTGTCCCTCAAAGCTGCATACTTTATCAAGAGGCCCGAACAAGACTCTGGCCACAAAACCCTCCTATATAGCAAAAACTATACGGAGAGCTGCCTGATCTGGAAACCACATCACGGTTCATTTCAGATATAGGACCTGCTGATTTGAACCCTCCGACATGAACAATGAGAACGAAGAAGAAGAAAACATAATAATTCAGAAACATCTCAAAACCCTCCACTATTAATACACGGTCTTTGGTTTGTAGCCTCAATCAGCTAGTACAACTAAACCGACGCAGGCGTATAAATGTCTTAAAGCAGAAATTAAAACAAAGCTAAATATAATATTTAGACCCCTATTTCTAATTGCACACACTGATTCAACTTCAACGTAGTAGTATGGAGACATATTACAAGTGAGCTGATGACATACAAGTGAGCTGATGACATACAAGTGAGCTGATGACGTACAAGTGAGCTGATGACATACAAGTGAGCTGATGACATACAAGTGAGCTGATGACGTACAAGTGAGCTGATGACATACAAGTGAGCTGATGACGTACACGTGAGCTGATGACGTACAAGTGAGCTGATGACATACAAGTGAGCTGATGATTGAAACAAAAGTCTCTCTACAAATACAAGTCTTGTCTCACGTGTCTTCTAGTCTCCAATCTTCAACTTTCTCATCAGTATTTGTTAACTTGAATTACGACAGACCAGCTCGTGGTTTCATCAGAAACTCTTCAGCCTACACAACCAAAAACATCCGCGCTTCTTCTCTCACGGTAACATTATATACACGTACATACCCTCCATAACGCATTGTTTCATTCCTTTACGAATGTTTCTTGGTTGCACACCCCAATACTAAATGGCGTGTTCCCCCAGCCATTTTATTTTGCATGTTCACAATCGAACTACATTGTTGAAGGTTCCAACGCGATTTTGCCAAGAAAGTCCTAACATCGAGCGACGTCTTCCCATGCTCGTCTGACTGCTCAGTGTCAACGTATTTTTTTTGTCTTAACTCTTTCTCTCCGTAATTATTTTCCTCGTTCCGATAGAATTATTCATTTTGCTCATTTGTATTTCATTATCCTGTTATGATTAAACTCCAATAACTTTTGTGTTTGATATCAGAAAATGTTATATTTGGTATCGAATTATAGGGGAATGCATGCTCTTTTTACAACACAAACTAAAGTTTATAAATCCAAAAATTAATTTAGTTTGATGGGGGTTAAATCAACGTTGACATCGCTAGTTAGGAGAGAAAGAGTTAATTGTACAATACGCTTATTAAATTTTGAATTTTATTATTTCTTTAAATTCATTGCATTTAGAGATTAATCCTGGGCTGATGTATTTGTCTATTACCTGTTATGAGTTAAACATTCATATGTTAAAAAAAATAAACTGGATGTATGTTACAGACCGCACCTACACGGAAGCATATGTTAATTTGTACACGTATGTTCTTTTTTTCTTTTCTTAGCCATTAAATTAGACGCAATCGTGTCTTATGACCATCAGGTGACTGTCCCGCATGTCTCCGCCTCGTCCTAATGGACAAGGTGAATTACATATGTCATAACGACCTGAACAAATCACTCGCTCCGAATCACCCTCCCCCCACCCCCTTCCACTATTGGCCTCTCTCGATTTTCTTTTTCCTTGGGATTAAGTGAACTGAACGTCGTCACGTTAAAAATGAGGTCAGATCGCACGAGTTATCGCGGTCATTGTTCTGTAATTAGACACGCCCTGACCACTCCCTGACCAATTCTGTAATTAATTAGCTAACTAGTCTTCCGTTGGCCGCCGGATCCTACCGCTGTGTAATCGATGCGTCAATTTAACGTCATAGCGCAAGTATTACTAAAACAATAGTGGGGGGGGGGGGGGGGGGGGGAGTTTATGATACGAACCTGAATCTACATTGCTTCTATTGAGAAAAAAATGACTATATGATGATGCAACGTTTGAACTTGCTCCGACAATGGGAAGTGAGAGAGACAACGTGAACAAGATTTGGTCCAGAATGCTTTGCATTTAACCTGTTTTGTTAAAAATAATAACTGAAAGTCAGACATCGCTACCTACAATACAATTTCAATGTATTTACCTTGTGTCTTTTTGGGTATCCCAGTGATCTATTAATAGCGCGTCATGTAACTATGAAGAGCGTACAGCTCGTGTCTGTGTTAGCGTCTAGGTACGAATGTATTTTGGGCATTCGAGATAAAATATTGAGAGCGATATGTTAGCAGTTAAATCAAAAAGATTCGAAAAAAGAATCTGCTTGTTCAGCCTTCCGACTTGTGGCCAATGGTAAAAACGCTTGGCTACCGAACCAGGTGTCTCAGGTTCGAATCTCGAGGAGGAATGCGATGTAGTGATGTTTCGGAGTCCACCCAGGTCACGTGGTACTTAGTGTTTGCCTAAAAAGGCAAGAAGACGTGAAGAGGACTGGATACGCGCCGAACACCAGGCACACCACACTCACACAATTTTCATCAGTTCTGCCCATCGCAACCTGTCTATTAGTTTTGAAAATATAGTTTGACTTATCGGTGTGGAGGGGGGGTATAACTTGATATCAAATCGACCTGCCTATCGCCAAGGCCAGTGCATCCTATGGTAGACTGTCTACAAATGTGTAAAATAGGCGAGGGATTACCATAAGTTCTAAGTTTGGTTCTATCGGACTGTCATCATTCCCACACTGCTCCATGCCTCAGAAATGTGAAAAGTCAAGACATGCACATGATGAGGCATAAAACCCCAGCGCAAAGCCCCCAGCTTTGGACGACGAAAGTGATGATCATCGAATTACGGTGGATAAACTATATAACTTGGCATAGCCGCAGTGGAAAAACAATCCAACAATGGAATCATTGTCGAAATTTTATCATTTAAAACAAATAACATAAAAGAAAGTTTGTTTTTAATCAGTTCCTTCTTTGTGAAGCTCGTGGTAGTCTATACATTCTCATTCTATTTGTTTATTGTAATGCTTCAATAAAGCAAAGAGTCTTCCCGGTAAGCTTTGCACAATCTGTTTCTTCTATTACATTTCAGCCATAGACATAAATAAATATAGACTGGAAAAACGAAATAACTTCATGTAACTTGAAAACATGTATATCTATTGTATTCGGATTTCCGAATTCTGAAAAGTTGCATAATCTTCAGTCTTAGAGATTAAACAAAACTACACTGCTCATAAATGCTGTATACTAAAGTAACAAAATTGCAAGTCACAAATTTTCCCTTCATAAAACTCTTTTGTCGACCAGTCTATATTTATTTATGTCTATGATTTCAGCTAATTGCTACATAAGACGTGCGCAATTAATCATGTACCGTCTTTTATTTACTCCACACCTTACTGAACACAAAAAAAAACTTTAAGATGGGAGTGCGGTAATTCCCATGGAAGGGTGTTTTAAATAGACCAAATTTAATTATAAGATGATTCTATTTTTTAAATATTAGAACGGTACAACCAGAGTTTTAACTGTGCGGCCGATGGCGTGGGTTTTACAGTGACTGGGGCACATGAACAAAAATATGTCCAATAACGTTTTAGGAGGTCAATATTAAAAAAAAAACAAAAAAAAAACATTTGGCCGTTTCTTAGAGTATTTTTTTTTTAAAATGGTGTCGTTGGTAGAGCAATTAGCTACATGATGTGTCGACCCATGAAGGAACCATTGACAGCACAAGTTTCTCGTAGCTGTTTGGTGAGAGGACCTTAAGTGACCTATCGACCTCCTTTGACCACTAAACTTAATTGTATCCCCGTGGCCAAGAATACCGTGATCTTGATCTCCTATTTCTTGCTGCTCATGCGGCCAACTGGTTTTGATGCCCGGCGGTGTGTTTATTTTTAGACCTGGGAAGGGGAGATAACTTAAATTGCAATCTAGTTGTAGAGCCTAGGTATTTTGTTGCTGCTATTAAATAGAAAAAAACTGCAATAGTGATACTAGTGTTTAAAGGTAACATTATTGGCTATGTGGCACCCACTGTCCCATTTTTAGAAAGTCATTTTAAAGTTAAAAGTTGAATTTATTTGGTGGGAGGGGTAAACCTGTAGTTTGACGTTGTATAGTCCCTGATGTAAAGATCGACCTCGAAGTAGACGTTGCACCATTTCCATGTATCAAATTAATGAATTGTGTGCTAGTTATTTGTGTAAGCAAAGTGTCCGTGACCCATAAAAAAACTTTCTTAAAAAGATTCTCCACCATACATGGAGTGTTACTTACAAGTGCACATAGGCCTTCGAGTGACCTGTATCTTTATTATATCTATACCGTGACGCAGTACAACCAGGGGGTGGGGGAAGGTCTGTCCCGGGTGAACTCACGCTCTAGACCTGTGTTGTAACCATAAAGAAACAAAAGACAAAAAAATAATTTTTTTTTAGATGTGTCTTTTTGTTATATTATGATTGTATGTTTCTCTTCGTGTGGGGCTTGACTTCAGATTCTGTCATCTTTGTAGAGTACTCCAATAAGAGAAATAGAGAACTAGGTGAAGGGTTAGAGAAAATGGACGAAGAAAAGAGAGAGAGAGGGAGAAAGGGAGAGAGAGTGAGAGAGTCAAGCATGTAAAGTCAAGAGAGAGACACAGAGAGTATATACAAAGTGATTAAGAGAGAATGGCTTATAACGTCATGAGAGAGAAAGAGCGGAAGACTTATAAAGTCATGATTCAGAAAGAGAGATGAATTTAAAGTCATGAGATAGAGAAAAAGAGATGTATATAAAAAGTCATGAGAGACAAAGAAAGATGTATATACATAAATATAAAGTCATGATTCAGAAAGAGAGAGATGTATATAAAGTCATGAGAGAAAGCGTAAGGCCCATAAAAGTCATGAAAGAAAGAGAGATGTACATATAAAGTGATGATTCAGAAAGAGAGTGTAGAGGGATTCAGAAAGTCTTGACAGACATCGCGTAGCCACCATATTTGTTATTAACTTCTAACCACAAAATGCTTCAGTGAGCACCTGGCTTCCCAAAGCGTAGTTAGTTTATCGATTAGTTCAGCCAGTACTGCATTATTTTCCTCGAGTGCTCGACTCCAATGTCTTTAATGTCGTGATTTTTTGTGATGCTACGCCAGAAAACAAACAAAAAAAAAAAAAGGCCCAGTGCAAATGCTGGAGAAGGTTTCTCTATTTGTAGCTAATACTAATTGCTCTATTAAAACTTTTTTTTAATATATAATTAACAAAATCTAGCATGCTCCAGGTGTCCTGAATATATACAATGAAATGTATTCATATAGTCGTGGTTATTGATTAATTAATGATTCTTTTATGAAGTCATTGCTAGACCAGATAATTTTGTTTATGTGGCCGTACAGTCTTAGCTTGCGTTTTTTGAACAGTAGTCAAATGATCTTCATAGTCTTAAAACCCATTGTGGTCCTGTTTCTTTTTTTTTTAAAGTTACTAATGAGATCTTTGTATGTGATGTTTAGAAATTATTTTTAAATAACTTCAACAAAATTGTCGGTTTCCTTTTGTGTAGTATAGCTTTAAAAAAAATAATTTATACAGATTTCTTTAAAACAAACTTAATATAACTTTTATGAATAATATATTGAGATTTATTAACACAAAAATTAATATCACGGTTATTCATAATATACACAGTTTCAAGTTGAGATGAGATCTAAATCTAGATCTAGTTAGGAGAAAACAAAATGAAATTAGAACCTCCAACTTGCTTCAAGTACGCATCTTTAGTCTCTTACGGCTCCGAGTCGTCTCCCTTTATCAATTATCCATTTCGCCACTTTTTTTTTTTGACATGAATTATAACAGACCAGCTCGTAGTTTCATCAATTCTATACCAGCATAAACAAATAATAGGCTTCATTTCCTCAGCGTTACCTTCAAAACACACACACACACATACACATATATATATATATATATATATATATATATATATATATATATATATATATATATATATTATATTATATTATATTATATTATTCTATACTGCATAACAATCTGCAAAGATAGATCTTATTAGCAACTAATGCGATTGTGTCTGTTGTCACTTTAGTGCCCTTGAAGATATTAGTTCAACTGTTAAGTGCTAATTATTACTGACTCTTAACTTTTTTTACACATTTAAATTTACGAGTTATCTCCAATTGTGAAAAGGGAGGTAAAAGCAGATGTCCCAATGGGATGCTTCTAGGAGCAGCCTGGTGGTTCTTGACACTGAACTAAAATTAATGCTGTGATTGTTTCTTCCTCGTGTGTTTACTTTGTAGTAGGACAATCTAATTGGGTCTCAGTGTCACGTGACTAAAATCCCCCCTCCTCCTTTTTTGTCTCATAAGAGAGGGCTAGAGAGAGAAAGAGAGAAGAGAGGAAAAGAAATAGCAAGGAATCTAGAGCAAGACTATGTCTCTCTTCATCTTGCTCCTTGCTATCTGAAGGTCAAATATTTGACCTATGAAATAACTTCCTATTACTTACCTTACCCCTCCCCCCCCCCCTCATTCTCAAACTGTCCCGAAATTCAGAGCCGGCACTGGAGGTGGGGGGGGGGGGGTAGGGGCACGATCGACCGCCCAAATCCCTAAGCCAACTACTAATATGTAAAATACCAGTAGCATGTTTGGATCTCCTACCAAAGGTCCAGCACCCCCCCACACACTTACCTACACCTCTCTCTCAGCGCCATTTCTGCTGACGCAGTCACACCGGAACGTGACGACCCCTTTTCTTCTCCCTCTCTCATCCCAGCTCCTTCCTCGGGGGGCTCATCTTCCAGTCCAGCACAACAGAGTCCGAGCAAAGTGACCTACATGGTGACCTTTATGACCTTTTCCCCTATGTACACAACAGGAAGTTAACTTCGGTTGTTTTTTTTATGTACGCATAGAAGGGGTGGGTTGTAGGAGGTTGAAGGTTATCGCGTACTTAAAATATATGTCGGTCCCGTCGAAAGCTAGAATATAGGCCGGTGCCACCGACAGTTAAAATATAACTCGATGACATCGACAGTTAGAATACAAGTCCGTACCGCCAACAGTAAGAATATAGGTCGGTGTCCTGACAGTTAGAATATAAGTCGGTGCGCTGACCATGACCTCCGTGACCCCATATCGAAGGTGCCTCGCCGACAGACTTTCGTAATCCCTGCAATAAAACATGAAGTGAAGAACAAAAATAAGGACCGCAGGTGAAATTGTGGGCGCTTTATGGTGATATCCTTTAATTTTTGTTTATAGTTTACACTCACAGTGCATTATAGTTGTTATTTATATTCACAACAGCTTCCACCTATAACAACCTTATCGAAACAAATAAGCCTTTCAGCACAAATAAAATTTACTGGTGTTCACCTCCGTACTCTGCCGGTGAAACTGTTGGCCATGACAGACTGAGGTACTGGCTCCTCGACCAAATAGCTTTGAGAAGAAGGAGACATTTTGACCTTGATAAAGGAAAGCTCTAAATACGAAATTTCTTTAAGAAATCATAGATCTGGGTTGTTAAATCATAGACCCATAGTTCTGGGCTGTTTAAACCATAGGCCCATAGATCCGGGTAGTTTAAATCATAGACCCATATATCTGGGTGGTTTAAATCATAGACCCTTACATCTGGGTACTTTGTAGCTAATAGAAAGAGATTCCTGCCAGTCTACTGAGACTTAACCGTCTCTGCGTCGTTTGTTTTCAACGTGGTGAGAGGGGGGAATATCTGATGTGAATGCGATGACATTCCAATCATAGATTGTAGCCTAGGCTCTTATCTCATTTTCTCAAGAAACTGGCCACATTGTTTAGTTCATTGATGCACAAACTACGGCCCGTGGCCTGGCGTTGTCCGGTCCCTTGAAACATCTGACCACAGTACATAATGAAGCCTCAGAGGAAAGGTTTCATTGGACTGGCCATTTTTTTTTTGTGGCAATGCGGTTCATGAATGGCGTCGGAAATGTAATTCCCCCCCCCCCTTTTATTAGGTTGAAGCAGATTGGGGGTGTGTTATGAGCTTGTTAAGTGTGTGTGTTTGTTTCTATGATGACGTTTGTGGTGAAATAGTTAGTATTTGTTTATGTTTGTGTAACGTCGTGAGAATGTGTTCACAACATTGATTTAGTGTGCTACTATCCAAGTCTCTTTCGTCAGTTCATGTGTCGTTCTAGTTTAATAAAGCCTTGTTTTAGGTTACTCTTCAGTGTTCCTTTATTTCTTATTACAATTTATTAAACTAGAAATTTTCAATTCTATGGATCTATGTGTCTCGTGTATCTTATTTGGATTTTCGTTCAACACTATTCTCAGTCTGTAAGTAAAAATTGTAATACAAATGGAGCGTCTATTTAGGCCAAAAGAGCTAGACATAGAGCCTAGCACGCCATCTGCTGCCGAGAAGTGGCTGCACTGGCTCAGAACATTTGAGAATTTCATCTCCTCAGTCTCTCATTGCGAGATTGACAAAAAGAAATTACTTGAAAACTATGTTTCTTCGAGCGTATTTCAGTACATAAGTAAGTGTACAACGTTCGAAGAATCAATAAAAGTTCTACAAAATGTCTACGTGAAACCTAAAAGCGAAATATTTGCACGGCACATGATAACTCTATGTCGACAAGAGAACGGACAAACCGTTGACTCCTTCCTACTTAAGCTTAAAAGTATGGCCAAAGACTGTGACTTCAAAGCTGTCACCGCTGAAGAACACAGAGATATCTTCGTAAGAGACGCCTTCATTACTGGACTGGCTTCAAACAGCATAAGGCTGCGACTCTTAGAGAAATCTACTCTAACTCTACAGTGTGCCTATGAAGAGGCAAGACAACTTGAATATGCCCATAACCATGCCATGGCGTATAACATCTACCCTGAAACTCCATGTGGAGCCAGCGCCGACGTGGAGAGCCTTTCTCCAACAACAAAACTAGAACACGAGGTGAGTGCGGCGACTAGTAAAAGATGATTCTTTTGTGGATACAGCCCACATCAACGCTTTAGATGTCCAGCCCGTGATGCTACATGCAACTTGTGCGGCAAGGGGGGTCATTTTCAGAAAGTCTGTAGATCGACCAGACAGACACTCAAATCGATAACCTCAGCCATAGTGAAAGCAGATGATGAGACGTCACGGACTACAACCGTTGGATCTTCCTGGGCATCGACACCAGCGTCCGGCCTTACTAAATCTACAATTTCAATACTGGTCAATGGAGTACCATTGAAGGCTCTCGTAGATACGGGGAGCAGTGAAAGCTATATATCTTCTTCGATTGCTAAAAGGTACAAATGGAAATTAGAAATGTCCAGAAACAGAATCTACATGGCCTCTACACATCTTTCTCGCACTACTCACGGACATATTTTCGCCAAAATAAAGTACAAAGACGAACAATACGAAAGTGTGAAGCTCTCACTACTAGACGGACTAGTATCTGATGTAATCTTAGGACTAGATTTCATCAGCCAGCACGAAAAACTGATGATCCCATTTGAGGGAAAACGAAGCACTCTTCAGGTCTGTACGTTGAAAGCTGCACGAGTTGAAGCTCCTCACCTCTTCGCTAATCTTGCTCCTAACTGCCACCCCATAGCCACTAAATCTAGAAAATATTCTATGCCTGACTCCAAATTCATTCAAACTGAAATCAAGAGACTTCTATCTCACAAAATTATTGAACCTTCCACGTCCCCGTGGAGAGCTCAAATAATTGTAACAACGAATGAAAGGCACAAAAAGAGAATGGTTATCGACTATAGTCAAACCATCAATCGATTCACTTACCTCGACGCGTACCCCGTGCCAAAAGTTGATGAACTGGTGCAGGAAATATCTAAATACTCAATATACAGTACATTTGACCTCAAAAGCGCTTACCACCAGATACCTATCAGGGATGATGAAAAGCAGTACACGGCGTTCGAGGCTTGCGGAAAGCTTTATCAGTTTTGCCGCATTCCTTTTGGAGTGACAAACGGAGTTGCTGCATTTCAAAGGACGATCAACACAATAATTGAGGAGGAAGGGCTACAGGATACGTTCGCTTACGTGGATAACGTTACCATCTGCGGACGTGACTCCAGTAGCCACGACCAGAATCTACAGAGATTTCTCAACGCCGCTAAAAAGTACGGTATCACATTCAACGATGATAAAAGTGCTATTGCGACTGATAAAGTATGCCTCCTAGGCTACGAAATCTCACAAGGGCAATTAAGACCAGACCCCGAAAGATTTCAAGCGTTGAGAAATCTACCTCCACCACAAGACATGAAATCACAAAAGCGGGTGATTGGACTACTGTCCTATTATTCTCAATGGATCCCAAATTTCTCCAACAAGATCCATTTATTGGTGAACAACAAAACCTTTCCTCTCCCTGAACAAGTACAGGAAGCTTTAAAACAACTAAAACATGAACTTGAAAACGCTGTTGTGTCGACGATAGATTTTAATCGACCACTAATAGTCGAAACAGATGCCTCTGACATCGCGATCGCCGCCACTCTTAATCAAGACGGCCGTCCTGTCGCCTTCTTTTCAAGAACACTCACTAATAGTGAACGCAGACACTCTGCAGTTGAAAAGGAAGCATACGCTATCGTAGAAGCCCTGAGAAAATGGCAACATTACCTTATCAGTAGACCCTTCACATTGTTTACAGATCAACGCTCAGTGTCCTTTATGTTTGACCAGCAAAACAAGGGCAAGATCAAAAACGAAAAGATACAAAGATGGCGACTAGATCTTAGTAGTTGTCAATATGACGTCGTATATCGACCCGGGAAACAAAACGCTGCGGCGGATACCTTTTCAAGAAACCACTTTGCGTCAGCAATGACTGGAGAAGACCTCAAACTGTTACACAACAACCTCTGCCACCCAGGGGTCACGAGACTCCTCCATTTCGTTCGGACTAAGAACTTACCTTTTTCCTGCGAGGACGTCCGCAAAGTGGTAAACCAATGTAAAACTTGCGCTGAACTGAAGCCTAGATTCTTTAAACAGTTTTCAGGCACCCTCATCAAGGCTACCCAACCATTTCAGAGAGTAAGCATCGATTTTAAGGGGCCACTCCCATCTGCTACTCACAATAAATATTTATTAACAATGGTGGATGAGTACTCACGCTTCCCATTTGCCTACCCATGTCCCGATATGTCCTCATCTACTGTCATAAAGTGTTTAAATCAGCTGTTTTCCTTAGTTGGGATGCCATTCCGACAGAGGTACGTCCTTTATGTCGAAGGAGGTGCAATCCTTTCTGCACGAGAGGGGAATAGCTACAAGTAGAACAACCGCTTTTAATCCTTCAGGCAACGGGCAAATTGAACGACTAAACAAAACTCTATGGAACGCTGTTACTTTAGCACTGAAAGACCTCGATCTCCCGATCTCAAGATGGGAACTTGTCTTGAACCAGGCCCTATACTCGATTAGATCATTACTATCTACGGCAACAAACGAAACTCCACATGAGAGAGTTTTCCGGTTCAACCGGAAATCCTCCTTCGGGATATCTATCCCCACTTGGCTATCCAGCCCAGGTCGAGTGTTGCTGAGAAGAGAGAACAGATCTTCAAAGTATGATCCTCTCACGGAAGAAGTCGAATTACTGATGTGTAACCCCCAATATGCCGTGGTACGGTTGCCCAGCGGTAAAGAGGAGACGGTCTCTCTTAGACGCTTGGCTCCCAACCCCTCCCCATCCACAACAACAAGTGAACCTTCGTTCTTCGCTCAGGGTGAGGATAATGAATATCCTCCAGAAGCTCAAAACATGGAAGTACCAGTCAACACCCCTACGGTGATACAAGAAAGGAAAGAACCCCTGGAAGGCTCTGAGGATCTCCGAGCGCTTCCTCTTGAAAATACACAGAACCATCATACCCCACTTGACACTCAGGAACTCATTAGTGACTCCCAAACTGTAGAGCATGATAGTCAACCCCGTTACAACTTAAGAGAGAGACAAACCAGACCGAACTATAGAGTCGAGTTGTTTCTCTATTACTCTACTTATACTGACTACATAAACTGGCATTGTTTATCCCTTGCTACTGATACTAGAATTTATTTGTTCACTTACTTACATACATGTTTACTTACTACACTATTTGCTATTGCTTAAAACAGAAACTAGTAATTGTTTATACGTACTACTACAGATACTGGTTTTTAGGTTTCTTTGTATCACTCCTCATTATTGTTTACTAGAGAAACTAATATTTCGACACTATTTATTGATCTATTGTATTGCAGGCACTGGCATTCTCTTTTTATTACTGCTATGGCCTACTATATTACTATACTTGCTATTTTAATTCTAGGCGGGGTGAATGTGGTGAAATAGTTAGTATTTGTTTATGTTTGTGTAACGTCGTGAGAATGTGTTCACAACATTGATTTAGTGTGCTACTATCCAAGTCTCTTTCGTCGGTTCATGTGTCGTTCTAGTTTAATAAAGCCTTGTTTTAGGTTACTCTTCAGTGTTCCTTTATTTCTTATTAGCTGTGTTGTGTGAATGTTGCAAGATAAGCGGCATTGTCTTCAGCGCTATTAGGTAGGACAGACGACTCCAGAATGCCAGAGTGAAAAGACGTGTTTTTGTAGTGAGTTAGATTTAGTTCACAATATCATTTTATGTTATTACTAAAGTGTACTACTTCTATTTCATTCTATCTCAACTTGATTTTGTCTAAATTGTAATAAAAGTTTTCACATAATATTGTTCACAAAGAAGTTATTTCAGGTTTTAAAAGTTAAGATATACTACGCTTACAAAGGTTTAGTTGTCTATCAGCAGTTTGGCGCTACAAGTCAACGAGCGTCAACATCAGTGGGCACCACGATTATAAAATGACTTTGTGTATACTTGTTCTATGTCTGTTCTCTGTCTGTCCAGGGTACAGTCGTAAAAGATTGATGCTATTACATGTGCATTTCGAATTTCAAGTTCATCTCTTCAACGAGTGACACTCGTGTTGTTGCTGCGTTGCTAGGCAATCAAATCACGTGATCCAATTAGCCAGTTCCTGCTCCAATGAACCAATCATGTGATAGTGAGCATTGTCTTGAAAACTAAGGGGCGATCACTCCGAGGAGTTATTTAAGATTAGGCAACGCTAGAATTAGATAATGTTTGGTTTGTTTAAAATAACATTTGACAAGAGTTGGGTATCCTCCTGATATGAGGTTCGCACCAAGGTTTCGGAAGTTTGTCGGACATCAGTGGTATATCCACTGTATGTCTTGTAGTTCAGTCCTACTTATCAGTTGTAGTTCTAGTAGATCTATATATAGACCCTTCTTTTTCCCCTCCTACTGTGAAAGTCAAGAATGTAGGCTACGAACCTGTTCATATCTAGTGCTTAATAGTTACCTTGTTTTGTTGTTGTTGTTGAGAGATTCGCCCCTGCCCCAACCTCTTACTGAAAAAAACACACACACACACCCAAGCCCCGCCTCGCTGTATTTGTTTGGTTAATTTCCCGTGATCCTGTCACGTGACTTCCTGTTCATGACCCGTGACACTTTCTTGATAACATCTTCACTGTCACCGTGCACAACTTCGTCTCTACCCAGTCGTCAAAAACTCACCCCCCCCCCTTTACCATACAAACATACCTAACTAATCTGCTATACACACACACAATATCAATAAAGTGTCGCATAAGAAAACTTAATTAATCTGTGATACAAATCATGGCTCTTGACTTTATACTTCAAGTCCGTCCTTAAAGATTGTTTTTTTAGCGTCACACAAGTTGATCTTTCAAAAATTTGATATTTTTATCGAGTTTGTATCAAATCACTCCGTCTGTCTTATACACGTTTTTTTTTCCCCACTTGCCATTATCGGATCAAGTTGAAACTTTGCACAAGTCACGAATCAAACAACAACAAAAAACAACAATAAATCGTAATAATTTCCGAATGCAAGACTTTTCTGATTGAAGAGTTGAAACAATTAATGTTCAGGACAATTTTGCGCATCGCCTTCTAAGACTTGACCTACATACTTATCATTGGAATATTATAAAGTGTACTAGATGTATAGATTCGCTTACCCATGATTCTTTCTCGGGGAGAAGGGGAGAGGTGGTACAAAATGTTCCTTTGTTTTTTTTTAATTTAACGTTCATTAATTTTTAAGCAAAAAAAAAAATCGCTCTTCAAGCTGAACAAAGGATCTGTTGTCCTTTTAAAAAGTATTTTTACTGTTTTTCTTGTTTCTATATAACTTGTTTGTGGATGTTTTTCATCTAAAATCTTGTGAAGCTTGTGAAATATAGACGTTACTGCTACGTCCTACGCGTGTTCCTAGGTCAAATCTAGTATAGGCCTATATTCGGATTGCAATCAGTTTCCTCGCGTCTACCTAGAGCAGTGTTTCCCAAACTATGTTCCGAGGAACACTAGTGTTCAGTCAGGCATGAATCCGTTAAGGGAAATGTTTGGGAAACACTGACCTAGAGAAAAGAATTCGGCAGTGATTCTCAGAGCGTAATACACATTGCCTAGGTAAACAGTGATTTGCTGTTGTCATAGTTTAAACCATGACGTCATAGAAGCGGCCATCGAAGTGGGCGTGGCTGCAGACAAAGTAAAGCAAAAGTAAAATTGTGGAAATTTCCGAAATTAAAAATAGCCCAAACAACACACGACCTTCTCAGTTTTTGCCACTGTAAGGCACATTCGTGATATTCAAGGATGCTCAACAGACTGACAATTCGCTTATTGTGCTAGATAAACCCAACTGGTTGCTACATGTCAACTCTACAGTGTGTTTTGGTTATTTCAGGAAACAATGACGTGTTTGTCACCATTCAACTTGGCAAAGAGAAATACCAGACATCCACCATCAAAAACGCTTTGAACCCAGAATGGTTTGAGGAATGTGACCTGTAAGTACATGATACACTTATGATACATTCATGATTCATTGTTTTGACTTGCAGTCTATTCCTTCAATATCTGTTTCATCTTGGCTTTTTGATTTCCTTTATCAAAGGGGACATAACTCCACATATTTAGCCATATATCGAAATACTGAAGGATTAACTTTCATTAATAGCTTACATATTCGTGTTCTTGGTTGTCCTCGGTCATTTACTTGTTAAGAAATAGATAAAATTCAATGTTACACTCTATGACTAAAAGCATGTTATTAAAGGGCATGACATGTTCGCATATTGTATGTGTTTGGTTCCTTGTCAAGTGTTCTTGACTTGTGTTTACCAACTCTCTTGTCCATAGACCAATAGCAAGCTTGCATTCTGAGATTGAGGTCAGCCTCTTTCATCATGGCGTCTTATCAGACGACTTCCTGGGTTACGTGGCCATCCCGTTATGGGAGCAGAAAGTCACCGAAACTCCCAAGAGCAGGTGAGTCAGTCAGTCAGTTAGTTAATCAGTCAGTTAGTGAGTCCGTATATCATTCGGTCAGTGAGTCAGCCAATTAATCTGTTGACCGCTTTGAAAGAAACATTTGTTGTTTTTCTAAGTCTCGAGTAGACTAGATCTAGAAGTATCTTCAGGACAGTCTAACTGCAATGACCAAAAAAAAAAAACCTTCATTCTACACTTAAAGCCCAACTAACAGAAAACATCCGCAGCACTAGATAAATATGTACCTTTAAAAAAAAACAACACTAGCTTGCAAGCACTTCCTTTAGTTTGCACACCTGATACACCAAAAAGCTGGCTATTTATATTTCCTCCATGTATGAATTAATATCCTGATTTTTGTTGTCAAGAAGACTTTTGAATGCGCGTGCTCAAAACCACGGGGGTAGTTTGTATCATTTAAAAAAAAGAAAAGAAATACATTTCACTGCTGCGGGGTCGGTTCAAACATGTATGGACTCAGGCTCAACAAGTTCCACAAATTTGATCACAAAGTTGATTTGATTTGGTTAAAGAATTTTTTAAAAAATGTTACAGAAAACTGAGACATATTAATCTAACACCTTTTTTTTTAAGGGAGATAAATTTTGGCACCATTGCAATCTCCTGATTCCCATTGGCATCGCGTGTCTAAGTTGACAATTTTTAGGCCTGTCTACTTCGTTTTTTTTTTCTTGGCCTCGTCTGCCAATTTACTTATTGAATTAAAACTGACCCTCCACCTTTTCCAAAAAAAAAAAAGTGTGGGGTGGGACTAAACTCAGTTTGATTTCCTATATAATTAATTAAATAGTTAATGAAATGAACCACAGTTGTTTTCCCAAAAAGGGTAACCTCTTCACCGTCCTTGCAATAGATGGAATACCATTATGTGTAGCAACTAACGTCAGAGCTTTTATTATAAATGGTCATACAATAACGCCTATAAATAAACGAGCGCCTATTTCCAGCAGCTGGGTGTCACTCCATGCCAAACCCAACTCAAAGTCCGGCGACACCAAGTACAGGGGCGAGCTGGAGATCAAGCTGACCTTTCACTCCCAGGCCAAGACCGAGTGCACGCCCCATGGCCTCAAGAAGCGGTCCTCGTCCATCAGAAACCTGGCCACAGCTTTCGGTATGCTCAACTTTTTAGCTAAAAAACATTTTTGTTGATATTTTTTTATCTTTCGACATTTTATTTCTATTGAAGTACGACTCCCCCACTTTAGGATTGTTTGTTTGTAAAATGTTTGACATGTTTCGGATGTTGCTTCATAGTTGAAGATAATATACTTCCTGGTCCAAACCTTCCAGAGGACGGTGGGTTTGAACCCGAGATTCAATGGGTAGCACTCTATGGTTTCCCAATGTGGGTTATCCCTAAAAGTTGAACAGCTGCTGAATTTTATCTCTGATAGTAAAGCAGTTGCTGGATGTTATCCCTGAAAGTCAAAGAGTAGCTGGATTTTAGCCCTTAAAGTCAAAGTTGCTGGATGTTAGCCCTGAAAGTCAAAGTTGCTGGATGTTATCCCTGAAAGTCAAACAGTTGCTGAATGTTATCCCTGAAAGTCAAACAGTTGCTGAATGTTATCCCTTAAAGTCAAACTATTGCTGGATGTTATCCCTTTAACTCGGACAATGTCTGTTTGGTATCTAGTTTTGAACTGGTTTCAAAAAGACTCTCTACACAGTTTTTCCTTTATTGGTGCCGGTCTGAAATTTACAAATGAAACCTCTCACTAAAGTTAACTATCTTCACTATGAAGGGTGAATTCTCCTTCTTCTTCGTTCCCACTATGAAGGGTGTATTCTCCATCTTCTTCGTTCTCACTATGAAGGGTGAATGGCCATGAGTAGTTTCTACCAGTGGAAACATGCAAGTTTTAAGGGATTTTTATATATTATAATCTAATCTTGATATTTTGTCGCATGCGGATATTAGGCTTTGTAGACTAACATAGATAATTTAAAGTTGGAGGTATTTTTATTTAAGTTTGTTTGCCTTCAATCTATAACTTATCATAATTTTTTTTTTAAATCTATAGTATCAATAAACATATTGGCAGAAAAAGAAATTATTTGAAGGGCTTTAAGTTGATGTACATTGAAGTGATTATTTGTGATATTTTTACGACACAATGTTACCACATAATAATAATATCCACGTGTTTTGTTTTGCATGGCTCAATGTCCATTCAGAACAGAATATATTCAAACCTAAACCTCCCTCAGATTCTGCAGGCAGGTTTTGATCCCGGGACCATTGAGACGACAGTCCTGGCGCATACCACACAGCCAGGCAGCTATGGTGTGACGTAATGGAATGAGATGGGTCTAAGTAAACTGGGTGTACATATGGTTCTCTTTCTCAATAACGTTCATTCTAACCTTTCAACTCTTTGACCCAGGTGATAAGTT
Organism: Biomphalaria pfeifferi; assembly: GCA_030265305.1. Classification (NCBI taxonomy): domain Eukaryota; kingdom Metazoa; phylum Mollusca; class Gastropoda; family Planorbidae; genus Biomphalaria; species Biomphalaria pfeifferi. Next base: position 244,054 of record JASAOG010000124.1, on the reverse strand, counting down.
TAAATTTGTCAGAAGTCGATCTTTACGTGAGAACAGAAGAGAAACGGAAGCTGGGAAGATGAACAAGCACCGAGGTGTAAGTTCCCCGGATGCACCCGAGGTCAGTCATTGGTTCTTCCTTTTTATTTTGAAATAATGTTTTATTATTTTTATTATCATTATTATTTTTCCTAGTACAAAGTCTTAATGTGAAAAGATCTTGGTGAAATTAACTCTTGATCTCATTTTACTGAAAGAAATTCGTGCAGTACCGTAGACACATCTAAATCTAGTTTGTCTTGTTGCAATTTTTCATGAAAGAAGGGGGGGGGGGGGGCTGTGCCATATACGTCTATACGTTTCTATGTGAGTTTGTCATTTGAACCAAAATCTTTAGTTCATCGTTTCCTAAAAATGAGAACTCTTGACTGTCGGACTTAAATCACCAAGATCTTTTTCCAGTTGATGTTGTTTTATGTCAATATGATGAGTTGGTGGTAAAATTTATATTTAAAATACATGAGAACTTAGTGGATGGTTCATCTGAGCTTCAGCGTTATACTTTGATTAAAAAAAACAACCCAAATACTTTACTGAACTTGTACTGGACTGTCTAGTCTAAAACTCCACTGTACCACTTCTCTCTTTATATAGGGTCCCAGAAAACCTCGAAAGTAACAGAAACACTACAAACTTGTCAATTCTTTCTAGACGATCACATGACTATATCATAGGGGTGATATTCACTTATAGTGTTCAACACTTTTCTGAAGGTCCATCCCACGTCTACCAGTTCGCTGGTCACCCGGCCCTACCAGCATCGCCAGTTCAATTATAACAATACTTACGTGTTACAAGTACGCTGGTCACCCGGCCCTACCAGCATCGCCAGTTCAATTATAACAATACTTACTTGTTACAAGTACGCTGGTCACCCGGCCCTACCAGCATCGCCAGTTCAATTATAACAATACTTACGTGTTACAAGTACGCTGGTCACCCGGCCCTACCAGCATCGCCAGTTCAATTATAACAATACTTACTTGTTACAAGTACGCTGGTCACCCGGCCCTACCAGCATCGCCAGTTCAATTATAACAATACTTACTTGTTACAAGTACGCTGGTCACCCGGCCCTACCAGCATCGCCAGTTCAATTATAACAATACTTACTTGTTACAAGTACGCTGGTCACCCGGCCCTACCAGCATCGCCAGTTCAATAACAATACTTACTTGTTACAAGTACGCTGGTCACCCGGCCCTACCAGCATCGCCAGTTCAATTATAACAATACTTACTCTTAAGGCAATGATTTTTTTTTCATCCTTTTTTCTCTCTCTCTCCTAACTTTAACTGCATGTCATGGGTACTCTGAGTGCATTCAAAAAGTAAATTACGCCTTGCACACCTTGTGATCTATAAGGCATCTTTTTCTGTGGCCCACGGGTAACGAGGGTGTGATGTGGCCAGCGCAACGACCAACCTCTTTTCTTATTCTTCCCCTTGTCAGGTACCCATTATATCTGGGTTCACTCATTAGAAAGTAACATCCTAATTTTAAATGTTATGTACAAACGCGATAATCTTAGGCCATCTGGGTATTCTATGTCCGCTCAAATTAGAAAGCGATGTTTTATTGTTCTTCTATTCTCATGTCGAATTGCCGCTCACCTGAAAATCTGTAATTTCCCCTGTCATATTCTCATCCCCCCTCCCTTAAAAGATTGTAATATTAAGGTACCTTTGTTGTTTTAAGACATCTCTTTTCCCCTAGCCTTGTCTCGCACTCCTTTCGTAGATTTAATTAATACATTTGAGTGGCAGATCGATTCAGTTACCTGAGCTGACCTACTTTCACCCTAGCAGACGCGAACTATTGTAACCAACACGTGATCCTTTCAGCGCGTCTGCTCGTGTGCGCGCTGGCTCACCCATTGTTTACTTAAAGACAAAGACACACACTCAAGATTTTCAGAAGTTTCCTTGTTCTCCTCTTCTATTAAATTACCTCACCCTTTCACCTCAAACGTTTACAAATCAATATTTATAAATTTAAAAAAAAAAAATTTAAAAAAATAGAATAGGGGACCTATATACTAATGCCTCCATTTCCCTATATAATTTGACGTCACCTACTCACCCGCATGTAGCAAATGTGTGTCCTTATGATTTACTGAGTCCAACATAATGCGTAGGACTTTATCGACATTTTTTGTCAGGTGGACACGCTTCGCTGGTTTTAGAGAAGGGGGACAACTCGCGCTATAAATAGAAGGAAAAGAAAACTTAACTCACGTTTGGATAGTTTGTAGTTAAACGAAGGGCGAGAAGTAGGGCTAAAGCGCGAATGTATATTTTTTTGTATCTCACGATCAAATCTTTAATTACAGGATTGATTTTTGTTTTATAATTGTTTTGTTGATTGAACATGCACGTGTTTGGTGTGTAGATGTGTGTGTGTCTTAAATTCACACGTGTTTAAGTTTCTTTCAGCGTGCCTCGATGTAGCTATATTTAGTAGCACGACTCATCATATTGCCTTTTTCTTGTATTTATACCCTTACAGCAATGCATTACTATCCAATGTTTAGTGTTAATTACTTTCTTATACTAGTCAAGAAGATTACGATTAATCGTGGCACGTTATTTGAAAGATTTGTTTCGCGCGTTCTGTGTTTTCTGTCTTCCTGTAGTTTTTTTGTTTGTCTGTTGGGGACTATTTAGATTGCGCTATCATTGTCTGTCGCTCAGATAACATTAACCTACCATTCATTTTCTTCATATGGAGGGAGGGGGGATCAATGTTAATTAAGCTAAGGTGGCCGATTCCATTCTGAAATTATTGGGGGGGGGGGGCTCAGTGTTAATTAAGCTAAGGTGGCCGATTCCATTCTGAAATGATTGGGGGGGGGGGGGGGGGGGCTCAATGTTAATTAAGCTAAGGTGGCCGATTCCATTCTGAAATGGGGGGGGGGGGGCTCAATGTTAATTAAGCTAAGGTGGCCGATTCCATTCCTGAAATGGGGGGGGGGGGCTCAATGTTAATTAAGCTAAGATGGCCGATTCCATTCTGAAATAGGGCAATTGTATTGGACTTCATACTCCACACGATCTATTGTTTAGAAAAAGCCGTACGATTTTACACTGCAGGACGGAGGGCATCACCCCAAAGAGGAGGACATGGCCCTCTTTTGAAGGACGTCTGGTAACCCTAAACAATCCTGATAGAGGTACGAGCTGGGAGCCACTGAGATCAGGTAGACCAGAGTAAACTTTTCAAACCAAAGCACGTATTGTTCAGTTGCCTCGCCACTTCTGTAACACCACCTGAGCGTTCTCAATTTTTTTGTTTTTCATTGCGAAACTGGGGTTAGTATTTTCATGATTGTGTCCCATGGTCTCATATCATGGCCAATGCGCTTAGACTCTTAGGTCCTAAATCCTTAGTGGACATTTGGGTTGAAGTGGTTGGTATCGGGGGGGAGGGGGTACATGGATGGTAAAGCGCTTAGCATAAGAGCTGGAAAGTCTCGGGTTCGAATCTCGGTGAAGACTTGGATTTTGAATTTCGGAAATTTGGCCCTTAAGTACACCCAATTCTATTCTTGATATTTGCTGGGGAAAGTAAAAGTGGTTGGTCGTTGTGCTGGTCACATGATACCCTTGTTAACCATGGACCTTAGAAACAGATGGCATTCACATTATCTGCCCCTAAGAACTCGAGGTCTGAGATATTACTTCTTTGGCTTTCCCTGCTGCCTGTGGAGGCTCAACAAAAAAACATAGCCAAGTGGTTTATAACAGTCCCAGACTGGGCTATTTTAAGGGAAAGGTGGTCACTCAAAACATATATTTAAGACTTCGTCTTTGATTCCTAAGATTAAGTGCTGTATTTCAATGACCACGCAAACCCAGTTTGCGAGCTGCATTTTTTTCGACATCTAAAGCAGGCAAAGTCGTAGTTCTCTTTACGTGTTCTGCGGCCCTGTTTTCTGCATGAGCTCTTCTTTGGGTCTCAAATTTGTCCCATGACCATGTGGAGAGTTCTCCGGGCTGTCTTTTTCGAAAGGCATCTGCTGTTCTCCATGCCGGTTAGAGTAAAAAGTTGCCTTATTTGATCTCAAGGGCGCTTCTGAGGGCCTACCAAAATATACGTCTGGTTAGTTAACATAAGTTTAGAGTCCAAGTTGTTTGTGTTGAGGGTATAGGGTTGAGCCTTTTTATTTGTCTGTGTTGTGATGTCTTAGCTGTATTAAAATAGCGCAAGGAAAAAGACAGGAAGAACAGAATGGCGGCAGTGACCCAATTAACAGGAATTTTCATCATATTTCTAACACACTTTTTTATTATGTGTAAAAATAAAACTATCCCCCGTGAAGTGTAACTTTTTTTTTTATCTCACTGACCTATATATGTTTATATATTTATATAGAGGTATATGACTTTCTTTTTGTGTAGGTGATTTGTTTATTTAAATTAAAAACTTTTTTTTTAAATATCAGTGATGAGCAATTTTAAATTCCTGTTTTATTTTTTTAGTCTGCATGCTTTAATTACTGACATTTCAAGTTAATTTTATTTTTATATATTCCATTGTACATTTGCTACAAACATTAAATCCTGATTTTAAAAATAATTAGCCACAGTAAATTGCATTCATTGTTAATTTGGATACAGAAAAGGCTCTCGCGAAATCTATAAACAAAACAAAAACTAGAAACATAATAAAAATAGTGTATCTTTATTTCTAATGAGCTTTGTGTATTTCTAATGTTGATTAATCTTTTTTTTTTCTCCATCTTTACCCCCTCACCTCCCCCCCCCCCCCAAAACCACTGTTTCCAAACACTTCCCCGTCATGTGTCCCACGTGACCTCACAGACTGCTTCCTTGAGGGGCATACCACCCTACGCCCACTCGCCTGTCCACTTTTCAGCTTTGGACATTAGCAGGGCGCCCTGGGGTATCGACCCCAGTGCCCCGGTTCGTAGAAACACTTGTTCTCTCCTGCTTTTTTTGGTTGTTGTTCTGTTATTTTATTATTTCTCTCTCTCTCTCTCTCTCTCTCTCTCTCTCTCGCTTTGCTTGCATTTGGAAATAGATGTTTGTTTCTTTTATACCTTATCACGGTGACGAGAGAAGTTTCAGTTTTAAATCAACATTTTGTACGCATGAAAACAGCTGACACACTGAGCGATCACGTTGAAAATGGGCGCAGAATTTGAATTTTAGCGCCAATAATTTCTGACACGAATAAGCCTATAACCAGAACTGCAAATTGAAGTAGAGCCTACATGTCATCTGAAAAGTGTAGAAAAAAAAAATCTATTTCTTAGAATTCGTTTTTTTTTATTCCACTCATTTAACATTCTAACCAATATTTCAATCAAAAAAATTAATACTATTTTTATAACTCAGAACTTCTTTACAAATGTTACAGCTATTTATAAAGGTATTTCGTGTCTCATTCTGCCCAATAATTGTAGTTTAATCACACTGATTTATAAAGTCATTTTCTTTATTTTAGAAATGGTAAATCTAAAATGAATAAACCTTGTCATTATTTAATATTAATTTTTCTCATGGAATGACGTGATACATAAAATAAGGTTATGAATCAAACAGCACAGTGAAAGATAAAGTTATGAATCAAACAGCACTGCGTAAGATAAGGTTATGAATCAAACAGCGCTGCGTAAGATAAGGTTATGAATCAAACAGCGCTGCGTAAGATAAGGTTATGAATCAAACAGCTATCTATGAGGAGACTTATTGATACCTCACTGGTGTCTGTATTTGTTGTTGTCTTGTGTCTGTGTCAGTGTGCGGTCTTTCAACGTATCCTCCTAGGTACTGGTGTGGTACCGTGTAGGAAGGTAACGCTATGTACTGGGCAACGCTATATCTACTTAACATGTTCTCTGTCGGTCACTTCAAGTAGGACGTAGGACAGTCGATGTCCTAGTCCTACGTCCTGCTGGCACATTGACTAATGTTTTGTTGTAGAGATGCTTTAACTGCATGTTGGTGTTAACAATGAAACTAACTCTTTTCAAAGTAGTGCTTTTTTTTCTTCTTTAAACTTTGGGGATTGAAGAGAGGTGTAGATTCTAGGTTATACCAGAGCCGTGCACTGGAACGTGCTTTCAAGGAGTCAAGAGATACGAGTACACTCTCAAGAACTCCCTAAAAGAATGCAGAAGAGGCACTCATTGATTGGGAAATGCTAACGCTTGATCACTTATCATAGCGTGGAGTTGTGGGTGTCAGTGTTTCAAGATGGGAGGCGCAAATATAAAAAAAAAAAAAGAATCAGAAAAGAAACACGATCAGATAAAAATGAGGAGTAAATAAAACGGGCAATACTGCAAGAGGCCCTACCTGTATTACGTGTGATTGGCTTCTAAAAGCAGAGATCGGACTTCACAGCCACCTTCGAACTTAAAGGATAAAGGTTATGTTCATCTCCGACCATGAAGAAGTTTATTTATTGTTTTATCTGCGACTTATTTACTGCCTTTTTACTCAAAATTGTGAGAGATATATTGATATGATGGCCTCCGACTTTCAATTCGACTAACACTTACGATACCAAGGAAGAAGAATGTATTTTAAAGAGGATGTGTTGAAAATGAATATTAGGCCTATTCAAACAGTTTGGGGGGGGGGGGGGGGGGGGGGAAAGCACTACTTTTCCGCGTGTTGGTTTCATCTTTTGTTTGTTTTTTAGTACTCTTAACAAGAACCACACTTTGGTCTATTCTCAAGCCTTTTGTATTACTGTTTCCTATTTTCTACTGTCCCTTTGTTTTCCAATACTTTGATGTAGACAGAAAGTGGAGATTTTAGTGTATACAATTTCTGTAGGCTAATTTCACCAACACATTTGTTTTTTCTTTCTTTAAGTACACTCTCTGTAAAGGGCCAAGATTACTTATCTCTCTTTTTATTCACCCAGGCTAACATTTATTACTGCCTTGTGTTCATGTGATTGACAGATGTTGTACATTTGTTGTCCTTGTGGCTGTTGTTTGTTTTATGCCTGCGCCTTTTTTTTTTTTTATTATGTATTTTAATTTGTTAATTGAATCGCACTTTACGCCTACTCCCGATCAGCTTTCTTGTCGACATTTCTCTATTCGCTTCACGCTGGAGTATGTAGATGTACACTAACGCATTGATGGTCTGTACAAAGTTCGTACACATGTGGGTCTGTGCCTGGTCACGCAAGCTGACTCAAATATGGCCCCGGCTTGTGTGACTGAAACAAACATGAAATTTTAAAAAAAGGGTCTAGGAGTCAGGCTTTACAAAGTTGTATGTCTATAGATCTACACGTACACGTGTTCTATTTCTATTCCGTTTAACTTTACAGTGTCAAGTTTTCGACACTTTTTTTTTTGGGGGGGGGGGGGGAGGGTTACAATCGAGAAAGTATTAAATCGTACTGGTATTTATCTACGGACGCTGTATGTTGTGAATAATAGATGCTCCAGTTTATACGAGGGAAAAAATTTGAAGAAAATATGGTGATTATATTTAAGCTCTGACGTGACTCGAATCGCAGACCTCCGACTTGGTCACATCGTCTAACATTAGACTGCACGATCAGGTCTACGAATAAGAATTTTCCAAGTCTGGACTTCAAGCTATTGCCCAAGTCTAATTTTTTTTTTGGGCGTTTTCTCTCCGCATAAGATGAGATAACTTTATTGGGCCTAACAAAGGAAAATTCAGTTTGACTACAATTGTCCACCTCAGCATGTTGGACCTAGTCGGTGCCATGACGCATCGCAGCGCCCCTGCTACTCCGACTGAGTTCTTTGTAGAAATCGAATCCCTCCACCCCCTGCCCATCTGTCACGATTATGAAATCTTTCATTGTAATGTCCCATTTTATGCATCAAGCGATACTCTTTATTATAGAATAATTGATTTTTATTTACTAACAGTGCCCTGAAGTGTAGGAAATTGACAATTCAGAGAACGTATTTACATTATATGCTGCTATGCATAAATTTGCGTTTGCTGCTAATATTTGTTAAGTGTGTGTATTAAAAAAAGGTGGATTTCATCTGAATCTATAAATATAGCTATATAGAACAAAATTATTAGAATAAGAATTTAAAATGTTTAATATTTGAACCATAAAAATCTGAAAATCTGGCAGTCTGTAACTAGCATGCCCTCAGAAGCCAGACCATGAATGATCTCACACGTAGGATGTCTTAAGTCATATTGGTCACTTGACGTAACATTTCAAAAGAGCACTGACCATTATTGTTTACTCTCATCCTATGTGTTCACTACCGTCCTTCTATTACTTGCAATGAATGGACTGCTTCGGCGTTATGCAGAGCCCACCAACAGGTCCTCGTGTTGACTTCAGCCCCACCAGAGGCTCAAGTCAAACTGTCTCCCCACCTTTCAGCAGAGCATCGAGCGGTTATACTTCCACTCCCTTCCCAGTAACCTTTTTCTGTATCAGACGTACTACGCGTCCCTGGCTGCTACTGCCGTGGAAGTTCCTGACGTACTTCAACACATCTTTCCATTCGGATCTCTCTTATGACAGAGGCGGCCTTGGCAGTGCGCGCGGGGCCCTGGGCGATTGTCACGAATATTTATACGGCTGACGATGACATAAGATTCACTTAAGCGCGGGATATTTGATATTTTGGAGTTTTTTGGCACATCGGCACAATGTAGGCCATGTCGTGCCCATAATCCCTGAAGGGTCATTCGCCCTTCATATCTCAAGCACTAAATTGTATACAGTCGAGTCATTAAAGGTTCTGGTCTTGAAGTGGTTGACCCTATCCAGCCACTCCCAAAGGTTGTAGATCTGCTTTTGCAAGGTGGAGCCCTATTATTTGTGGTCTGCTCTTGGCTCGCCTGTCTTATGATAATTGCTGGGTCACTATTTATCAATTTGTTTCAAGACATTCATTCAAGATGACGGTTTTTCTTATCAATATGTAGATTTGGGCTACTGTTCATTAATGTGTAGCCTACATCCACCGGATAGGCTTTTTCTCATCAGTGTGTAGATCTACGTCTTATAAATGAGTAGTCCTTGATCTATATATAGGCCTATTACTACTCAACAATCTTTATACAATACTTATCTTTATACAATACTTATAAGCAATGATTTAGAAGTAATGTTTATGTGGAGCCGAACGGATTAAAGAGTGGAGATTTAAACCAACCGTTGCCGCAAGCTGTTGCTAAAATAGCAACAGTCGTTACAAATCAATTAATACTAATTGAATAAACTGAAACAAATAAATTAGAGTAACACAATCGAGTCTAGATATCTACTCATACGTATATTATCGTGAACCGTTTCAGAATATCTTTAACTAATAATTGTGATGTTTATAAACCCAGAATTCAAGAATATAATTGCGATTTAATCATGATTTTAATCCCATGTGTCAAAATTTTTTGGTATTTTGCATTAATTAATGCCATTATGTTATTCTATTGTCTGTCTAGATCTATAGTGAAATCTAGTGCAGTGTTCAATTCCGGACTAGATGAACTCACTAACGTCTGCTTCTACTAAACAAAACAAGCCAACGTTTCGTCCGCTTAGTGTGCTCTAATCGTTAACTAATCCAGTTATTATAAACAACCTAGATCTAGGGTTATGTTATACAAAACTACACATCTATGAATTATTAGATCCTAACTTGGACTCTCGGTTTAAAAAGAAATGCAAAAACTAAGTTTAGAAACGTTGGCTCTTGGTTTAGGATATTGCATTGGGGTTATCGTTCTTTTCTCTCAACTTTTATTTTTGTTAACATCTTTCACTTTGTTTAATCCTGTGTTTTGGATTCTTTTTGTGTTTTTTTTATTTTTTCTTTATGTATTTAGAAACAAGCTAGAAATGTTGCTAAATTTTATTTTCCGCCATTATTTCTCATTTATTTGCAATTAGTCTTTTTTATTTTTTTTTAATTTCATTATTAAAAATATTGTTGACTAAGATAATAATAACAGACATTGATATGAAATGTAACTAATTAAAGCAGAATTTATTTCTGTAAATTATTATTGCTATTATTATTATTCAATATTACAATTATGAATTATATGTTTAAAATCGTCTATAGATGCATTTTACAAAAAAAATCAATTAATATACAGAATAGACTTACACAATTATTGTTGATTAAAATTAGGTCAAAATATGAACTAAGACAAACAGATATTCATTTATAAATACAAGCTTAAGGTTTTTCCTACATATGTATATTGTTCATAGTTGTTTTTTATAAATTATAAAGACATATATGGCATATAGTATATAGGCCTACTACCTGTACTTGTATCTCTATTAAAGGTTGAAGAGAATTACTGAAAATACCATTAAAAAATAGGATTTTGTTAATGTGATAGCTTCTGTTGTGCAGGACACGCTGACCAGAAGCTACAGCATGTCGGCTGCATACATCAAGTCCATGTCCCTGGACAGGAACAAGTCAGAGATCTACTCTGTTAGCACCAATGTGGGCAACAAGAGAAAAGATAGCAGTAGTGGAGGAGGCAACTCCATCAAGCAGAGTGCTCCCCCTCCACCAGGTGGCGTACATCTACTTTGATTTACCTCAATGGAAAGTTAGCCTTATAGGGACTGTTAAATCTAAATAATTTTATTTTGTCTAATAATTTTTTTTATTGATTAAGTTATTGTAGATTTAATCATAGTATTTTCTCATTTACACGTTTTAATGAAAATTTTTTTTTTAAAAGTGCTGAAAAGTGCACATAAATCATTATATGGTTTATTAACATAGGAAGCCCTGTGACTTAGTGCTTAAGCACTTGGCTTCTGAACCGGGGGGTCCTGAGTTTGAATCCTGGTGAAGACTGGGATTTTTAATTTTGGGATCTTGGGGTGCATCTGAGTCCACGCAGCTCTAATGGGTACCTGGCATTAGTTGGGGAGGAAAAGTTAAGGCGGTTGGTCGTTTTGCTGGCCACATCATACCCTCGTTAATCTTGGGCCACAGAAACAGATGACTTTTATATCATCTGGCCTATAGATCGCAAGGTCCAAAAGGGAAACTTAATAACATATTCTGCACACTGGATACACCAAACGACTTGCTATTTATGGGTTTGCTTCCATGTAGAAAAATCTGCATCATGAAATTTTGTTATAATGCTTACAAAATGAAACTGTTGGAAATTGGATCTGTTTAAGAATAAAAAAGTTCACATGCAAGTGCTTTTTTTTTTTTCTTTTTATGTAGGTGTTGCAGCATCTTACAGCCAATCCATGTACAACCTGCCAGGAAACAGAAGAAGCTGTACAGAAATTCCACTTCGTCAGCCTCCTCCACTTCCTTATGACCTGAGACTCTCCTCAAAAGATGACTGCTCTTTGCGAGACCTGAATGATCGCCGAGCCAAGTCAGAGTTTCATATAAACTCCACATCTCGTCCCCCGCCCCAGCCGCTCTCTGGATTCTTTGATTCCGGGCACCGGACTGAGCTCTCTGGGATTTACGAGAGCATTCGAGAGCGAACTGAACCAGAGAACTCTGCCTCCTCTTCCTCTTCTGATCCAGAAAGTGTTCCCATGCCTCGACCACGACGGTACCTGCATAAAGATGGACGCTCATCAAAAAAAAGAACTGGAGAACAAAATGAAATCAATGGGAGGGACTCTGGAATTTTAGAGGACCGGTCCTCAAGCCATGGGAACTCACTTGAAGGCAGCAGCATCAATGATGGGACAGCAAATAATGGATCCAAGAGTCGGTCATGGACTTCTGCTGCTAACGATGAGAACCTGCTGAAAAAAGATGAGGACAGAAACAAGGCCCCTGCCAACAATTCAGGTTATCATTTTGGAGATAAAGACCTGGCCATCAACAGAACAGGCAGGGCTAAGAAGAAAGTTTCAGTGCCTAGCCAGTTCTACAGCAAGGAAAACAGTCAGGGGGAGTTGGTGGTCAGGAAGAGGTCAAGAGGACAGCGCGACAGGCTGCGGCATATCAGACAAGGTGAGATTGCTTTGTTAGTCTAATTTGGCCTGTTTTATTATATATTTTCTCAAAAGGTGTCCTTTTTAATTAAAAAGCTATAGACGTGATAGTTCACAATGACATCAATTCACCAGAACAATACATACCAATATACCAAACTTAGTTGATATGTCTATTTAACAGTGATTTGCTTCTTAATGAAATGACATCAGTGATGTCAAAAAATTAAGTACTGGTACATCAATTATACAACAGAAATTTTGAATTCCAGCATAAGTCTATTAAAAACTACATTTTCAATAATATATATGTTAGGTACTTTTACGATTGAAATGTTGAATATCTTTAGATCTTTTAGATGTATTTATCTCCCAAAGGAGTTTTCCTGAAACATTTTTATTGCAGATTAATAAGAGCTAATAAATATTTTCACTAGTGGTGTCTGAGTGTTATATAATTATTCACTCAGTTGACATCTCAATGAAAAAAAAAACTAATGAGGGAAAAGGGTGGCGAGAAAAAAAGACTGGATGGTCAGGAAAGACATAAGTAATAACCAAAGTTAAATCTCTTTCAGGATAGCAAAGCTTAAATTATTATTGTTATATTGTGAATGGCCGGCTCCTCTACCACCAAAGCGAAAGCCACCTTGACCTGCAATATATGTGGACGGGAGTGTCTCTCCAAAATAGGGCTCCACAGCCATATGAAAAAGTGTTTGAGATGAATCTTAGTCGTTCTATGACTGAAGGAGGCCAATATATATATTTATAGTACCCATACCATGTTAGTTGTACATCTGCCCTGTGACTTAAAATTTAGTGACTTAATTGCTGTAATTGTTAATTTCCAAACAGGGAACAGAAGATACACAGTCCAGGGCTTAGATAATCACAACAGGCTTTATGATGACAGTTTATCTTCAGAACCCAGTGACACATCACGTGCTGAAGTACCAGAGGACATGTTGTCTGTATTTAAAAACATGTCAAAAGAGGTAAAAATCAATGTATAGACTTATCTCATTGCTCTACTAAAAGACATTGCTAGCTTATGTTTTTTAATTGTAAATGAAAAATAATTACAAAATATTGAGGGAAAAAAAGCTATAGAAATCATGGGAGGGCTGTGATGATATTAGTACCGGTAGATTTAATTGTGACGTATACTTAATCTATATCTACTTTGATCACAAACAATGATTGAGCTGAACCAAACAATGGTTGAGCTAAATCAAACAATATTTGTTGTTCAAAATTACATTGGATTCTAGTATTTTGTAAACATCGAAATCCATGTTTTCAAAGCAATGCCAACAACATCATTTATCCATAGTAAGGAGAAAGTAAAAGAAAAACCAAAAAAATAATTATAAGATAAGATGAACAGAGTTGTTTGAAGAAATACAAATGTCTTCCTTAGCCCGTCTCGTCTTTGTTCATCTATTGGATGTTTCTTCAGAGGTAAAGATTACACATCCTAGCCCAGACTTCCTGTAAGAAGGCTTGGGATGGTAGCAGACAGTGCTAGAAACCAGAATCATCAAGACGACAGTCCAAAGCATATACCGTTCCTTATGACCAGGCAGTCTTTTTCATTTGGTGAAAATGTCAAAGATTGTCACTGCCTTCAATGTTAATTAAAATTCTATCACCACTGAAAAGTAAAAAAAAATACTAATTCAATCACCAATGAAGGTTTAGTGAAAAAAGCAATAAATCTTTTTATATTTAAAAATGTTTTGTTTTTTTCCCACAGGATTTGTTTCGCGTTGTCATTCAATGCAAGGCTCAGATGATTCGCAAAGATCAGTACATCAAAGACCTTGAGAACTACATTGATGACCTGTTGGTCAGGGTCATGGAGGCTACACCCAAACTCTTGAGCAGACCTGGGATGCACAGATAATAAAACTATGATGACTCTTTTTCACGTGTTTCATTAAAGAAAAAACAACATTCCTTTCTCAAGATTCCATTTGTTGGCTAGTTTTTATTTTGTATAGAATATAAAGGTAGAGTAAAATAAAAAATGGACATAGAAATAGTTCTCCAGGTGGTGTCAATTTCTTGAAATCATAGCTTCCTGAAGTGTTACATACAGGCCTATGTGTGCTGGATGCATTTCTAGGTGTTCCACACAGTACCATTTCCAGACATCAGAATATTCTATTCTTCAAGTCACTCCTAGCTTGAATTGTGTGTACCTAATAATGATTTAATTGTATAATGTGTTTCCAATGTCTAAGCTCTGAATAAATCAATGGAAAGTTATTCTGGCTGAGCCAAAGGAGAAACAAACAAAAAATTACTGCAATTAGAATTATGTCCCTTTTGTTCTGTCAAAGTTTTTCAATGATCTTACAATCCACATGACTCATTTTATTACTGTGCTCTATGGCCAAGAAAAGTACAGAACTTTAGTGTTTTAAAGCTAGTTTAACTTGATGACAGGAATAACATTTTTGCATCGATAATAAATTAGCTTATTTGTTAAAAATGTATCATGCTTGCACAATGCAAATTGAGAGTGCAATCCAATGCATTTTTTTTTTATATGGTGAAAGAATGTTGAAACCTAATCTTACCATTGACAAATCTAATATATTTACAGGAAAAGAATAAAGAATATGTACATTTGTTTGTGTTTGTTGCATTGCTAGTACAGCCTGTAAAGATGTTACAATATCTGGCCTATAACAATTTTACTTACATCACTGTAAATTAAGTGTACACATTTTATGCTGTGTCCTAGGACAATCTAATTTTGAACTGCATTCGTTCATCTGTTTCCTTACAACTTATGAACACAAATATTTGTTCTGCTTGTCCTGATGCAGATAGAGTTGCCTATCTGTGCTGAAACTATGGCATTACTTTATTTAATGAAGCGTATTACTATTAAATTGCACAGATTTAAAAGCTCAGTCATAGTTGTTAAAGTGAAAAACTATTACTTTCAAAATATTAGTACATTACTGCTGTGAAGTCTAGAACTTTCTGTGTTGCTTCAGTTCTCAAAACAGGACTACCACTATGTTCTAGCAGTTTTTGTTCTGTTATCTAATGCAGGTCTCCCCTCTAAGCTACCTGGTTCACTGTCTTTCAGTTATGTTCCCATAGTGAATGTTAGTGTATGTATCTTATGTGAGGAATAAATTGTTTTAATTGGTTATCATCTGAATTACCAGTAATATGTTGCTTGAGTGGCTAGCTCATTACTGTACATGCTGAGAAAAAGGGGGCACAGTGGCTGAGCAGTTAAGCACTTGACTTTCAAACCTGGGTTAGAATCTTAGTGAAGACTAGGATTTTGAATTTCCAGATTTTCAGGGCACTCCTGAGTCCACCGAACTTTAACGGGTACCTGACTTGAGTTTGGGAAAGTAAAGGTAGTTGGTGGTTGTGCTGGCCGCATAACACACTGCTCGTTAACCGTTTACCAAAGAAATAGATGATCTTAACATCATGTGTCCTATAGAGTGCAAGGTCTGAAAGGGGAGATTTACATTTCAAGACTCAGCACAGGTGCTGGTACCAATGATTGAAAAGCACTTTACAGAAACACAACTTAATAGTGCAAGAATAGTTTAATTAAACTTTTGACATTCAAAACTAGAGCTTTGTCCTTTACTTTGATATCAGCCATTACAAAGCATAATTAATTTAGTTTGAGAGTTTTCAAAGAATTATTTAAAAGCATGGCAAAAATGTACATTTGTCTGCTTTTTATTCAATTATTTAAAAAAAAAAAAAAAATTTATTAGTGTTTGGCTTTTTTTAAACTGATTTGAGTTATATATGGTAATTCCCTCCAGCACAATTCCCACAGGCAGGGGTTAGTGTGTGCACCTTAGCAGCAGAATACTTCAAGTGTCCCCCCACTTAACATTTTATTGGGCAAACAAATTGTTACTTTTGATAACACTTCCACTGTTTAATGATAGCTATGCCACTTGGTGTCATGGCATCCAATCATCTTAGTTCCAATAGCTTTATGCAACTCCTTGGATCTTACTAGTATTTTATCTAGTGGATTTAGAATCATTATTAAATGCGATATTAATTTTTTTTGGGTTAAATGCTGAGGAAATGTGTGGTCAATACTATCCTATTTATTCATTCAATAGAATATACTGCTGTCTGGTGCTACATAATATTCTAGACTTTTTTTTCAGTTTGTCTTGTAAAAAGTTTCTTTTTTTAATACATTCCTATTTTTTATATATTAAGATCATTTTGAAAATTATGTACATAAACATGTCAACTGGGATGTCCACTTGAAAATGAAATGCAACTTTTTTTTTGTACCTATTGAATTAAAGATGGGCCAGAGTTTGGGGGAAAAAAAAACTACTAACATGTCAATGAAATTGAATTTGAGAAACTCACAGCAAGTCTCATTTGCATGTAACTAAGTAGCTTGCATTGATTTGAAAAGATTAAAATGAAAGTGTATTGATGTTATTTTGTTTTATTTGTGTTGCAAATGTGTTCAAGCAACCAATTAAGAGACCCACAGTTTTCATTTCAGACATTCAGATGTGACAAAAACAATTACTTGAATACAACCAACAAATGATGTTTTTTTTTCTATTGTATTTATGTCACCAAAACAACACAGGACATAGACAATTATAGACAGTTATGTAAGCCTGTAACCATTCCAAGCTTTCTCTATGATAAAAAGTTGAAACAATGATTTTTTAATAAAAAAAAAAAAAAAATGAATGTAAATAATGAATGATGATGCAGTGATGGTGGTGATGCAAAACAATTTAAAAGCAAGAAAATGTCATTTATCAAATAGTGAAACAAACAAAAAATTGCCTGTCCAACCAATGTCCTTGAGGGCTTAATTATCTGGTGTCAGATTTTCTGAAGCTGTCCCTTCTCCAGTTCAAACTGCTCAAGTCCAACTTGAATTCCCTGCTGGGCTTTTCCTATTCCTTTTTTTTTTTTTTTAATCATTGAACATCCCAAAGAGTTTGAAACAAAAAATGACAGCAAAAAAAAAAAGTACAATTAGCCCTTGCAACAAATCCTGACATCAACAGATTAAAGTTACATTACTGATGATCTGGTTGTAAACATATAAGAGAATCCTCTGTGTGCATCTTGGACCAGCTGGACATACTTGATACAACATGGAGAAGCCTAAGGGAAACAGATAAGGAAGAAATGTCTTGGTCAGTTACAATAAATACCAGACAAAAAACATGGGCACAACTCTTTGCAAAACTGCTGCTACTTTAAATATGCCTTGAGTTCCAAATAGTAATTAGAATTAAGGTTTAATTTAGTCCAGCTGTTTTGCAAACAGGTCCCTGGAGGTACAATCCACAGATGTTGATATACAAAATGCCATTAAAATATACAGTATTTCATTTAAATCACATTCAATGTCAAGAAAACACATGAAATTATAATTGCACTGCATCAAATAGAGTGATTGAACTAAGGTGTACATTTGAATGAAATGTTGATATAGAGAGCTCAACATAACAAATAAATCAAGAAAACATCACAACTAAGTTCCTAGTTTTATCTACACACTTTATCACTAAGTCATCAAGAGCAATATATTTCATTGCATATATCTAAAGGTGAAATGCAGCAGATTGTGATCATAAAATCATCTTTCATTTCATCTTTGAATATTAATGGGTAATGGTAGTTGAAGTTTAGGTATAACAGACTCGCATGTGTAGGGCCAAAACAGAATAAAACTAACACATGAACAGCTGTTACACAGGAGTTAACATTTCTAGGGATACAGTCAATGTCATAGATGAAGGTAAGCAAATAGAAGTATTATTTATTTTGAACAAAATATGGTTATGACGAAATACTTGAGTTTGATATTGAAACTGAGGCGATACTAAAGCAGCTTTAGTTCTCAAATAACAACAGTGATCAGAATGAGTAACATTGTAGCCTTTTCTCTATAATGGGAACAACTAAGGCATTTCTATAATAATATGGCACCACATTCAAGAAATTACATTCAGAAGCTTACATTTGTCTAGTATCAGCAAACTGATACTAAATAAATTGAAGCTGACAATTGAAAAAAGAAGTACAACTTTTCAATGACAAGATCCCATCAGTTCATTTATTTCCTATCCCCCAGTATTAACATAAACCATACAATTGGAGATGTATCCCAATAAATGGCACCCATTGGTTTCCAGAAGGTCTACAATGGGATACACAATAAGGACTTGTGGAAACCAAATAATGATTTACTTAGAGGGTAACTAATAATACAAAATGGTTTGTAACTGAAACGTTTTAATTAGCATAAATCTGATGTGGCTGCCTTAATTGTAAACCTCTAACAATATTGGCAACACATTATGTATAATAAGGTGCAGGTTTAAATATTCATGAATAAGAGATTAAAGACAAGACACATTTTTCTGAAACTAAGTAAATTTTTAAAAAGAGTCAAAAAGAGAACATTCTAAATGTTAACAATTCTAAAACATGCCACATGGACTGCCATTTCGGCTGGCACCACTAGGTTCATCTCTATCCTCGGTTCAAACTCCAAAGTGTTACTACTACATAATTTAAATTGCACAACACAAGTTTCTGTCTGTAGATGGGTGGGATAAGATAGTTCACTATATTTCTATAATTATTATATGAGCATATCAAAAATTATGCACAACTACAATAGTAGAATTTATTCCATCTTCCAACTTTTCCATTAGCATATTATACACACAAAAAATCTTCAGTATTTCAAGTAATATTAATGCTATTTATAGCTATTTAATTTTATAATATTCTGGATATACAGAGGGTGATTTTTATCCAGAGGGTGATTTTTAAGGGAACCTAGTTTCCTTTATCCCAGCCCAAAAACATTTCTGCCAGACCAGTTTCTTCAGATAGGGAAGAAATATCACTGTTACGATCAATGAAAAAAAAGCTTAATTGCAATCACTTTGATTTGGCAAGCACATCTAAAACTATTTTGTAGAAAATACAAGATTTTTGAAATGGCAGATATCAAGAAAAGTACAATTTAAAAAGTTGTAAGAATATGGATGTTTCCCCACCATATAAACAAGTTACACTTCAACATAGGCTAGTTTCTCCAGATTTACTGTTATGTAAAAAATAAATCCTTCTTCTGAGTAAATATTAACAGTGAAGTAAATGCCAAAACATTAATAATACATTTAAATACAGTAACCGACAATGTAAAGAGCATATTTTCAAAAGGACTTAATATAATCGACAATGTATAGAGCATATTTTCAAAAGGACTTAATATATTTCTTGACAAATTATGTGAGAAGGAAGCTTGCATAGCTAATAACATTGGGTGTAACTGCAATCCGCAAAATTATTGATGTAAATAAAAAGAATGAATTTCAAATCGAAACTGTTCTCATTTTTATGTGATTATATTTAGTTGCTTACTTTTTCTTACTCCATCTAATTGATTTTATCACTACAACCTTACAAGAGAAACATAAAAAAAAGTAACTAAAACTTAAAGAAATGGTTTAAAATAAAATATACAAAAAAGTCAGTAAGAAAAGACAGAGTAGTTTGAAGATGATGTATAAGCCTCAACAAAAATGATTAACTCATTCTGTAGATAACTTTTACGTAATGCAGCACAACTCTTAACATGTCTGTCTATAAATGTTTTTTATAAAAAATACTCGTACTTAATGTTAACCAAATGTTGGGAAAAAAAGTTCTCAAGATTATGCTACTATTTCAAAAATAAGTTCTTCAAACACTTAAAAATAAAAAGAGCTTTTTAAAAAGGTAACTTGATAAAAATGATTTTTGATTAAAATAATTATGAATTCCTTGAAAATTTGATTTCAAATTAAAATAAAATGACCACTTTCAACAAACAGCCATTACTTAGAGGCACTGTGTACATCAACAGAGGCACCCTTTCAGTTTAAAATGTAAACATAATAGAAAAAAAAATCCTCCTAACAATCTAAACAAAAACTCTGTGAAAAAATAATCTGACTTAAAAAGAATATTAGACTGGCACACGTGGGCTCACCAAAATGTACTGTGCTGCAATACATACACAATGAGTTAATACCAAAACTGAAAACTGATGAAGACATTCAAGTACATTAAATTCAGTGAGGGTCAGTGCAGAACTTCAGTACAAGATTGGGTCATAGAAATCTAAAAACTAATCTGCCCCTACATTTGACACCAAAACAAAGATTTAAAGGGTTTTTGTCCTTAAGGATTCCATCAACTCTGTGTAGAAATGATATGAAACAATGAAGAATGTTTACATTCTACCCGGACTAGCAACTGTAACTTGTACAGAAAGTAAATTTAAAATAAGATTTTTTTTCACATAATAAGTAATCAGAAGTGAAGTTTATCATTAATAAATATAAATAAGCACAGATATTGAGGTTTTTTTAGGACCAGATGGAACTTGGTTTTCAAAACAACCAGAGCGCTATAATTTCTTAAGAAATTCTGCTTTGTCTCAAAAGTGGTCTGAACAGCTCTCTAATAATGGGAATGCATAGAGATGGCCGTATTCTATACATATATACATATGTATATGTAAACTGTTAGCCACACAGGTAAACTCTACTTCACCTGCATAAGTCCTCAAGTCTTTGAATTAATTTTTTGCTTATGTGTGATTGATAACGAACAACCAAAAAAAATATGTTAAAATTAGAAAAATTCTTTTAAAATTCTTCTACTTAACAAATGTGAAAAAAAGAAAATATTTTAATCCAGTTCTTCCATTGGAATGGATGACATGCGAGCTAAGGGATATATATATACACACACACACACTAAAATGTGAACCAACTATTATCAATTTAATAAGTACTAACTCTCTATTGTTGACCAGTCAGTTTATTGACATTGTTGATTATTCAGTTTAATGCCATTTAGAATGTACTGAGTGACTTGATAAACTAATTTACTTGAATTAGAATCACCCTTCAGTTGTTAATATTTTCTAGACTAACATGTCTAGTAATGATATAGCGAGAAATGTATGGACACCAATTGTTACTTTTCCTTCAGGTTTGGTAACGGAAATATTTTTAAACTTCACCTTTCCCTATATATAACCTGCCAAATTTATGTTCATATGTATGGCTTCAATAGTACCACACTGCAATACTTACAAAACTTTGATAGCAGTTCATGTGAGAAATAACTAAAGAAATTGTTTCACATCTTATAAACCCTATAGTAAGTATTACAAACAGAACAAGCTTATATTATCTACAACAATTTGAGGACAATGTTTTTATGTGTCAGATCTCTGAAAAAAAGAATTTTTTTAAAATAATTATTTAAGTCTAATTACAATTAAAATGTTGATGATTTGTACACGCAGGTATTAGACAATCTGTCACTGTTGCCCAATGTCAATAAAAAGATGGGCAATTATTCTTACAAATAAGTTACCAATTTCAGTATACTACATATGACATATGGTATACAACGAAACACCCATACTGAAAAACTTTTAAGCCACTAAAACTTGAGTAATACAGTACAATAGTGATAGTTAATGGTAAGGACACTAAACTATATAGATTATCATTTCAAATGCAACCTATCAAAGGGGATCCAGTACAACACCTGTTTTCTAAGCACCTTAACCCAGCATGGAAAACCTCCCTGATACCCACTCCCACCACCAGAGATTGGATCATACCGCTCTGAGCATGCTATAAGCATGAAAAATTTGCTAAATAAAAGCTATTTAAAAATTAATAATAAAATCTTTCAAGAGAACAATATTTTAATTACTAACCTAGTATTCTAACAGTTGCAGTTTAGGATTGCCATAGTTTTCAAGAGAAATGTTATTTCTAACAAAACTGGAAGAGTAAAAGCATGCAAGATTTAAAGGTGAATGCAGTTTGTGTAACATGCAGTATCAGAACGAGAGGGCCTCTTTCAGTGTAAATATCACTCAATGTTCACACATTCTAAACAAAACACGAATAATGACTGGGCACAAAGAAGTTCTGACATAAAACTGGTATGAAATCTCACTCAAAATGTCACTTAGATGAGAATTTCAAGCTTGTATGAAACTTTGGTAATAAGTACACTTTCTCGAGCTGAACTGTTTTAGTAGCTCTCATATCTCTAAGTATTACAACAGTGTCAATAACTCTGGCATTTAAACATACTGGTTACAGATACCAAACCCCCGGGCCAGCAGTCGTCTAACATTTTGTTGAACAGATTACTCAATATGTTCAACTCAACCAATCGGAGGAACTATTTTTTGTGTGTATGTCACCTCTATTTTCACTGTAGCATGTCAAATATTTTTAACTAGATATATGCCATCTTGCTTTATGCATACCAATATATTTCAATCAGATGTACATATAGTAGAGGTGTTAGGAGTGAGAATGTAGGACTAAATTGGACATTAACATTTTAAGGTTCAGGTAGCAAGGGTTACTTTAGGGGAAAGATAATGACACTGGGATAAAGGCCATGCTTTTGATTCCCTAACATGATTGTCTAACACCCCTGACATTTCATTTCAATAATGTCATTTTGCAACCTGATTAAACAAGCAAAACTAGTATACACTAGTGATTCAAAGCATCATTTTTACCTTTTTCTAAATAATTTTTGCATGTAGACTGTTACAAATATTTGAAATGTTTTAATTAGCCTAGATTTCTTATAAATGATTATAGAAGCCATGCATTCCTACTGGAAATGACCAGCTAATTAAAATGTAAAAAAAAAAAATCACACTTTTCATATAACCATTTTCAATATAATCAGGTCAAACTGTTATTTAAAAAAATCTAGTAATGCAAGCCATATAAAATTAAGCACATTTAGTTAAAGTTTAGGACATTTTCTTGGCACCTGCAAAGTGTAAACCATGGTATTAATCATTATAAACAAAATTTAAATTACAAAATAAATGCACAAATTTATGTATATTATATAAAAACCCAATTGATTATTTCTTCATTATTTTACAGTAAGGTATAATGGTATATCTGTGATAGATATCTATTAACAACTGTGTGGTGAACTCATTGATTTCAAATTGGGGGGAATGGGGGGAGGGTCCCCAAAGTTTGAATCCAGATTTAGACTGGGATTTGGAACTTGGGCCACCCAACTCTAGAAAGTGCCTGACATATGTAGGGGAAGTAAGGGTGGTTTGTAATGGTGCTGGCTACATGATATCCTCATTAACTGTCAGCCACAGAAGATAAAGAGCTTTACATCATCTGCCCAATAGATTGCAGGGGTACCTCAACAATCAGCTTTTTGTTGTCAAACCCGAATTATTTACACACTACAAGAAGGATATTTGGTAACATCAAACATTCCTTGAGTGTATTTCCTTCTGAGGCACTTTGCTTCAGCTTAAAAAAAGTAACAAAAAACTGATAACCCCAGAAAAAGAAAGTATTTTGCTAACCAGTCATTTTTTTAGGCATAAAGTGTAGAGTCATATACATAAAAATGGAGAGGGAATGTGACCAACACTCAAAATTTAAAATATGGGAAAAGTAACTATCATCACCATTACTCCATTCACTATTGCATTGTGTGTATATATATATATATATATAAATATAAAAAGAATAAATTAAACAATTTAAAAGACCTAGTTCGTAAGAAAATACAAAACATTACAAGACAAAACTCACTTATCAAATCATTCATTTTTCAAGTTGAAAATAATGCTGAAGAAAACAAAATTATAGAAAACCAAAGAAAAAAAAATCTCATGTATATACACTCATTGACAAAAAATCACAACATTTTTTGGCAAGTCAGGAAAGCAGTCAAATAATCTGAAATGAAGAAGTCATTAGTCATTTAGCAATGATCACAAAAGTGATAGGACAAAATAATAAGTATTGCACTGTCATATGTAAATGATGATATCTAAGAGATGTATGTGGAATGTGGAGACAATAGTGGTGTAAATATTGTTGCACAAGTACGTGTATAGCACCCTTTCAAAAAATTATATGGATGGTGTCAAGTTTAAATGCACGCAAGTCAACAAAATATCACAGATAGTCGGTTATCACAAATAATTTGAATCTCTACAAGGCAAGCTTATTTAAGGCCGGGAGCCTGAATCACATTTGGTTTTCTAAAAATCATTCAACAGACTTTTCTCATTCATTCAAACAACCCCTTTCAATGCCATGACACTAACAAACAGGGGAATGGTTCTAGTACAGGGTATAACTTTAAAAAGTAGTATAGGTATATTAAAATATGGGACAAATAAATTGACACTAATGAAAAAACAAAATACAAAGTTAAGATGCATTTGATAAAAAAGACGAAAAAAATAATCTCCGTACCACAATCTTGCAAATTTCAAATAATGTTTAGTTTAATTTGCATGTGTATCTCATTGAAAACTTTTAAAACTATTTTGGCTAATTCATTTGAGTTAATAGGCATGAATTCACATTAAAAATAAACAGAGCTTTTAGAGATGAATATTACAGTTCTAGTGTACATAAAATTAAGGAAAACAATACCTTTTTTATTTTTCAAAAAACTATTAGGATTATGTTTTTCAAATGACACCTGCTCTTATTTATTTTCAGAGCATTCAAGGCCTCTAAAAATCTGGCTTCAAAGGCAATAACATTACAAAGGTCTGTCAGTCACAATCACTTGCAAATTACAGTGAAGGTACTGAAGACTTATCCTAGAACATAGTAATGAATGGGCCATTTCTTTGGTTATATTGAACACAATGTTCACCAAGTTCAATACAACCTAGTTTGAACACTTTCATCCATTAACATGCAGCCTAATAGCTGATAAATAAAAGCTCATATTTGTGGTAAGTTTCCTCACTAATCACTAGTTAGGACCATTCTAAGTCTTTTACGCCACAAACATATATGTTATTTCAACAATTTTCACCATCTTATATAAAACAAAATCCTAACAACCCACTTAGCGTTCATACGGTAACAGTTGTATAACTACTAAATATCAAATCTCCCATTCTGACACCCTGTTAATAACAACACATTGAATATCAATATCATAAACAACAACAACAACAAAAAAAAAGAAAAAAAAGAAAAGAAAAAGCCTAACTTGGCGGCTAAGTTAATGCCATTTAGAGGCGGAAGCTGGACATTGACTTATCCCACACACAATAATATTTTGAAAATAAAAAATAATATTGACTAACACAGCATGCTTGAGATCAACTCAGACAATTGTGTGCATGTTGTAGGCTCCCTAACATTTGAGCAATTGTTTAGTGTTATCGTTGAGACCAAGCTAATTGAGTAAATATAAAACTGTAGGTAGAACAACATAGAAAGGGCACTTCTGGCCAGGCAGCAGTCACTTTTCATTGCAACTTTCTGGAAAATAAATGGCAAAAATTCTAAATAAAGTACTGCTTAAAAAAAAAAAAACACAATATCAGCGTCAACAAATACATATATCACTTACTTGTTTTTTTAACAATACAGATTTCTGAAATATAATCCTATCTCTGCAAGTTGGCTCATCAAATGGTTGAATGTAAACTATAATTAAAGCCTCTGAAAGGAAATTCTGTTACATACAACATAGTTTAGATAACAAAATAACAACACAAGAAAGCCTTTACCTCATAAAGAAAAACAAGCAGTATGGTCAAATAAAATGATCTTAGTGTCGCCGACTACTGTATTCACGCTCTCTGTCTGTCCTCTCACGTTCTGTTCGTTCCCGTTCAACCCTTTCTCTGTCTGCTCTCTCTCTATCACTGCGTTCCCGTTCAGCACGTTCTCTGTCAGTACGTTCTCTTTCGGATCGTTCTCTATCTCTTTCTCCTCCTCTGTCACTTCTCTCGCTACGCTCCCTCTCTCGTTCCCTTTCACGACGATCTTCATAATGTCGTTCACGCTCTCTATCTCTTTCCCTAGAACGTTCTCTATACTCTCGAGGGTCTCTTTCCCTACTACGTGAACGATGTCGGGACCGTTTTTCCATTCTTTCCCGATCCCTTTCCCGGTCTCTTGATCTTGATCGTCTACTGCTCCTGAAAGTCAACAACAAATGTAAAGAGTATTAAGAGCTATATTAATCAATGATTTACGAAGAGATAGGAAAATAGACTGTCCAAAAATAATTTACCTAGAGCCATAGGATTTCTCTTCAATCCCATGAAGTGTATCTTGCAGTGAGCTGATGAGAATTTTACAACGGTCATCTGCAGCTATTTTTGACTGCTTAATAAGAGAGATGGCTGTAACTAAAGTTTCTATAGCACTGGGAAAGTCACCTAAAAAGAATATTGAAAACTTATAAACTTAGTAATAATAGATTCAGGTTATAAACAGTTTATTTAGTACGATTAACATGGATACAACTAAATTTACTTATAATATTTTACTTCATACTTTATTATGGATTAACTACTAACTATATCCTCATAGTTTGATATTTTATTGACATATACCTTCTTAAGCCGGATATAAATAATAATAATAATCTGTATTGTCCGTATGGAAAGGTAGCTGGAATTACTTCTATTTGTATTTACAATCTGATGAATGATGGGATGGAATGATGCAAGATCTCCAAAGAAGGTTTAAAAAAAATGGACTGGATTTGTGGTTGCTAGGTACAAAGATCAATCCCTGATGTAAATTCAATTAGAGTACTTACCCGAGCTAGCATCCTGGACAGCTCTATTGATAGCACTGCTTGACACTGTTTTATTGCGTTGAAATATTTCTTCAAACTCTTGGTCACTCAGCTGAGGGGGTGGTGGCTCATGCCTGGAATTGTTTTGAACAAAGAGGGAGGAAAATTCAACACTGTTCTAACTCAAATAATTTTTTAAAAATTATTTCGACATACAAGTTAACATTCGGTGAAATATAAGCAACAGAGCCCCTAAAGCTAAGATAATAAACAGAAATGAGCATAAGCAAATCAAATGAGGAAGAAACAATCAACTGAAAAAGAAACAAACTATTCAAATAAGAATACAAAGGAAGTTCAATCACTGATATTATGGCCACCGGCAATCTTTGCCCATGCAATAGTTCAATATTTGAAAAACAGAACATAAAACTCAAACCAATATTGAACAAGATTATATTCCAACCTGATTGGGGTTTTTCTAAGTTCAGAACGCAATGGCCTAGAAAGTATATATAATTAACAATGAATGTCATTTTAGGGGAAATTCTCACCTAACAAGAAATAAGTTTTATACTTTTTCATGTTCTGGTCAATCAATAAGAGAACTGTGTGTAAACAATTGTTTTAAACTAACCTTTCTGGTGGTGGCCTGGCATACAAAGTGTCTTGATAGTTAGCTGTTGGAGGAGGTCTTCCATATGGATCTGGTGGAGGGTGAGTTGCCTGAACAATTGGAAAATAGAATACATTCATTTACACATGAAAGAAAAAAATCAAGAGCATGCTTAACTGTTATCACACATATATGTTGTTCTATGTTTACACTACCGGACCATTGTGCACTTTTTTTGGTAATTTCCAAAATGGCTGCTTTGCAGGTACCTGACTATTTCATGTAAAAATAAATCAATCTAAAAAAAAACAACCAATCGTAATTAAACCACATGTTTAGCTTTCTTTGCAAATGGCTGCGCCCATGTTTTTACATGAAAATTTGCAATAAGTCTTAATTAGGCACAAAATAAGCCTAGAGTTCATCAATATTTAAGTTCATTTAGACTCTTAGGATAAGGAGTCAGAATTTATTAAGAAGAATGTTTTTACTTTAATTATAAGAAACTGTAAGAGATCAATTGATTCATTAGATCTAGAGCTTGAAAGATAGTAAGTGAAGGGGGCTGGCCCAGACGACACAAGGGACAGTTTGTTTCACAGGCTCAGTGCTGAAGGGTTAATTTATTTTTAAAAAATGTTTTTTTTTGGTTTATGAAGATAGCGATTGGATGTTATAAAAAAAAATAACAATATCCTTAATGGTGCCTATGTCTGTATTGAGCTGCACTTCTGTTGTTTTTGAGATAAGATATTTTTTCCCCATACAAAATATGAATGTCCAATAAGATCTAACCCTTTGGATGGCTGTCTGGTCATGCAGTTTGCGTGCTGGACTGTCATTTGGACTTATTAATGGTCTTGGGTTCAAACCCTGCTCGCTCCCACCCCTGTCGTCCTTCGGGAGGTTTGGACTAGGAAGTAAATTATCTTTAACTTTGAAGAAACACACGAAACCCGTAAAACATATCACATAGATGAATTGTTAGCTATGCTTAAGTATACTCACAGTTGGTGGAGGACCAGTAATAGGAGGAGGAAAGAAAGGATTGTGCCCTGGTGGCACATGTCCTTGTGGTGGTGCAGTTGAGACTGGTGGTATAGTTGGAGGAGGCAAACCTAAATCAAGCAGACAAATAAAAAATTAGTATCTTATCTTCTTATCTTATGTAATACAGACGTTACTTCAAAAAAGAAGATGATTACGTCCTATGCGTCATGCATATTAACCAATGACTTAAATTCTGCCAAGTCACTGGTCTTCCTGGCTAGCTCAGGCAACCCATTCCATGCTCTGATAGCACTAGTATCAAGCAAAACAGTCAAATATTAAGTAAATGTACCAACTAAACCTTCACCCCTTAAAGTAGCAGAGTTGCTGACTTTTGTTTTTAAAAGCTTTAAATTTAAAGATTTTTTAAAAACATCATAATAATATGAAAAATGTTAATTTTGTTATTATTTTCTAAAACTGATACAAAAACTTTACATCAATTATTAATTTTAATTTCATTCTTCAATAGAACAGCCTGCATTAATATCAATTTATCTTTAGGAAGTGTTTTTTTTTTAAAACAAATTTTTTCTGAAATCAACAGAGTATATGGTAAGTGCATGCTAGGATTGAGACTGCTTTAATCCCATAAATGAGGGATTAATGTGAAATGAAGAATTCATATTTATTGAGTGATTAAGTCAGCAAGCTAAGAGTTGGGCTGAAAAGCTAAGACAGTTACATATTACTAGATTCTTCCTTTAGTCTTTAGGTAAATAAGTAGACGGAGACAGTGACAAAATTAGAAGAAAGGATGTAGTAATATGGAACTGTCTGGTAAAGTCTTAAGGGAGACAGACTATAAAAGTAAAACAAAGCTAGATTCATCCTCATTGTTTTTTTGGTGATTAGTTTTAAGGCATCTATATATTTTATTCAGCAATTGTTCACTGTGATTCATTTAATAGGACAAATCTCCCTCACTTTAATAAATTTGTATTGCGCTAGCCACATTTTCACACACTCATACATATTTGTAGGTCAAGTTAATCTACCAATCATATCATTTAAACAAGGGATTTATGTTTGTGTGGATTTTATTAATGGATAGAATAACTATTTTGATAAATTTAGTTTGAAGATATTAATGTCAAGAAAATTATATTCACCACTGTATCATCAATGAATTTATATTATAAATGGCACTGCCAAACCTACCAATGTTAGACTCTCAAAACAAATCCTGTCATCTAATTACTCATGGGTCTTCAAACTCCTTACCTGGAGCAGCAATATGTGGAGGTCTCAATCCAGGTGGTGGTACTGGCTGTGGGGGAAGGGGGCCTCCAGGAGGATAAGTAGCTGAAATACAAAAGACCACATACCAAATTAATATGACAAAACACTGCACAAATGGGACTTGAGATTAACATTTTACAATTTTTTATTATCCATAAACTCACAGAAAAGCTGCTTTAAAAAATGCCATACAAAAAAAAAAAAAAAAAAAAAAACTTTTTTAAAGCCACTGCCAATATTAAGGCAAAGCCCATCACCACCAATAACATTTTAGAAAATTTATTAAAATATTTTTTCTATACATTTTTTTTTACTTAAATTGCATGATTTAAATGATGTAAATTTTAAAAAGTATTAACATAAGAAGGAAAAAAAGAAAAGAATACTTATTTATGGTTTTTAAAGTTTTAACAGAAACTATACAAAAATGTCATGCTTTTATAAAAAGAAATGTTAAATTAAAAAAAAAAAAACAGTCAAAGCTTTTATGTAAAAGAAAAAACATGTAAAGAATATGCATTCATTTAATAATAATCATGTTTTGTTTGTTTAATTTGAACATCTTATACTTGATAAATGTAATTTATTCACACATTTAAAACCTTACCCTAAAACAAAAAATTATTGAAAAGAATAGCTAAACAAAATACCAAGAACATGTATAGATACAAAAAATTGCTACAAAAAAAATTTTAATGTGCAAAATTTGAATATAGATCTATAGTTATTTCTTGTCTAGTTTCTTAATTTCACTACAACAATAAATGAATCATGAAGTATAGATATATATACGCATATTATATTTAAAAAAATAAAATAACAGAAACATTAGTGAGGAAAATGGGAGTCGCAGTTACAATTTCACCAAGAAATATTCACCCCATAGGTACGACATTAACATTCAATATTAGCTTCCAAAGTTTAAAAAAAAAATATTTAAGTATTAAAAAAAAACTTACTGCCAGGAGGAGGGGGTTGAGCTTAAATTTGAAAATTATGACCAGAATTAAAGATGGAACAAAAAGGTTTATTGTATATTTCTGTTTACCATGCACTACACAAATTACTGATCAATGTTTTATTAATTAAAAAAAAAAAAAAAAAAAATGTTTAAACTCTACACAACCCATTAACAGTAATGTAAATTAGGTCTTGAGCAGTTCCTAGAATATTTGGTGAAGCAATTATACTCCAAACTACTTTTACTTTCTACACCTAATTAATCATCTCATTCTTTACACTCCTAACATACAGTATCAAACATTTTGCCCAGTCAGTTGTAGCCAAGAAAAATAAAATAAACTTTTTGCCTTGGCAAAAGTCTAGCGCCCCCACCCCTTCTTTCCAAAAAGAAAAAAAAAAGGACACACAAACATTCATACATTAACAATTTTATCATTTCTACCTCTACATTAAACCTTTAATGACAATGTATTTTGCTTTGCATTCTCCAACAGAACACTTTTCACAATTTACTCCACATGCACACACACAAACAACTGTTCACCCTGCAAAAAATGCTATTTCAAGTTTTCTAACAAGATATTTTAGTGCTTTTGTATTTTTCATTGCCCCAAAGCAGGAGAATCAGTGATGAGTGTATTAAGGCTTCAGATTTTATATTATAGATATGTATCCAACACAAACATTATGAAGCCCATTTAGATACATCTAATGTTATCAGACTATGACAAATTTAATTTTACTTGTGAATAATTCTGCTTTGAAATGTGTTTAGGAAATATATTACAAATAGACTGCTAAGAGATGTAAGCACAAGTAGGAAATAAAACTAAGGCACAATACAATAAATATAAAAATTGTTAAGAAATTTAAATTACACAATAATGAACAGTAAAAAAAAAACAATCAACTACACTAAAGTTAGACAATAAGTAAATGTCATTTTAATCAATATTAATAACCAACCTGGGCCAGGTGGTCGCTCCCATTCTGGTCTCATAGGAGGAGGAGCTCTTGTGTCCAACGGAGGTGGTGGTCGCAAGTGAGGAGGAGGTATGCCTAGCCTTGGAGGCTAGAAAAGTGAAAAACATACAAATTATTGGGAAAATATATATATATATATATATATATATACATATATTTTTTTTTAAAACCTTAATTCTAAAAAATATATATTTTTTTGTAGAAAAACATATCATACCATATTTACCTGTGGTACTTCTAATCTGGGTGGAGGACCCCTATTACCAGGAGGAACAGGTTGACCAGGTCGAGGTGGTAGAGGGGGCATTCCAGGCGGTGGTCCGGTCACAGGTGGAAGTGTGCCTGGAGGTGCTGTAGCCAAGTAGTCAGTACATGCTCTGACCAGTTCTTCAAAGTAAGGAAATGATTTACAGCATTAAATGCAAAAACATAAAATTTATAATATATATAGGCTCAACGTTCACATGTAATTTAGGGGAGAAAGTTGGTACATGAGAAGAAAGTTACAGTGTATGTCAATTGTAGAAAAACATGGTTCAATGTAAATTATGATTTATGAGTCTTGTGTAAATATACTAAAATCAATCATTTCAGCAGATTATCAAAATATTACAAATGAGTCTGCAGGAGATTTGAAAGATCATCCTCTTCTATCACTAATTTCAAATGCTAAATCTTAGCTAAAAGTTTAGCTTTTTAGCCTTCCATCATACACGACTAATATGAATCTGTTTCAGATCCAGTACAGAATTATCATTTTGTCATCTGGTACTTATGTGATAAAGATGCAAAAAAAGATCCCCTCCCTCCACAAAATTCCTAAACAAAAATATCTAATAAAAAAAAAATTAATTTTTAATTTTAAGAGCTCATCATAGCTACTTTATGATTCATACAATTTGTGTAAATTGTTTAGAAACATATAAATGAGTGAGAGTTAAAGTACTCCACAAAAAGTTTCTTCAGGAACAGAACATTTGAAAGGTCATGAAAATGAGATAATAAAATTAAATACAAATTTAGCTAAACAAAAAATGTAAATCCAGGTTAAAGTTATTGCAATACAAAGAAGGACATTTTTTAAAAAAATTAAACTAAACTTACGAGCAAAATTTAGAGGACCAGCCCCTCTAGGTGGTGGTCCGACAACTGGAGGTGGTCCTTGCCTTGGTGGTGGTGGGCCATTTATTCTTGGTGGGAAGCCTGGAGCACCAGAAGGTGGTCCTCCTTGAGGTAAAGGACCACGCTTATCTAGAAAAGAAAGTGCATCTAAAATTTAACTTTAATATTGATCTGAACCAATGTAATAGCATTCCCTCCCATACACTTTCTTATTAACCTAAAGCTTGTTACCATGTCTGAAATTTCCATTAGAAGTTGAGTCCCGACCTGATGGTCCTCGATCATCCCTGCGATCAGCATCTCCTGGTCCACCGCCTCCAGTTTTGCGAGCTTGTGCTTCAAACTGATTGAGAGCTTGTTTAGTGAAGTGGCTGACTTGAGGAATCTGACCATGAAGTTCTTTACGGGGAAGTCTGTCAAATATAGTTCTTGAAGACTGCTCAGAACCCACAATAATCAAGGCAAATCTGAAACAACAACAAAAAATTTTAAAAAATAAGATTCTGAGATTTATAAAAAAAAAAATGTTGAATTGGTCAATTCATGTTCAAATGGGGCTTACATATACTTCATCTCAAGAATGCTGAAGAGAATTTTAGCCATTATTGTTGATACAAGGTTTGTCCACAATCATCTCAAAAATTTTAACTAATGATTAGTTCACTGTTTTAAACTTACTATTCGGATTTCAAGATGTGTACATGTGCAGAAAAAGTATGACTTTTAGATGCAAAGCCATCTATTTACTGTTTATGACGTAAAAATTTTTTTTCCAGATGACATCATTATGCCATTGTGACAAAATCCTTTATCTTGACTCCATATTTTAACAAATTTGTCTCCGGTACTCGAAGTAGCAAGTCTACACCCAGACACTACAACAAGCTAGCCCTACCCATATGCTTTATAATTTATAAACACGCACACTATATATAAATATATATATATTTTTTAATTTATTATTTTTTACATTAATATCTTATTCCAAACCAATGGTTTAATACTAAATGTGTAACATTTCATGTCTTATGTATTATTTACAATTGATACGAAAACAATTAATAAATGGAAACAAAATATCTACCCTTTAGATTGTCCATTGGCTCTATTTTCATAAAATTTAATCTCCAACAAATCAGATACACCTATAGAACTCATAGCATCTGTAAGATCTTGATCAGTTGTCCACTGCAGACAAATATGTTTTTCAAATTAATACAAATAACTAGATACAACTAGCATAAGTGAAATTATAAAAGTTAAATTATTGAAGACTGGCATTCACTTAAATATAGTGTTTAAAGACATGTTTTTTTGACATATGCTTTCTTCTTTATTCTACTCACTCTTATTACTATGGTGAAAAGGTGATTGCATTTCTGTAGAATGCAAGAAATCAAGTGTGTCTCTTGCTGAGACCTGCAGCTGGCTATTGGGAGCATGATACTACCCATTTTTTGTTGAAAAGGGAAGTTTTCCAGAAGTAAAAGATTGAGAATAGCTGCCCCAAAATTCATCATTCTTTTCATTCCTTCCTCCCTGAATCTTGTAAAATGGATATTTCAATGCAGCTGAAATCATGCTTTTGTGTCTTAATAATATCACTCTGATTTTAAAAATAAAAAACTGAAATCATACCCATGTTAAGTTTCCAATGTAAAGCATATGTTTTTTTCCAGTATGCGTGGCTGCAGATGTAGATGAGGGAAGGGATGAACTGTTAGATCGAGATGGTGTTTTACTTCCAGATCTGTCCATCGGCTAAAAATATAATAGATTAGTTAGAGAAAAAAATAAAGAAATTCTATTCTACATTTGCTTGTATATGTATTAAAAAATTAAAATAGCTGTTTATGTAAAACTTGATCATTTATTATGGATGCTAAAAAATGACATGGTAATTAACAGTAAAATGACATTAAAAACAAATTATCTTCAAAATTGTTGAGAATCTGAAATGTAAAGCAGTTTTCAAAACAGGCATTTACCTATTAGTTGTCTTTGGTAGGGGAATAGTGAGACCAATGAAACGACCAGGCTTCAAAGTAGACAGAAATATAATTTACATTGTCTGCTGCCACTCCATTTATCATGGCATGCCTTTTATTTAAAAAGTATTTTATCTGTAGTTGTACAATCTTTGTTTATATGACACTTGAACTATGTGAGGCCTAAAATGACAATATTTCTTAATCTGAATTTGAAATAGATTAAAATAAATTTGCTTCAGCAGGAATAAGAGGGCCTTTTAAAAAAAATATACAAAATAAAAGAGTGTCAGCATGGAAAGAATATAGTAGTCAATAAACTCTCCTATTTAACAAGTTACAAAGATTGTATTAACTTTCCTTCCGTCTTTTTTATTCATAACAACTGCCATCGGTAGTCAAAAGGTGTTTTGAGCTAATATGAAGTGCTCACAGCCTGGAATTACCTTTTTAACAAGCTGCCTGTTTGTTAACTTCATGATTAATCAGATACAATAAATCTAATCCTTAAATGTGCTTTAAAAAAGTCAATAGTTAGATGGTCTTTCTTAATCTGGTAAATAAAACCAAACCCTTGTGCTAACGGTTTTCAAATTTTTAGTCCCAGTCAAGTGCTAATCTATCCTGATCAGAACAAGCTGTATGAATTCGGAGATACTATTAAAGACTTTAAAATGTTTTCCACAACTTTTATAAATCGCCATCAAAGGTTTTTAGGTTGTAGTTACTGAAACTCTCACTTTAAATACTTGACCAAGCAAACAACCAGTAGGAATATGCCCTTTCAGTATTATTGTTTCTGCTATACAAAGTCTACAATTTAATAACAGAAGATCCCATTAAATATTAAAATAATGCTACATTTATCATTTTTATCTGTAGGAATTGGATTTTATAGAAGAAAAAAAATTGAGCATACCTATATCTAATCCAACTAACTTTAACTTTATAGAAAAAATAGCACTTTAAGGTATTACATTTTTTGAGTATCTAAACCGCTAAGAAATCTTGTAGATATGAGTAGTTCTTACAAGTTTTAGTATAATTTAATTTAAAAATAAAAAAGAGATCAGCATAGATGCCAAGGCCCAAAAACATGATTTTTGTCAATTAAAATAAGTGCATCCTTAAAGTATGATAATCACGGTTTAACTGCAGAGATTTAAATATATCCTTAATAAACAAATAATTCAAAGATTTACCTCTGCACTTGAACGTGTTGATGATGCTGTGATAACATCATCATACAAATCTCCTCCTCCACCAAAATCTGCATCCTGTGAACATCCCAAAAAAAAAATATTTAAAAAAAAAAAAAAATTTGTATAATATTACTGTTACAATTTTCTATTATATTTAGATCTATTGAAACCTCATTAGTTTCTCTAGGTGTCCCTGGGTTCAGCTGTAATTACAAAACACTAAATAACTCACTTGTTAGAGCCAGATGATGCAACTGATGGGTTAAAATGGGCCAGTGGTTAAAAAAGGGGTGGGGGTGGGAACACATTTCTGCTGAATACCTATGACTTTCATATTGCGGAACAATTAATAACAAATAATTTGCCTTGTTCTTTGTTAAACATCTTTCTATGTTGCAAATATATCTTTTTTTTTTTTTTCAAGACATCAGTGATTAGGTATCTGACAAAAAAAAATCACAAATACATTTCTAAAAAATGACCCTTTTAAGATATCTGAGCCACATCTTTTTATTTCTCTAATTCTAAAATGTTCTAAAAAGCTTTTTTTTTCCAACAGGTTGTACTTAGATGAAAGTTTTAGTATTTTGTATTTGATAAATATCTTATATTTTAATTTTTTTTATGAAAACAATTACATCATAGATGAAGTAAGTAATGAAAATGT
Organism: Biomphalaria pfeifferi; assembly: GCA_030265305.1. Classification (NCBI taxonomy): domain Eukaryota; kingdom Metazoa; phylum Mollusca; class Gastropoda; family Planorbidae; genus Biomphalaria; species Biomphalaria pfeifferi. The sequence goes on along the minus strand of JASAOG010000124.1, from coordinate 207,571 downwards.
CCATTATTTACTTCACAGGGAAGTAGGTACAAAGGTTTAGTATTTTTTTTTTAATTTTGATCATTATCATCAGCTAAAGGCTCACATATTATTCTAAATAGATGTGAAAGTGATTCCTAGCCTGCAATTGTCTACTGAATTTAAATATCTCTTGTAAATACAATTTTAAATAAATATGTAAATGTTTGTTCACATTAGTGTAAGTGTGACCATCTCTTAAGATAAGTTACAATTCCTAATTTCTATACCAGATCTAAAGAAATGGTAAATATTTCAATGACAAGTGAGTACAGAAAGTTAAACAATCCTATTTTGTTATTTTAGCTAGGATGTATTGCAAAGTTACATAGACTGCTTTTTAAAATCTCAAGATTCAGAATCAAGAAGAAAAAAAACTACAGCTGAGTTGTGTTTGCTAAATGCCTAAAGTCAAGAGTCTTAGTAAGTTAAAAGCAGCACTGAAATATAGATTGATAAAATAAAACTAATACTTATAAATGTGATAGAAGGGGAGAGGTGCTACATCATTTCCAAGAAGAGAAGTGTGGAATTAATTAGGAGATCTATCATTTAAATTAATGATAGGCTAGAGATTGTACTAGACTAGAGCTAAAAAATAAAAAGATAAGGCACATCTAATCACAATCTCTAGTCTAGATTAAGAGTATGGTTTGCAGAATGTAGAAGTTGGATGCAGTAGCTACACTGTCACTGCTCGGTTATACTGAAAGGAATGACTGGTCAATGGTCTCTTTACTGTCTGAACATTCAACAGCCTTTCCTTTGACAGTTCAAAGACTCAAAAATAAAGATTTACAGCTGCAAGGGTGAACAATTGTATAGAAAATACAATAAACATGCTGGACAAATAAAAACAAAGGACGTTTGGGCCACGAGGCCTTCATTAGCTACAATGTAGGTACTTTGAATTTCGGGTCAGGTCGATTTTTTTTTAGTTACCAGAACCCTATAGCCTTTATGCCGCAGTTTTGAGATCAGTAGGAATTCATATAGCATTCCAATCTGATTTAGTTCTCAAAGTCATGCTTTGAACAGGTTAAAAGGGCTTTTTTATTTCACATGGACCATAGATCGATTTATTCTTTGGACTTATATTCACATTAAGAAATAAATCGGATATGAAGAGCTACCTTGGATCTACAATTCAAGGTGACCTGTCACTAGAAGAGGAGATAAAAAAAACTTATAGGGAAGGCCACATCAACCTTTGCTAGACTCCGACCAAGAGTTTGGGAAAACCAGAAGCTCAACACACCGACCAAAATGGAGGCCTACAATGCATGCGTTCTTAGCACGCTACTGTACAGCAGTGAGTCGTGAACAACCTACACAAAACAAGAGAGGAAACTAAACTCATTCCACTTCGCTGCCTTTGAAGGATCTTAAAAATATCATGGAAAGAAAAAGTGTGTAATACTGATACCCTCACGAGAACGAGCATTCCCAGCATCTTTATGGTCCTGAGGCAATGCCACCTGTGCTGGCTCTGACATGTTCGCCAATTGAGGACAATAACATCCCAAAAATCATTCTAACTATATTAGTTTCATTACAATATAATGAGTTTGAAATTTTTATCAAAGTACCTAAACAATGCAATATAAAAAAACGCCTGTCTGCAGATTGTAAATAAACTTATTTACATGTCAGTCACCCTCCAACCTCATGTGTTCAATAACCAACACTTTTATTTAAATTAAAACCAGATGTGGGAGTAACACTCCACCCTTTTGAGCCTTTTCCCATTTATTTTTACCACACATCCGATTTTCTGCCTCGATAGAGTCGTGGACAGATAATTTAACTTAATATCATGTTAATTGTTTGTCTCCTTTGTTTTGTAGCAGATGAAGGCCTCACTGTGCAAATGACCTTTGTTTTTACTTGGTCCGGCAGGGCTACCTAGATTCTAGGGTAATACTGTAGATCAGCGCCCCGCGTCATTTTTACGACATTCTTTGTTGTCAAGGCTTGATCAGCAACTTAGCTAGATTTTTTGCGGGGGGGGGGGGGGGGGGGGGGGGATTTTAAAGCTGCCAACTACTAATAAACATTTCTTTTACAAATCTAACTACTATTTTTTTAATATAAGAAAACGATTTGATTTTAAGCAGATCTAAAAAATAAATTAAAAAATTTGATAAATTATTGTAAACACATATTTTTGTATTTTTATTTCAAGTGCACAATGTTTGTTTAGAGTTTTGATCTAGATCTATGTCAAAAATACATATATTTATAGGCCAATATTTATATATATATATAATATGCTCTTATGCTGTGATTGTTTTAGATCTATGGCCAGATTTATTATACACCTCACCAGTATAAATAATTATTATGTCTTATGTTTTTCTTTAGGCTCTGTTACTCATTTTTTCCAGAATTTTTTTTTTTTCAGAAATTAAAAAACTTAAAATAGTAAAATACTGTGATCAAATTACAGCCATTGACAAATATAAGAAATAGAGATGTCAATGTTAGTAGAACTTTACCATGACAAGATTTTTAGGAGACTTTAAGGATGGAATGTATGATCTATATGTAGGCCTATGTATGATATATATACATATATATACATATACACATTTATATATTCAGTTTGTCCTGCCCTGTTTGATGCATTGTAAAACATACACAAAACTATGCATTTTTCAAATAAATTATTGGTACTTGATTGTGGAAATAATAAATATCTTGCCAACATCCCAGCCAGAACAGAGAACAATATCTTTTTTTTCCAAAGATTTATTTTGAACATCTCAAATATGTCGCTATTCCATATCTTTTAAATAAGAAACATTCTTTTAGAGATGCCTTCATAATATTCTCTGTGGTGAAAATGTATATTTTTAGTACCTATATGTATCTTATATATGGTCATGGTGTGCATTTGTGCGAATTATATTCACTAGATCTAGTGATTTAGCGTAAATCAAGACATTAAATATATCGAGAACATTAAATTGACTAAAATTCAAAGAGTTTTCAGGTAAGGTGTAAATTATCTTCACTACATCTTAGATCTTAAGGTAGACACTGTCACTAGGTAGATCTACGGACTGTCCACTGCTACAAGTAGGCCTTAGATTTTAGGTGAGGGCAATTTTTAGGAGGATTTTCATTTTCAGGAGCACTATGAACCTTGGTGCTGTAAATGCAGGGGCGCATTGGCTATATGGGCGTTCGGGCAAATGCCCGGTGGGCCGGCACCAAAATGGACTGGTGGGGCCACAGGAAGGAGCAAATTGATGCCACTTATGTATCAAATTGTTAAAATGTATTATGATATATATGCTCTTATAAAAGGGACGCCCCTAATTCCACAGTGTAATACTAATTTAATGTAGGCTCTAACACATTTTTCAAAATAATGTAATAGCCTACATGCGTAGACAGTGCTACTAGTATAGGCTTAATCCTTTTAGGACCTACACACTGAGCAATTAAGATAAGGCCTATATTTATTATAAGGAGTCCAATATTTGCACGCGTACAGTTACCGATACATTATCAAACTTAACCTAATGATTTTGAAGACAGGTAGACCTAGAATTGGAATCTCGTTCTATTATTAGATTAAATTAAATCAAGAAAAATTCAACAAAAACAAAATCGAACACTAAAACATAATGCAAACCATATGCAATGTTAATATTTATTTTACCATAACATGAAAAATCTTGGAGCTAGGCAATGGCCCAATTTTTTTAAAGTGTCACGTACTATATTAGATCTAGAAATTTTAAATTGGCACATCCAACCAACCACAACCAACTATCCACATCAAATCAATAACATCCAAACATCAAACAACCTAACATAACCATCAAATCAACCAAAACCAACCAGCCACTGACAACCGACCATCCACAGTAAACCAACAATATCCAACCATCAAACACCCTAACACAACCATCCAACAAACCATAACCAACCACTGTCAACCAACCATCCACAGTAAACAAACAATATCCAACCATCAAATACTGTAACAGAACCATCCAGCCAACCACAACTAACAAACCACTGCTAACCAACCAAAACATCAAACCACAACCAAACATCAATCAAATCAACCAACAAACCAAACCTACCAAAACCAACCAACACCATCAAACCAAAAATTATCAACCAAGTATACACAGCAAAACAACCATATCCAACCTACAAACCTAACAACATCATCAAACCAACCATAAATAACCAACCATTGTCAACCAGCCATTCACAGCAAACCAACAATATCATACCAACCAACCTACCAACACCATCAAACCAACCACAACTGACCAACCAACACCATCAAACCATCCAACGAACCAACCATCCACAGCAAACTTACAATATCCAGCCAACCAACAAATGTAAGAACACCATCAAACCAACCAACCAACATGCCAACACCATCAAACCATTCAACCAACCCCATCAAACCAACAATATCCAACCAACCAACAAACCTACCAATAGCATCAAACAAACCACAACCAACCAACACCATCAAACCATCCAACCAATAATAACCAACCAACCATCCACAGCAAACCAACAATATCCAACCGACCTACCAACCCCATCAAACCATCCAACCAACAATATTCAACCAACCAACAAACCTACTAATACCATCAAACCAACCACAACCAACCAACAAACACCATCAAACCATCCATCCACAGCAAACCAACAATATCCAACTAACATACCAATACCATCAAACCAACCACAACCAACCTAGCAACACCATCAAACCACTGCCAGTCAACCAAAAAACAACAAAATACTAACAACCATTAAACCAACCAAAACCACATAAAATCAACATCCAACCATCAGACACCTTAACACAACCTTCCAGCCAACCATCTATCCATTCAACCACAACCAAAAAAACACTGCCAACCAACAAAAAAATCACAACCAACCATCAATCAAATCAACCAACAAACTATCCATCCAATCAACCACAATCAACCTACCAACACCATCCAACCACTGCCAACCGAAAAACCACAGCAAAATAACAACATCCAACCATCAAACATCCTAACACAACAATCCATCCAACCAACCACAGCAAACCAACAATATCCAACCATCAAACACCCTAACACAACCATGCAACCAACCATCAATCCAAGCAAATAACCAACCACAAACATCCATCCACCCATCTATCCATCATCAAAATTTACCTTAGTTTCTATAATTAATTACTTTATTTATCTTTAGTACACTTGCAACAGCCTTTAGTAAACAAAATGTGAAAAAAAAAAAAAGATCCTTAAAATACTACCAGTTGGCAACACCCCTGTATATTACCAACAAACAAAATGGCGGCATGCAGATCATATTAAAAGTCGCTAACGTTCTTTATTCATGTCATTAAAAATGTAAAGGTTCTTTTTTTTAATACAAATTTATTTAAAACACTAATTACATGTATTAAATGAATTAAATTTTATCCTGGCTAATTATCAGCATTTTATGAACGCGGGACGCTGATATACAGGATTACCGATTCTAGATTAAAATCTAGATGCATGTTTATTGTATTTCCTTTGACTGGCCTGGATCTTCTGAAGCTAAACAGTAAACAGATAAGACATAGTTATCTAAAACCATTTTAATCTGACTATTCTAAGCAGGTCGCAGCATATCATTATCAGGACTCAAGATTTTTTAGTAGAGATTTTGACTTTCGTCTTTGTAACAAAAAAATAACTTCTGAATAACATCCCTGGTAGATTATAGATCTAGAGTAAAGTGTGAAGTTCAAGCGCATTAAGCCCCCTAGCAGCAATTTTCAAGTTTGGATTTTTATAGCACCGTATGGTCTGACCTATGAAAACACTGATAGTATCTCTGAATTCCTCGTCCTTTTTTCTATAAAAATAGATTGGATTTAATGTATCACTAGGCTTAGTTAAAATTAAATACGAAGTCAAAGAGGTGTAGGTTAAGTATCGCCAAGCATACTTTTCCTCTAGCGGATTTTTCCCCAGTTAGTAAGCTCGATCGGGTTGATGGAAGGTTCGAGCAGATTAAAGAAAATATATCTAAAAACATGTCTTAATATTTAATTTTAACTATAAAGTCATCTTCTTTTTACTCCAGCACAAGAACACCATCCATTGCACCATTTCCCACCCTCCACAACTTCAAATAGTCTCTTTAAGCTGATGAGCAATCAGACTTAAAAATAGCCTTAAGCCCATTACCCATTTCCTTCACTACCAGGTAGTAAAAAAGAATAATTCCACACCTCCTGTGCTTGACCTCACCTGAACTTAGCCTTTACAAGGAAGAGGAAATAGTATTTGTCGAAAGTAAAGAAAAAAGGTGCATGCGCAGTAGCAATATAGTAGTAATTTGGTAAACATACAAATAAAAAAGTTTTAGCAGTAAAAAGTGAACTGTTCGAACCTCTTGACAAATCGGGGCTGCTCAAACTTCGCACTTTACTATAGATTATTTCTAGATCTAAGAATAAAACTTAAACTAAATCTAGATTATCTAAAAGTAAAAGCAAAAGGCGTAAAGACAAAGATGATGTGTTATCAACTTATGACTTTATTAGATAATTACTTTATTTTTCATTGAAAAAATGAAAAACAAATTCAAAACCAGATGAAAATTCACAAAATTGCATTTAATTTCTGATCTTTATGTCTAAAGAGATTAACTTTTGACTAGTAAAAGAATTATCCAATAATTCGAAAGTCTTTTTCATTAAATATATAGCAAAGGGTGTAATGTAGAAATTCTAAAATTACCTGACTAAATTCATCTTCTATATTGTCATATAAATCAATGTCAACGCCGTCCGCCATTTTAAAAAGCAGAATGCTTGCAATTTTGTAATCGAGCGAGCACTATTCTTTAAATATATGTCGATACTATTGTCCTACTTCTAACTTTGAATATTTTATCCATTCTTTTTTAAATAAAAAACTGTTCGAGTTATTTAATTTCAAACATTTGTATAATAATATTATGCACATTGTTTTTAAATCAAACTTTACACTTATACAGAATAAAATTGACGCACAAAGATCGAATTAAATAGAGTATCGATACATTATAGTATAGGTTGATGAATATTTATAGTGAAGACGTTGACCAGGCATTTTGAAAAAGGATGGAAAAATAAGATTTAGAACTACCATATCTAGATTCTAGATATTTTTCTTATTGAAGTTAATATTATTTTTAGCTAGCATAGGTAATATTTTTATCAGATCTAATTTAATTAATTTATGAAATGAAACAAATGTAAAAAATATATTCTGATCTTTATGTCTAAAGAGATTAACTTTTGACTAGTAAAAGAATTATCCAATAATTCGAAAGTCTTTTTCATTAAATATAGCATAGGGTGTAATGTAGAAATTCTAAAATTACCTGACTAAATCCATCTTCTATATTGTCATATAAATCAATGTCAACGCCGTCCGCCATTTTAAAAAGCAGAATGCTTGCAATTTTGTAATCGAGCGAGCACTATTCTTTAAATATATGTCGATACTATTGTCCTACTTCTAACTTTGAATATTTTATCCATTCGATACATTAAAGTATAGGTTGATGAATATTTATAGTGAAGACGTTGACCAGGCATTTTGAAAAAGGATGGAAAAATAAGATTTAGAACTACCATATCTAGATTCTAGATCTAGATATTTTTCTCATTGAAGTTAATATTATTTATAGCTAGCATAGGTAATATTTTTATCAGATCTAATTTAATTAATTTATTAAATGAAACAAATGTAAAAAATATATAAATATATAGCTTGAATATGCTGTAATTTTTAATGTATTTTTCTAAGTATTTAGTAATAATATTATTGTTCGTTTAATTATTTCATTTAATTTTTCTTGATGTTGTAGAATTATTAGTCCAAGTTTGTTGGAAAATTTGTTATAATGATGTTAAGCTAAATTGGCAATTCAAACATACCGTCAGATTGAAACGTTAAACATCACTGAGCTATATAATAGATCAAGGTAAAAAGAGAAGGAAAAAAAGGAGAGTGTTTCAAAGAAAAATCGGTGGATGAATGGAAAAAGTGAATGCATTTGCATAGCATAATTTCTTATATAGGCCTAAACTCCAGATCTAGATTCATATCTTGAACATTGTCTCGATTAGATCTATTTTCTTAAACAAGTAATATATTTTTTTTCCTATCATACTTAATGTTCAATAAAGTGGATCGGATCGGATCGTCATTAAAATAAAAAAAAATCAATATGGTCATGGCCCATGGCAGTGGTTCTCAAACTGTGGTAACGCAGACCTCAAGGGTTTACGAGACGACCGTGGAGGTCCAAAAAATAAAATTGTATACATTTAAAATAACTTCTTCACTAAAAGCCAGTTTATCCAATTGGATAGTTTGTCCCTCACTACTGTTTTAACTATATATATAGGGGTCACCGGCTAAAAAGTTTGAGGACCTCTCTCCCTTGGGATCCTACCTATTATTGGGGTGACGCTCTACATACTCTACCAATTTTACTGCCAGTTTTTGAAATTTCCATATTCCATCTTTTATTTGGCCACCCTTTTCCTGCTTCCACCCCTAATCAGATTTGACTGTTTCCTAGTAGGGGTTAAAGAAAAAAAATGTAATGAAAAGTAAATAGAAACATAGTCCCCCTAAAAGATCGTTATTAGACGCGTGACGCGTAGGACGTAATTATCTTCTTTTTTGAAGTAACGTCTGTATTATGTAAGATAAGATTAAATGCTAATATGTAGCTAAGGGCTTCATGTTACATACCTCTAGGGCCTATGATAATGCATATCAGCACCAGATACAAGACACAATATTGTGGTTGCAAATAAACAACGTAATAGGCATACAACTACTTGACAACAATACATAGTGAGAAACTTACATTGTAAATTAGAAACAAGGGCTGATCGAGTGTTCCTTGAGGGACGCATGAGTCAGGCCTGGGCTAATTTAAGTGTGCGACGCACAGTAGGCCTAGACTAGCGAGGCTTAGGAGAACGCCAAAGGGCCGGCAAGAACTAGGCAACCACTCAGTCCTCGACGCTGCTTCAAAGAGTTAAGTTTTGTTAAAGAAACTGCACAATTCTTTTTTTTTTTTTTTTTTTTTGTTTCCTTGTTAATCATCTTTTCTTCCTTATCCGAGTTACCAGCTCAATCTAAACGCCGATAGCACAAAAGTCTTTCATTGACGATTCATAATCAGCCAGAATGTCACTAGAGATCTGATCCACTTACTACTTCAACTTAATCCTGTGTACTCCCAGGGAAGCATACCACACCTCTCCACCGAACTCGGTTCTGAGCAGCTTTCTTCATCTGCTCCCATGTCATTCCAGTACCCTCAGCTTCACTGATGACTGACCTCTTCCAGGTTTGCTTGTGTCTGCCCACTTTAGTCAAGTACCTGCCTTGCAACATTGGTAGCTGGTTTTCGCAGGGTGAGTCCTATCCAGCTCCATTTTCGTTTTGTGATGTCTTGGGCTATGGGCTTTTGTCTAGTTCTCTCCCACAAATCGATATTAGTTAACTTTTCTGGCCACCTAATTCCTACTATCAGGCGTAGGCATCTGTTAACAAAAGTCTGGATTCGAGCTTTTCCATATTTCTTTTAGTGACTCTCCAAGTTTCTGAACCGTATAGAAGGACAGACTTAACGTTTGTATTATAGATTCGTATTTTGTTATGTAGAGATAGTGCCTTGGAGCGCCAGATTGTTTGAAGAGTTGAAAAGTCAGACCTAGCTTTATTGATCCGAATTAGTATATCATCATCAGCTCCGCCGTCTTTACTAACTCTACTTCCCAGATATGTGAAGTGGTCCGTATCAAGGATGTTCTCTCCCTGTAGCATGATTGGGTTCTCTTGTCTGTTGTTGATCCTCATAACTTCAGTTTTCTTTGTGTTGATTAGAAGTCCAGTCTTTTTCGCTATTTCTAAGAGTCTGGTCAGTTTGGTCTGAGCATTTTGTTGTGTATGGGAGAGGAGGCAGATGTCATCGGCGAAATCCAGGTCCTCTAAATGTTGTGTTAGTGTCCATTTTATGCCGCTTTTATTATATTAGACTGTCTGTCTCATGACCCAATTAATCACCAGCAAAAATATCAAGGACGAAAGCATACATCCCTGTCTTACTCCTGTTTTTACTTGATAAGGTTGGTCATCTTACCATTGTGTATTACTTGACATGATGAGTCATCTGATCCAAGCATTACTTTTTTTTCTCTAAAAGAATCTGAGTCCTGTATACGGTCCCCACCAATCGGAGGCTGCCTATTGTGCCTATATATATGCTTGCGCCTGCCTTGGGACCTTCCCATAATGCATTATTGACTTCCCTGAGCAGAATCATCGTAAACCGTAGGCCACGTACGTTGGCGACCGCCTTCGGCCTCGCGGTCCTTGGGGGCCCGCGCCTCAGAGGTTTATGCATTATTTTCTTTCGTAAGCGTTTCAAAATCTTCCCATTTACTAATTTAGAGGTTACAAAGAATATATCAAAACAGGCGACAACTCTAGCAATTATGGTATATTTATAGACTTATTCCTATTAAGTATTAAGTCACATATTTATATATTGGAACACATGAGATGCATTAGTGATAACAACATTATCTGAGCCATGACATTAAAAATTAATAGATCACAAGGATGTCAAAAACAATTACCGATAAAGTGATTCGTATGGTAAAACAGGAAAAAAACATTAGGCCTATTCATTTTGTTTTACTCATCTGCAATAGAGACTGAACAATTGTCAATTATTTTACGATTTTTCATGTATTTACCGGCACAGTGTAAGCAAACATTAACGATCACGATCGAGCGATATTAATTGTTCCAAACTGTATTAAACTGTCCAATCTGATGATACGACAGTGGCGCAAATGTGGAAGGCGTTAAAGTGGAGCTAAAACTCTGATATAAGGCAGACCCTACTACCACTACAGCCCAACATAACCAACACCTTGTACGGCAGTGCTGAACAACTGAAGAAAACAGCACATTATTTTTCCTTGGCACAGTCTGCAAAAAAGCTTACAGCTCAGCAGAAACGTGACACGACTAAAAGGGTAGAGTCCATGGAGCGTAGGGCTCTCTGAGGGATCAATTACTAAGGTACAAGTAGGTCCATATGAGATATTATCGCCAGTCAATATCATAAAAACCTCACGGCATATGGTAAAAGCCCATATAATGGTTTAGGAAAGAATTCCAGCTTTGACAGTTTTATCTACTAAACCGATATAGCTAAGATAAATTGCCGTTAACCTACTAATATAAGGGAGTTAAGAAAAGCTAATTGCAGGATTTTTTTTCTTTGATAGTATTTTATATTAGGCCTATATCAATTCGCTCTGTCTGTCTATCTGGAATTGTAGCCTACATGCTATTTCTCCCACACCCACGGTATTTGTTGCGCCTAAAAAAATATGAATCAATTAAAAAAAAAACAGTTCAGTTATTATTGATAATTATTTTTGTTTCGTTTTGTGATAGCCTACAACCTTTATGTCCAATAGCGTAGTAGCGTCGTCAGGCCTATTTCAAACCATATAACATCTCCGTATAACCGTTTTCAGTGAAATGTATTCACCATGTTAGTACAAGCTGGTACACATGCATACCCCCCACCTTTTCCTTTTTTTTTTAAAGTCTCACACGTTGTCCACCCCTCATCCTTTTCCAAAAAATTACGTGAGGACATAATTACGTCCCTTGTTCAGCTCTGGAGGAAATAAGAATATATATAAGAGTTGAAATCTTTCAGAGTTGGCTCTTATTGTAAAAAATGGATAAAAAAAAACAACAACTCTCTCTGCAGTGGATATTCACTTAAGAATATTACACAACTAGCGACATGGCTAATATCATTAGTGACCATCACAGAACTGAAGATTAATAAAAAAAAAAAAAAAGTTTAGTAGCAATATTAATAAAACCCTTAATCCAAAAATTCTTGGCTGCATATTCAAATGTAATACAATACTCTGTTAAAGAGCAAGACACAATTTCTAGTCATATAATAGTGAACTCCTTTCTTTCTAAAAGCCATTTCAACAAAGAACTAATTACGTGAGGTATGAGCTTCGGACTTTCATTTGCCAAGATGCAGAGTTCGAACCCTTTCCGATGTCATCCCATATGCCTTCCTGCAGGTGGTTTGGGCTATCATGCATAAATCTTCATTTCTGAAGAAACGTTTGATATGTGTATAACTAACTTCAAACAGTTTAAGTAACATTATTAACATAAAACATTATTATATTCACAGGAAAAACTTGTTCTTTTATAAAGGAATATTTGTAAATTTTTGGCTGCCTAATTTTATAAGACATTTATTTGGTAAAGCATTTCTTGTTGACATCCAGCAGAAGTATTATCGACCACCATATGAGGCAAATGTTCATAGAAGCTGCCACACACTATTTTTCCTTGGCACAGCCTGCAAAAGAGCTCACAGCTCAGCAGCAAAAAGCTGGCTAGAAGAAGAAGAAGAATAGCAGCTGCCTGGATGTTAAAGAAGACTGCTTCTTAGTACTTATCAACTTTAAGATATACATCAGGGCTAGATTTACAAAAGTGTAACACTGAGCAACCTCCACATAAACAATTTTTAAACAAAATGTGCATATCAATTATATGAAAATAAGGGAAATTAGATTAAAATTACAAGTACCAGGTACTCTAATGTTTCTACACAAACATGATTTAAGCGCATTTATATTGAAACTTTAAGAAACACAATTACTGATACAACTTTTAAAAAAAAATAAACCTCTAATCTAATATACATAGCTCAAGACTTTAGCAATGATGATCCTGATTTCAACCCCTGCCATCCTGCAAGAGGTCTTAGCTAGGATGTAAATTTTCAATTCCAAAAGAAAGTCCAAAGCCTATAAAACAAATAAAGTTACCCTTGTTGCACTGCATCCCAAAGGGGAGTGTGCTATCAAGGTTCGACTGTACCAGTTCATAAGTTATAAGGTTTTTGTTTTAAATGGAAGATCAAATATATTTAATTTAAATGTATATCACCTTACAGATTTAACTTCAAACTTGAAAAGAAACACAACCATGAGGTATAATCATGAATTTAATGATTAACAAAATGTATTTACAGTAAATATATCACATTTTTTTAACAAGTTTAAATGGGTTATATTAAATGCCAAAAAAAATGTAACTCGTTACAAATATTAATTTGAAAGGGAAAAAGTTAATACATTTTAAATTCAAGGTATGAAAAAAAATCCTTTGCATATAACATTAAATTTTAATTTCTTTTCCTACCAAACATTATGTTAACCACTACAAAATTTAATTTAGCAGAACTTAGAAATAATAAATGCTATCATAAACTTCAACTATTATTAACAAACTTAGAATAAATGCTATCACAAACTTCAACTATTAACAAATAACCAAAATACACTAACGATATGGCATGTAACCAATTACCATACCTAAACAGAAGAAAAAAAACCCACTCCAACAGAATAATATTACTAAATGGAAAAAAAACAGTAATTAAATTTAACAGCCAAAGGAAATTATTCATTTAATAGCAAAAAGAAAGTTAAAAGTATAAAATTTAAGTAGTTCTATATATATTTGGGTAAAGTCAAAATCAATAATGAAGAAAAGTTCATCAAGACTAGAACATTTTGAGTTGATTAGACAACTCTTGTAACAAGCTGTTTTACACAAAGCAATTTGAGGTGTATTCTTAGACCACAGCCATAGTCCAGTTAAGTCTTGGTCCACTGTGTGATCTGAAAATAGAAAATGATTTTGAATGACCTACAGTTAAAATTTATAATAGTTTAGGTACTTGCTATTCAACATATAACATGGCAGAAACAAAATACAGCCCTAACCTGCAAATATCGTTATGTATTTAAAATGCCAAAGAAAATTTAACAAATAGAATTGCGTGTAGTTTCATAATGGGGGATGGGAAAATCCCTCCTGGCACCCACTTGAGGGGAGCCCCCTAATGAGTGTTTAAATTTTATTTTTACATTAAATATCATGCCATTATCTCATGTCATGATGTTGAATGTCAACATGCAGGGACCGATAAAAATCTGCTAATATAATGTGATGATAACCAATAGAATGATACAAACACTATATCACTTGGTTGTCTATTATCATGACAGACTACACATAGCCTATGTTGGTTATCATAATGCTTTTATATCTATATCTATCTATATCTATATATATAACTGTACAATATCTTTGGACTAGGCCATCACTTCCTAGCTAACAGCCACTGTAAGAATGAATCGATAAGTTTGGTGACATCTAGATTTGCTTTCAGTATTGTTGAGAGAAGTGACATATGCCAAACCTAAAAACAAATCTCAAATGAAAAAAAAAAGAACCCTGTTTTTTTCTTAGATGTCAAGAATTTACTAAATTTTTAAATATAAATATTTATAAGCATTTAAATAAAAAACGGTACAATGTTTACTAATACAACTCTATATGCACAATTTAAATATGTCCATAACTCAAATATGTCTTTTGAAATGACCCAGATTAAATGTATGGATCTTAAATTTAGATCTAGATTCTATAAATGTAGCTCTAGAAAATTCTAGATCTATAAACTTAGATCTAGATCTATAAATTTAGATCTACAAATCTAGATCTATATATATGTATAGATCTAACAAGTTGTTATCTTTGTTGTTGTTTAACAAAAGTTTGTACTTTTTAATACTCATTTTTCTTTTAACTTGTTTTAAATGTAAATCTAAGCCTATTAAGGCTATTAGAATTTCACCTTATGCTAACAAAGGGGGAGTCTTGTGGGAGCGCTGTTACCTCCCCCATTGGGAGTTAAGCATTAACCTGTTTTGGTGTCTAGTAGATTATGAGTCTAATTAATAGACTTATTAGGGCTAGATGATACTGGTTTAGCTAGATCTAGCATATTTTTTAGCTACAAAAATAAAAACAAACAAAAACCCAAATCTGAGAGAAAACCCAATATATAAGATTATACTCTATACAATAACAAAGATGACTGCCCCTTGAACTCCTGCAGAATTACCAGAATTTTAAACTAGATCAAGCATTTTATAATCTATGTCTATGGAAAATGCTGCTGTAACCACTAAATTTCTACATATAATAAATATAAATTCTGCATCCACTTACCAATGAAAGAACAGTTCCAATCATTTTTTATTCTTTTCGGCCTTATTTTCTGTATGTTTGTGTGCATTGTTGATAAGTTTCTGGACATTCTTTCTTGTGTGGCCACTAGGATCTTCGTAGTGGTGCTGTTCAGCCTCTTTCTTGCTCCGTCCTTTTCCACTATGACCATGGTTCTCGTATTTGTCCTGTTCAATGTTGTATTTATCTAATTCGTCAAGGTATTTCTCATCTGCTCCAGACATTTTTTGTGTGGTTATTTCAAAGTAATCAATTTTATTATTATTTTTTTACAAACGTTTAGATCTAAGTATAACGTTACTAGAAAAAGAGAAATGTCTAACGAACATGGGGGTTTAGTCTGCAACGTAGACAGTTGTTTTGATGTTTCCTAATTATCATTGGTTGTTAAAAAGTTGAAAGGTCAAAGTTGATAGATCTAGATCTATCTAGAGTCTGATCGATCATCATGTTCACTTTCATAGAGCTAGTTGAATTTAAAATATTTCAGATAGACTAAGACTATGACTCAAAAAGTATTTTATATAGATCTGCCTATTTAAAAAAATAATATAGGTTTAGATCTATTTATTATTTTTCAACTGACAGATTAATGACAATGAAAGATAAAACTGAAAAATCACCAGCTAATCGTTCATGTAAACAATGTCAAGGCTAAAGGTTGAAAAAAAAAAAAAAAAAAGGAAACACTCTTTAAAGAAAAAAAATCAGGAAACACTCTTTGACAACAATGGCCTGTTTCTGATATTTATTCAATAAGTCAAATGATAATTGTAAGTGTAATACCTAGATCTAGATCTGGTAAAATATTATAGTTTTATTGAGTCTAATAATCATTAAATTTAGAAAGCCTTCTGAATAGAAGGCTTAAAAGTAAAGTAGTAATTATTCATAAAACACTGAACCATAGTTAAAAGACACAAAGACGACAAGGATAAAATATCTGATCATAAAACAAATAAAGGCCCATTTCTCGTTCCATTGCTAGGACACATTTGTACAAGTGCTCCCTCTTCCCTAGTGCTATTAGACTTATTAGAGCATGAAATGGGTTGCCTGAGCTAGCCAGGAAAACCAGTGACTTGGCAGAATTTAAGTCATTGGTTAATTACTAAATATGCATGAGTAAATGCGTAGGCGTAGGACGTAATCATCTTCTTTTTTGAAGTAACGTCTGTATTATATAAGATGAGAAGTCTATTCTAGAGAGTATTCTAGATCTAAAGTAAATCTAGAATCTAGCCAGCTAATTATCCGATAGTTATATAGTAATAATATAGTATTAAGTATAAATTTAAGATAATAGACTACTCGCGTGACTATTACACTATAGACTGTATACTGTTTAACTCACTAATTAACATGTATGATTTGATTGACACATGAAATGTAGGATTTGAATATTTTCTCTTTTGAAGTAGCATCTGTAGTCTATAAGTAAGATGAGGCAATGATAGAATTAGAATCATCAATGTCTTATTCAAACTTAAATCTAGATCTAGTTATTGTCTAGCAAGATCATTAGTAGATCTTCAGTTATAATGAATTTTTGTAATAAAAGGGCTAAAAATCAATACTTAAGCTGTTAAACTTTCTAAATTAAAGTGTTGTTTTTTCCTAATCTACAAATTGTATGTTTCAGGAAAACTAAAGTTTCTCTCTGCACACACTCACATATTAAAATGGAAAGTGATGAAGAAGAGGATTCAAACTCATTGCTTTCTCTTTCCCATTCCCTCCTCCAGACTGATAATGGATCTACAATGACCCTCACAACAAATCAAACAAACACATGGTCCTCCTCAGCTGATGGGGCTGTGAGTGATATGGTGAATCAATTCTCACCAGTCTCCCCAGCTGATAGTTACCACGGCCAAGTACTAGCTGCCAGCAATGATGATGGCTTCAATAGGTTTTACAACTTTAGGTCATCTGAAAATCACCAGCAGGTGAACAAGAGTAGTTCATTCATACGCACTGACTCCAATGCTATTTCTGTTGACAGCAGCTTCCAATCATTGACAAGGATTAACACAGGGGATTTCAGCCATTCTGGCAGTGGAGCAGGTCATGGAAGTGGGTTCTTTGACCAAACATTAGATGCCAGGGGCAGTGAGGAGTATATCAATAAAGATCCTGAAAATTCATTTCGAAGTAACCAGTATGAACATATTCCACAGACTCGGTTGGATAGCACTACAAAAGCAAACCAAACCAACTTTAACCATAATGAAGGATACGACAATATTATGAACATCTCCATAGCATCTGAAAGTGATGGGAAAATGGCAAGTCTTTCTCAATTTTTTTTTTTTCAAAATTAAACACACAAAAAATTCATGAATTCAATGTCATTATTTTAAGGATTCAACTGTTACCAAATATTTTTTTTATTGTATGGCCTAGATATAAAATCATACATGGTCATAGTAAAACATTTCTTACCTTCTGGTCACCAATCAACTGCCTTGTTTTCCTTATGAAAAGAGTTAAATAATATCCCTTTATGGTGTTCTGCAGTTTGGTCACCAACACTATGTGTTAGTAAGTCCATGCAGCTAACTATAGAAAAAAAAGATTGTAATAATAGAAAGGATCCTTTTCTATTATTTTATTGCAGAAACTTCCTAACTATTTTCAGAAATTATATGAGCTTCCCCCCCCCCCCCCCCCCCCCCCCCCCCCCCCCAGCTCTATTTAAAGCCATTGGGTTAGTGTTGATTGCTGATTCTTCCATTATTAATAATTATTCCTGTCCATTTTGGAAAAGAGTAATAATGACATCATATTCTGCTGCACCATTGTGAGTGTGAGTGATCATGTTGAACACAATCCAATTCACCACATTAATTTATTTATTTTTAAACATTGATACAAGTCTTTTTTCATGAAAGAATCAGTGTGTAGTAGTTTACATTTGGAGGAAGCATCTTACCATTATTTTGTCAAAAAAAACAACTTGTATAGTTTCTTCCCAATGTTCATTTTTTGTCACTACAAGTCCTGATTTTGGCTTTACATTTTTGTTCTGGTAACATTTATATTCTGTAAAACAATTTTATGCTATTTGTATTTCATTTTTGTTTTTTCACAGGATATATTTGAGTCTAGAACCAGACAAAATAATTTCATTAAGGACATTGACAATTTCTATGAACAATCCTTGAATAAATCATCAATGAAATCTGGGCCGAATAATGACATTTTACTGGACCGAAAGCATGTGGAGTTGTCTAATTTTGATGTTTTTGATGATTTTCCTTCAAGTAAATTAGATGCATCTTTAGTTACACGAATCAATCAGCAGGGTTCCTTTCACCATCAGCAAGGAGGTTTTGACATGTGCCAAACTTCATCAGTTCCTAAGCATTCGGCATTAATTTCTTTTCTAAATAGTGGCTCCCAACTCATTAACTCATCAACCAGCATAGAATCAACCTCCAAAAGAATCCCTCCTATCCCATGCTCAGGATTCAATGGTTTCAATATAAATGAATATGTTAGGTCAGGGTCCTCATCGCAAAAAAAACCCAGCTTTATTCAAAGCAATGAGATCCCTTCAGATTTTCAACCAGTTTTTCACAGTGATTTTACTGGCCAACAAAAATTATCTCCAGAACCTCATGTGAACTTTGATCATTCAAACCTAGCAGATAATCAAACAATCTCCAGGCAGCAAAGCAAGTCTCTGCAGGAACCTAAAGACTATGTCAATAAATGGAGCGGTCGTCCAAGAGCCCATCGGAAAATGGCAAGACTTTTAGGTAGTGATGTAAAGGAACAGTTTAATATTCAAGAAACCTCCAAATCTTCTAATGGATCAGTCTCCCACGGTAAAAACTCTTATCAGCCAGTTCTTCAGAATGACTTTGCCAGCAATGGACGCAACTTTTTGACCATGGATGAAGAACTGGATATTCGATCAAGTCAGCAACAAGAGAGACAGTTTCTAAGAAAAGGTGAAACACTAACCCGCAATCAAATTTCACAAAGAGAACTGGGTTTCATCCAGTCTGCAGCATTTTCATTAGATGCAACTAGTATGTCATCTTCATCGACTAAAGACTCTATGAATAACATACTGGCTAATCAGCAGTTTCTGATTCAATCTCAACTTGATCTAGACTTTCATTCTTCACTTTCACAGAGAGATATTGATCTGAGCCCACATTTTGGATTGCAAACAGTATCAAAGGAGTTTGAAGCAGATCAATCCAATGTCAGTGCTGGGCAAGACTTAATCACTTTTGAACAGTCTCATTTGCAGCACATCAATCAACAAGATTTGTCTCTAACAGACAATTTGGGCCTTGGGTCACACCATTCTCAAGAGCTCAACTTGGATGCTTACTTTGCTACACCTAGCGAAAAGGAAGTGACATTTGGAAGGAAGAGTGCCTCTGACGTTCAGAGAGACAACAGTGACACAGCCGACTTCAACATAGAGGAGTTCATGAACCACAAGGACATTGGTCAGGTTTATTTTGATAGATCAGACCTACCCCAGGACATGACTCTCTATCAGAAGACTGAAAAACAAGTGTCTTCTGAAATTCCCATGGTAACCAAAGATAAACTAAGGACTCACCACTCCATTATGGATAAACAGAGTGACATTTCTGAATTGCAAAAAGAACTGACGAAAACCTCAGCTAAAGAGAGCATGAAAGGGGTGAGAACTCCTAGGGATATAAACAGGGCTTTGGAAATACTTCAAGGGCTTCAGGAGCATGAACAAGAAGAAGAGAGACGCAAGGCATTTCAACTGCGCCAGCAGCTGTATCAAAGTTCTGCGATTGGTGCCAGTCCAAAAAAGACATTTCACAACAAGCACCTAGTTGAGCAGATGGGCATTTCCATTCAGCCTTTTCTTGGGCAGTCATCCCACTTTATTGAGGACCAGTCTGTTAACAATCTGTTGGACCAATCACAACTCATTAATGATGCTCATCAAGATGGAAATGTGTTGCTAACCCAATACCAGCAGAAGAGTTTCATCCCTGTTCACCAGCCAAACATTGTAAATGGACAGAATAAAAAAGATTCTCAAAATTCCCACCAAAATGTCAGTGACTTAACATACCATGCAGTGAAAAAATTTCCAAACTCAATGAAAGACATGAGTCAAAGCACTAGTGTATTTATCAATCAGCATTCCAACCTTGCTTCCATGTTAACTGCAAACAACACAGTCATCTCAGAATTGCAAAACCAAGAGCCCAGATCAGTTCACTTTCAAGGCCAGCAGACAGAGCTAGACTCCCTGGCTGGAAAGATCCAGTCTCACCTTGGAAACTTAGGAGCTGAACCAACAGCTAAGAGGCGGAATGAGTCTGTCTTAATTGAGAACAGAGACAAGAAAATCAGGGTTGCAGATGCTAACACACAAATCCTAGAAGACTTCTATGTGTCTGCTAGTTCAAGGCAGCAAGAAGATCTTCTGATGTCATCTCGCAAGAGTCTGTATGCCATGATGACTAGGGAAGAATTTTGTGATGCAGTTCTTTCGACACCTAAGCAAACAGTCAAGGTATGTTGCTAACAACTAAAGTTCTTATGTTTAGAGCTTGTAAAGAAATATTAATGATAGTCCACAGAATCTGCTAAAAACTAAGTCAAATTTTCACAACAGATTGGTTCAGCTACACTGTAAAATGTATTGAAAAACATCATATAATATGTATAAAAATTGAAAGAGAAATTGAAATTGGTTCAGGCCTTTTTTATTTGTATTAAACAAAAAAAAGTATCTGAGCTATTTATTCATGTTTTTAATTTGACATCATTTTTACAAAATGATAGAGGCATCTCTTTTTTATGATTAAGATTCTCTTAATGGGCATTCATTCCAAGCATTATTAACGGTTCTGACTTTTTTTAATGCCCACTTCTTTGTTCTAAAAATAAAGCTTTATTTTGAATGGATGGATCTGATAAATTTTATTTTAGTTTGACTTTTTCTTTCATCAAAAAATTATCATAGCAGTTGTTGTTTTTTTTCATTAAAAACATTCTTTTGTACATTGTAATAGCAATAGATAACTTGATATGTTTTGTCTTGCAGATTCATCAAGCTGTCCTGTGTTCCATGAGCCAGTACCTCTCCACTCTCCTCTTGAACATGAAGCCCAATCCTTCCACAGTGGCTGCAAGCTCAGAGCCCATCTCCCCGTCAACTTTCTACTTCTCCAACTCAGTCTCCAATCAAGGGGTCCTACTTCTGGTCAACTGCGAAACCATCAAGCCCAGCTCTATTTCTGCCTTCCTAGTTTTCATCTACCTGGGCAAAACGGAATTCAGCGAGAGCAACATCCTTGACCTCTACATTCTGGCTTGCAGTCTGAAGGTAACGTCTCTGGAGGACCTCTGCAAGAAGTTTATGTGGTCGACGCAGATGCCGGAGGATCACATCAAAGTGCCGCAGCTTTTGGTGTTTAGCCACAAATCAGAAACCAAGGACCAGTCCAGCATGGCAGAACTGGGGGCTCCAAAAGTCTTTGAAGATAAAAGCATTAACACAGTTTCAAATGTAAAATACATGGAGGTCTCTACTCAGACGGACAGATCAACTACTGAGTCAGGTGGAGGAGGTCAGGAGGAGTGGGTCATGCTGAAGAAAACAAAACAAAAAACAGTGTCCCCATCGAAAGGTCCTCTCTTGAACAAAAGCAATCAGAGCTGTGAAAACATAGTTAGTTGTAAAGTTGGCAAAAAAGGATGGCTTTCTCCCAAAAAACACAAACTAGAAAGTCCTTCAGAAGTGGTACACGCATCAAAGGATGACTTCTTAAAAATCGGCAACATTGAGGTCTCTAAAGTAAAGGATGCTGTTCAAAGACTAGAAGAGAAAAATGCTTCTAATCAACAAACATTTTTTCAGTTGGTTGACACAGAACAAAGTGCTGAAACCAACACTGACGCTCCAGAGAAATCATTTGGCATTAATTTTCCTCTGGAATGTCAGAAAAAGCTACCAGCAGGAAGCCCTTTGTCTCACAGTGGTCCCTCACTCCATAAACGAACCACGGTGGAAATAGCAGCAGCTGCTGCAGCGGCTAAGCTGTCTGCTCACTCTTATGGGACCAGGCTTGCGAGAGGTAACGGAAGACCCCCATCATACACTGCTCTGGCATCTGTTCAAGAAAAAAAGAAAACTATGAGCCAGAAAGAGAAAGCAATCACCGCAGTTTCCAAGAAGAAAGACTTCATCAAATCTAATCCCCCAATTGAATACAGCCAGAGCCATAATAATGTCCAATTACCAACCACAGAATCCTTTCAGGCCATCTTAGAGAATAAATGTGAGGAAAAGATTAACACTAATAAGTCAGCTAGCAACACATCAAATCTATCAGTCAAGAGGCCTTTTAAAAAAAGTATTGTTCACAGGACTCAGAAAGATGAATTCTTAAGAAATGCCTTCACTAAGGATACTTTCTTAGACACAGAAAGTGTAATTGTTAAAAGTGACATCAACTCAGCGTTGATGAACGAATACATGGACACTGGGGATGGAAATGACTGTACTTTCATTGATTCCATTGTCAACACTATTGAAGCAGAAAACATGGATTTCCAGAAAGCCATCAGTGACCTTGACAATGAACTTAATAGATCACCGCCTCCAGCTCCCACACCGGTAAGCTCATCTGTGTCATCCACATCTTTGGCGTCTCCACTCAAGTCTCCACAACTATCCCTGGCAACCTCAGAGTCATCGTCTCCTGTTAAAGCAAAGTCAACGCCCCAAGGTTTCAGAAAGAGGCTCATCCATATGATGAACTCTGAAAATAGCACGTTTCTACAAGTTGCATTGCCAGTGTCTCAGTCACAAGCAGCCATGACCCTGAGCAGTAGTCAGATTGATGCACAAGCTTCTGTCTTTCAACCATCTCCAGAAGTAACTTTAAACAACTGTCAGCCTGAACCAAAGCAATCTTCCTCTACCGGGGAAATGACTCTACCTTCAAAGCTAAACTTGGACCTAACAAAGCCTCTAAACAAAAGTTCTTCCACTTGTTCAGAGGCCATTCTTTATAACTTAAAGGAAAACTATTCTTGTGCTAACAGTTATCTCCAAAATATAGAAGAAGAAGATTTAGAATCTCCCATTCAAAATAAACATAGTGTCAGTCTTTTGGAATCTTCTCTTAACAAACACACTCTAATGAATGCAATGGAAGCGTGTGATATTGTAAATACATCAGCATTAAAGACTCAAGACAATGGTATTACATTTTTTAAAAATAAAACAAAGCTTTTTTTATCTGTACTTTGCTAAGTGAGATATGTTTTGTAGTTATTTTACTAGTTTTGACCTATGAAGAGAAAGATTATTACATGACCTATAATAATAAGGCTTGTCTTCAAGTCCGAAGATTAATGAGGAATTCAGTATTTCCCATGGCTACACAGCCCCCTACATCCAGGCAAGCATAACCATTGTCCGCCGGTGGTCACTTAAGATTTTCTTTTCATCGTCTGCGTCTGTCTTCAGCAGCAGATTTGTTTCGGTCTCAAATGCTTAAATGAGTGACCTTCAACTGTCTCGTTCTGAGGCTGCATTCAACCAGGTGCTCTCTTCTATGTCAGCTAAGGCAAGTTGGCGCCTAAGCTGGTCTTAAAAGCCTTTTTGTGGGGCATACGACCTATAACTCTACTTGTATACCTGTTCTTCGCTAGATTGAATTAGTTGATGTGCTTTATATTGTTACTAAATTTGGGCTGGTATCCCTTTTTTTTTTTTTCTCCTACACTATAATCCTTTCCCAAACACACTTTAGGTCTTTGAATTTTAGTATCCACGCCCAAAATAAAATAGTCCTACATGTATTCTCTGGCTATTCTTTGTCTCTTATATCTACCCTAAGGTCAATGTTAGTCAACAATCACAAAGAGGAGTGGCTCAAACAATGGGCATCGGAAAACACGGGCAGAGCTATGTACAAAGAAATGACCATGCCAAACTAACTGGACAGTATTAGCTTCCTCTCCTGCAAAGAGCAATCTACAATTTTCCAACTAAGAACAGGACACACACCTCTGTTAATTACCATCTGAACAAAATAAATTCCTTACAACTCCCCCTTTGCAGACACTGCGCCCACCCTTATGAAATTTTAAACCATATCCTCTTTGAATGCCCCTTCCTAATCCACCTTAGGCAGACCCTACTACCACTACAGCACAACATAACCAACACCCTGTATGGCAGTGCTAAACAACTGAAGAAAACAGCACACTATTTTTCCTTGGCACAGTCTGCAAAAGAGCTTACAGTCAGCAGCAAAAAGCTGGCTAGAAGAAGAAGAAGAATCTCTGATATCTAGATACATTTAGGTTTAGCCTCCAAAACAGTCCCTTTCACATTTAAAAAAAAAACAACACTTGCACAGCCTTTTTGTTTGTTTTTTTTTAGGGTAAAAAAAAAGGATTATCAGTTTTTATGAAATGTCTACAATCCTGGATTAACTATCCTAAGACAGCAATTCAGTGTTTTCTGGAAGGAAAAAAAATGATGTATTATCATTTAGTGCTAAAAAAAAAAATATTTAGCTTTTATTAAGATTTATTGGGATGAATAAATAAAGAAAGCATTATTTTGGGAAAATTAACAGCTGGTCATTTTGAATGTGAAAATTGCTTCTAAAGTTGTTTCAAGTATATGTTCAGTAACAACAGGTTCAAATGTCTTTCCTTTTTCTTCCCCAAGTGGGAAATAAGTGATGAGTGTGTCAGAATGTTGTTACTTTTGCTTAGTTGTGATGCGGGAAGTAACCTTTCTCTTCAGTTTTTAAGCTAATTCAACTCATTCATTTCAGCTGTGTCATCACCCCTCAGCAATTTTTCTCTGATGACAGACAGAGATCTAGGATTGAAAGATAGCCAGATTCAAAGCTTTGATCACAAGATATTCAAACGAAAGAAGAAAATCAAAGTCAGGTAAAACAAGTAGACTTTTGAACAAAATATCATTCTCCTACCATTTTTTTTTTCTCTGAAGCATTTCCGCTTCCTCCTTGACCTTACAGCTCTTAATTGTATTAGCTATAGTAGATTGTGGTATTTTAAACTATGCTTTGAATTGTTTACAATTCTCTGATCATTCTTAAACCTTTTTTTTTATTTATTTAGTTTTGCTACCTTGCTATAAACTTTTTTCCATCAAGAAGTTCAGGCCTTAATTTGATCCATAAGTCTGCCTTGATCTTTTGAGTTAATTTAATGATAGCTTTGCACAACTGGGGGGCATGGTGGCTGAGTGGTAAAGTGCTTGGCTTCCGAACTGTGAGGTCCCAGGTTCTAATCTCATTGAAGACTAGGATTTTTAATTTCAGTATTTTTAGGACACCCCTGAGTCCATCCAACTCTAATGTGTGCCTGAGTAGTTTGGGAAAATAAAGACGGTTAGTTGTTGCACTGTCCACATGACACATTTAGCCATGACCTTTACACCATCTGCCAGTTGTTGCACTGGCCACATTACACCCTTGGCCTTAACCTTTACATCATCTGCCCTATAGATAGGAAGGTCTGAAAGACAAACATTACTTTTTATTGCACAATTATTTTCAATTTCAGAAAGCTGCCTGTGTCTGAGGTAGAACTTCTGACACCAAAAAGCAAGAAATGTGACGGTGAGAACAGTTTGACTAAAGCAAGACAAAGGAAGGTCACCGGAAGTGATTCTGAAGGTGGAGGAGGAGGCAGACTTAAAAAATTTTCTGCCGACAGACCTCAGACACAGGCAAATGTCAGGCCGCCACCCAAGAAACGAGCCAAGATGGAGCTCGAGCTGATGAAAGCAGCCAATGAAGTAAAAACCAAAAATGTGGACACAAAGATGCAAGAGCTAGAAAAATGTTGTGTTAGTGAAAATGCAAGTGATGCTTCTACACCAACTTGTGCAGTCCAGGAGAATGGGCTTGCAACGATTGTGGAAGTCACTTCTGATAGAAATAGGACAACAGTTGATCAAGTGAGTGAAAGATACATGTCCTCTTTTATTTAAAATATTATCATCATGTTTTTTTTTTCCTGGGATTATTTTAAGACCAAAAAAAAAAGTCATATATGTTCGCTTTAAACTAGTTTATTTGACTTATCATATTCAACTCAATCTCTCACCTCATTTCATTCAATGAAAACACGGAGGCATATTGGTATTACTTAATGGTAAGACATAAATTGGTAAACATAATAGTGGAAATGGCAACATTTAATTTGCTAGACTAAAAAATAATTTTTTATAAATATTATAACAGATGGCTGCCTGGCCATGTGCCTGTTGTCTTCATGGTTTCAATTTACCCTTCGTGCTGCAAGACTCGGCAATCCTACTTGAAATTTTTTACATATAATCTTCATTTCTCTCTGATAATTTTAGAATAAAAATTTTAACTATAACAATTTAAAGAACATTAATTATTTTTGATGGACTAATTCAACTTAACATGTTTTGACTGTCAAAATTTTTTTAACAAAACATACAACTCCTTAGGCAAGAGGTGCCCATTGATAACACAGCCTTGACATTTGTACACATAGTGAATGCTTTTCATTGTTTGGGTTGGAAACCAGTTTATCTACCCTGTAAAATATGTGAATGAAATTAAAGAAATATCTAACATGATTTCTAAGGCTCTTTGTTTACAACTATATAGGTAGCACATCCTCGGCCAGAAATATTTGAGCCCCAGGCAACAAAGATACCTCTGAGTACACCCAGCTCTAATGGGTACCTTACATTAGTTGGGGAAAGAAAAGGCTGTTGGTCGTTGTGCTGGCCACATGATTCATTAACCATCAGCCATAGAAACAGATGAATTTTAAATCATCTGCCCTACAGACAACTTAGACGACTAGGTATTTGTAGACCCCTCTGCCTTCCCATATGTTAAAAACTTTCAAATATGTACTAGAGGCTTTTCATTTTTTAAAAGCCTGAAGGAGCTCCCCAACTGTTGGGGACCCGGACTAACCCTGTCTGTCCTCCCTGGTGGCAGTTCTGAGTTTAGCAAGACAAACACTTTGAAAGATATCATCGATTATGTTCTCAGAAACCACCAATGAACAAAGTTGGACAAAATCTGAACAAATCTTCATTGAGCCCCACTGACCAAAGCATCATTGAAAAGGACAACACATTTTTAGAAGAGACCAAGCTGACCTCCATGCTGGAGAGCAAAATTAAAAAGACCAACTGTAAGAAGCCAATCACCTGCACTCTTTGCCAGTCTAAGTTCCGTAGGGCACGTCGTGCTGTGAAGCATGTTTTAAACCATGGTGTCAGCAGCAGTGATGTGATGGACAACATCAGTTTTGGGCAAGGGGAGGAACAGGAGGTAAGTTTAATGTACATCAATTAGATTCGTATTAGATGTTTGCATGTTTGTTGAACAAGAAGCTTTTTTTGTACAGAGATATGCATTCATGTTAGATCTTAACGTATTTGTTTGTTTCATGATTTATATAGATCATAGTTTTTTTTTTCTTCCCCTTTTTTTTTTCTCTCATACATTACAGACATTACATTCCCTTTTTCGTTATTAATAAAACACAGGAGGGTGAAAAAAAATGTGTGTGATAAATTGCTATTGTTGCCCAGATCATTCATTTCTCCATAGAAGTGGTATTTAAGAACTCATAAAATTGAAGATTTAAATATTGATCTAGTCAAATGGATTTCTATGGCTTTTACTCTTTTAATTTAATGTGGTCCTTAGGTTTGGCTGTTTTTCTAGTCTCATCTGCTTAAAGTAAATGTGATGGGTTGTGCTGGCCACACAGCACCCTGGTAAACAACTGACAACAGAAATGTATTATTTGATGGTCTATTCTTGTAGGGAAAAACAACTTTACATGACTTATCTAAAGAACTAATTACAAATATTGGTTCAGTATAATGCTTTTAAAAGTTGCTAACCTGAAATAGAGTTGTAACAATGTTTTAAAGTGGTGAATACCTTTTATTTTGTGTATTTTCCGAAGATAAATCTGTGTTGACCCAATGTTCAAAGTCTGCTGGAGATGCTTGCTTAGTTGAAGAAATAACCCAATGCCTCTTTACAAAATAGAATCATTGTTGTAGAAATCATGAAAATGTTGAGCACACACTATATATATCAAGCTTCTTTTTCTTCATTCTCAAATTGAAGGGTTCAGATGACTTTACCAATATCTGACATAAACTGTGCAGTGGTTTCCAGATCAGGCAGTTTTTCTTCTATTGGGTGTTTTGGGGCCAGTGTCCTGCTCTGGCCACTTAATGAAGCATGCAGCCCTGAAGGACATGGTTGGCACTTTCGGGCAACACTCTACAAGGGCAAATCTCCCTAGCCCCAACCCTGCGGCTCCGAAATAAATGTTGTCTCACCCCACTGCTTCTGGCCCTGAGGTGAAAAACCAGTAGCTGGTCATGACAGGATAGCTTGTAATAGATGTTTATATATCAAGCAATTGTGAGCAGGTCAGGGGGCGAAGGAGACCTTTTTCTGCTCAACAAGAATTTTATAAATTGTAGACAGATGTTAGCGCTACTGGGTGGGCCAGCTACCCACAGACCAGTGGTCTACACAGGAAAAAGATCCAGAAACTGCAGCACCCATTCTATTTATAGAGCCAGGTCATGACTGATATAAACTAACTTTAAAGTTACAGATCTGACCGGATGGCACGCATACAACTTAGCACTATAAAACTAATTAAAAATAAAAATCATAGGGCCAGCTCACACGATAATACACTTTAAAATTCAAATTTAATAATACATTGATGAGACTTAACATGAAGCTTGAACCTTATAGACTCAATTAAATGTATTTTGGACCCCAAACTAAGCTCATCTGTTTTATTTATAGTTTGCCCCTATTTCAGAAATAGAAAGTTCATGAATGTTTAAGTACAGGAAATTATCTCCCTTGTGCTATTAACTCTTCTGTGTAGAAACCCAAAGCTACTAGTAGCCAATGTGTAAAAAAAAATTCCTGTTTACATTTCTGTGGCAACCTAGATGACAATAATCAAATATTTTATACCTGTGGTTGCTCCAGGCCTGCGGTGTGTGTGGCTATGTCACCAAGGACCAGAGCTACCATTACATGCACTACCACAAGTATTTCAAACATGGCATCCCTCTCCCCATGGGCTGGAAAGCTGACCGCTGTGAGATCTGTGGGAAGGAGTGCTTCAACAAGTTCCAGCTGAAAGAGCACATGCACACACACAAGGAGGGTCAAGGCTACATCTGCTGGATCTGTGGCCAGGTAATGTTTTGTTTATTTTTTTAGTTACAAAAGCACTATTTGAGGATTAATACATAGATTTAAATCTTCTCATTTGAGATGAAACATTAATTCTTAGTCGCAAGAAGTTGAGGTAACATTTCAGTCAGTTCCAGGATTGATATGCACATTTTTAACAAAAAAAGCAATTTAAAAAAAAGTCTCAGGCTAATTAAAATCAGCTTTCAACAAATAAAAAATTATTTATTTATTTATTGCAAAATTAGAGGTCCTCTTTCTGCACAATAGGAAGAAATCTGGCTAACTTGGAAAAAAAGAATTACTGACACTTTAGAACAAAAACTGTTATAAATAATTATAAAGTAATAAATAAATTCAAATGAAACCATTTATATAATTGTGCTGTTATAATTTTATTCTAATGTAAAGCTAGAAGTTGTAAACTACAGGTTATCACTGCTCTTTAGTTACCCTGAAAATATATAAATATCTATGATGTACTCTATGTATCTTTTCTACTTATCAGTTTGAATTCAACATGAACTTAATCTTAATAATCACATAATATCTCTTTTTCAAGGTTTTAATGTGCCAAACTTTTAGGCTATTATTTTTTTTTAGTTCTTTTATTTTAGTTTAGAATTTAGTTTAAAAAAAGGCTTGCTTATAAAGGTAGATCTAAAAATATTACTATATGAATGCCAAAGCTTGATAATAAGGATTGTATTGATGGTCCATTGCATCAGTGGATTAAAGATTTTCTGATAGGGAGAGAACTAACTGTAATAATAAATGGCTCTAAATCAACACCGATAACAGTAAACTCAGGTGTTCCTCAAGGAACAGTCTTGGGTCCACTACTATTTTTAATTTACATAAACGATTTTCAGGAACAAAAGTCAGATTATTCGCAGATGATTGCATAATATATAGAACAATAAAAACAACACAAGATACAGAAATTTTACAAAGAGAATTAGATGAATTACAGAAATGGGAATCAAATTGGAGCATGTCTTTCCACCCAGAAAAATGTCAGTTGTTAAGAGTAACAAAAAAACTAAAACAAATCAATTCCACTTATCTTATTCATGGTAAACCAGTAACACAAACTAAAAACACAAAATACCTAGGTGTTATAATTAATGAAAAACAGTCATGGAATTCCCATATTGATGAAACTATCAAAAAATCAAACAAAGCATTAGGGTTTATTAAAAGAAATTTCTATAAATCAAATAAGAACATAAAACTAAAATGTTATTTAACCTTGGTTAGGCCAATAATAGAATATGCATCCTCTGTTTGGGACCCCCCAACTCAAGAAAGCCTTAAGAAACTGGAACAGACACTAAATAGAGCAGTGAGATTCATAACAAATGAATATTCACACTTGACTAGAGTAACACCTTTAGTTAAATCACTAAATTTAGAAAGCCTTCAGGATAGAAGACTTAAAAGTAAAGTAGCAATTATACATAAAACACTGAACCATTATCTTCAAATACAAAAACAAAATTTAATAAAATACTCAGAAAGGCACAAAAATAAAGGCATATTCCTCATCCCATATGCTAGGACAAATTTGTACAAATACTCCTTCTTCCCTAGTGCTATTAGAGCATGGAATGGGTTGCCTGAGCAAAACCAGTGACTTGGCAGAATTTAAGTCATTGGTTAATATGCATGACGCGTAGGACGTAATCATCTTCTTTTTTGAAGTAACGTCTGTATTATATAAGATAAGTAGATAAGATAATATAATTTTTGAAAACTTACTTTATTTTATTAGGTTTTATAGATCTATATAAAAAGTATACAGGTTTTCTAATAAAGAAAAATTATTAAAAGATGACCTAATTACAATTCTGGTTTTATTTGATTTAGAGTTTTAGATCCAGGAACTGTTTCAACAGCCATGTGTTCCACAAGCACAACCAAATACGTAAATATAAATGTAAAGTTTGTGAGAAATGCTTTAAAACCTGGACACAGTTGAAAGTTCATGTCAGGTCACACACAGGTATGTTTAAGCTATTAGAACATTGAGAAACCACCATAGATAATTTTTTTTTTACTTTTTCACTACTATAAGGGCACTTTATGTTTAAAATATGAACTAAAAGATGTTCCTAAAAGACCCAAAAAATTAATAATGTCCATATCACACTAGGGTGGTTGTCTGGTCAGACTTTCATTATGATGGCCCTGAGTTTGAAACCTGCCTGCTGTCATCCCCTGCTGTCAATTCTGAAAAAATGTCCAAAACTTATGAAACAAAACATTATTGCCTCGATCTTTCATTTTACCCTTCTTATAACAATAGTAAGGCTTGTCTTCGAGTCCCAAGATTATTGAGGAGGAGAATCTTTTATGTGGCTACACTGTCCCAGCTGCAATCTTCATATTTTGCCACTTCCACTGCAGACATGACTTAAGTCCACCTGTGGTCGATTTGAGATTAAAAGGAAATCCACTGCCAAGGACAGATGTAGACAGCAAAAAGAGAACATAAACCCTCCTTATACAAACTTCCTGATTGACTTCATTCTGACATTTCAACATGCTTTGTTCAGACACTTCTTTCAGTCTCTTCTGTCACCACTTCACTGGCCAAATATATAGGTCACACATTCTAGTGTCGCTTCATTTTCTGTCTCAGGCGAGCGCCCATTCTCCTGCACCGAGTGTGAACATCGCAGTAGCACACAGGGAAACATGAGGCTCCATCTCACCACTCATGGTCTTGGCAAGGACAAGATTCAGGAGCTGATGGAAAAGGTAAACCATTTCTAAAAGCACTTTTTTTCTTTTCTTCTTTTCCTTGGCGCATCAGAGACAGATGAAATGTATTATGGGTATTTGTTTTTAGCCTTTGATAAAAAGCAAAAAGAATGATTTTTTTAAAAATATTTTAATGACCAGAGAGGTGGAATGCTGGCCATGAGATACATGCTTTTGATGGACTCAAGCTATAGCTGACATCAATTAAAATTCTCTGTAATTTTTATCTTGGTAATAATACTTTTCTTTTTTTTTAAGAAAGTTCATAAAAAATGTATAAAATTTATTTCCTATTGGGAACTAAATTGACCACTAATAATATTTAACTGTAAAGCTAAGTGCTGAAACAATGAGATATACAGATAAAAATAGAGCCATTGTTTGTCTTATATATACCTAACGACTGTCCATATCAGCTCTGTTAAAATCATTGGAGAGGCTGAGTGTGGCAAGGTGAAGATGGGGCTGGTCTGTGCATGTGACTTTTGACTTCTAGCTGTATGCTTACGAATGCCACAGATCAGAAAGACATTTTTTTAGACATCTGAATGGTGTAGTGGTTAGTTTTCCAGCACTGCGTTCCTGCTTGTTGGAATTGATGTACTAGAGGGTCACTGGTTTGTGCCCTAGTCAGTGCAGTCCCTACTTTCATTATATTTAATTAATCATTTTCTCTCATTAAAGAAATTTGGTCCCTAGTGCTGCCTTTATGTAATAAGCATTCATAATAATTATTAGTCCCTTTTTTAATGCTACTTTTGAAATATGGAGCACAGATAATTTAGCATTGCAAAAAAAAAAAATGTGTTTCTGATGAAAATGTTTTTACCTGATTGCACTTTGCAATGTTATTGATTAAATTACAGAACTTGTAAGTGAAGGTTTAGGACTGACTACTGACTCAGAACATGACTCTTATTTAACTAACTTGATTTCAGTCTGATTAAGGGATATTTCATTTGTCTAGTGTGTGTCTGGGGGGGGACAAGCTGCACTTCGGCATGTTTTGGGGTAAATTATCCACACTTTCATAAAGTCATGTGAGGTGCAAAGGCTATTAAAGCCTGCATAAGATGTTATGCACATATTTATGTTTGCCTATTGAGTCATTGCCAATTCACTGAGATGTCTATGAAGAAACATTTTATTGTAATGCAGTAATTCCAGTTGAAGCCAAGTGGTAAAGTAACAACATATTGATTGATTACCAGTGCAACATTTTTTTTTATGATGACTTTTGTAACAATTTTATTAATAAAAAGACATCAATTCAATCTAATTCTAAGACAATTACATTTGGCAATTATTATGATTGAACTTGTTTTCCTATTGAGGCCACTTTTCTAAGAATAATTTTTTACATTGATGAAATTTTCAAAAAAAAATCATTAAAGCCATATTTTAAATAAAATACATATAAGAACAGCTTGTATTAGGTTACAGGATTTGCTGTCTTATTTTCATTTAGTATATTTATTATAGTAAAAAATTATAGTAATAAAATGATTATGTATTTATGTTTGTATTGAGGACCTCTTACTTGTCTTTAAAAAAATAGCAATGATTTTATGTACTGCAAAGCATTTTATAATAATGTCTCAAGTGAAAGAATATTTAGTTGTTTTTTTTAGAGTATGCATTGATAATAAAAACTAAAAATGTTTCCATTACTTGATAATTCATTTTATTTAGAAAAAAAAAACATAGGACTATCAAATCTTGACTAAACATTCTCTAGGACAACACAGGACTATCAAATCCTACCTAAAAATTCATTTAAAAACATGTTTATAAAAGTGGTTTTTGGTTTACAAACATTGTATCTACAATTCAACAGATTGCTAAAAATGTCACAGAAATGACACCAGAATCCCTGGAGCAAATAATGGACAACTTGGTTAAAGAGGTACTTTTGTCTTTTATCATATCAGTTACTTCTTTTTATGTATTACAGATATGAAGTTATATGAGCTCAGTTTGAAATCAAAACTTTGCTAAAGCTCTTCATATCTACCTGTATTTGACATAGAAATAAATAGATTATTAAATATGAGGGTTTTTGTTACAAAAAATTTGGCGATTGAATCTTTTTTAAAGAAAAATTATTGCAAATTAAATAAGTTTGTTAGAAGGCGCGGTGGCTGAACGGTATAGCGCTTTGCTTCTGAACCGGGGGTCCCGGGTTCAAATCTTGGTGAAGACTGGAATATTTAATTTCGGGATCTTTGGGCGCCTCTGAGTCCACCCAGCTCTAATGGGCACCTGACATTAGTTGGGGTAAGGTAAAGGCAGTTGGTCGTTGTGCTGGCCACATGACACCCTCGTAGGCCACAGAATCAGATAACCTTTACATCGTCTGCCCTATAGACCACAAGGTCTGAAAGGGTACTTAAATATGCTTTTGTTTTACAAACTTGGTATGTTTCCTTCACTTTTGAAGTCCAAATGTTCAGCTGGACAATGGGGATGGTGGCGGGCAGGTTTCGAACCCAGGACCATTGTAATAATTGAACGACAGTCCAGAGTATGACTAGACAGCAATCCTCAAGTTTGCTCAATGGTTCTTTTATACAATAATGAAAGTTATGCTCAACAACTTCAATGTCTCTTCCCTAAAAGTGTTGTGCCTTCAGTTTCTGTCTTAAACACAATTGTTGGGTTTACAGAGTCTCGTCTTAATAGATAAATCTTATTCAATGTGCTATGTAGACTTACATAACCCTGTGAAAAATATACTTTTAGAATAGAAAAATCATTTTATTAAAGTTTAATTGGACTACATTTGTTGCTTTGGTAAACTTTTGCCATAAGTGTTCCCAGTTTTAAAAAAAACAGCTTTAAAAAAAAAAAGTCAAACATAAAGCTTTAAAATACTATATACTCTTGACTGATATACATGCAAGATCTTGTATTAATTCCAAATACATAGATGCAGTTCTACATCGAAATTACGGTACTTAAAATTTACCTCTTTTATGAGAACCTCATGTAACAACCAAGAACAGATGCAAATTTTTTTTTTTTAAGCTGGCTGCTCTCAGGGACATAGTAATAATCCTAAATCAAAAACCCTATTTGGAAGAGGATCTGAACTTAAGAGTGCAGCACATCCACTACTTTCATGATCATGAAATAAAATTCTCATTTATTATATTGCTACCTCAAGCTGCATATTGCACACATTGTTTAGGCTTTATTTTTATATTTCTTCTGTAACATAAAGTTGTAAAATATAATTTTAAAAAAATCCTTTTGTTGACATTTTTCAAAGGAAGGAAACTAAAGATAAGGATGTTGCAGGAGAGTCTTGAAAAAATAATTCGGCGTCCCGAGACATGACGTTAAACTGCGCTCCTCTTTCCTTAGCACTTTCGGAGCTCAAAAGTGCTCTACTTCTTTTCTATCATTGTGTCTGCCTCCTCCTTTCCTCAGTCTGCCTTCATTGATCATCACTCTGTCTCCTTATCTCTAAATATCTCACTACGTCCTAGACCAGTCCGTTTGCCGTGGACTGCGACGGGTAAGGGGGGATAAAGAGATCCTGGTGTTTGAGTGGTGGCTATCTGAGGATAAACCACCACAACACAATACTTTGGCTCCAAGTTCCCCTAGACCTGAGGCCCAGATGGCCCGCTCTGGGTCAACCGGCTGGTCATGCCGAGCTACCAGCATAGGTCGATGGCGGTGGCTGGAGGGTCAATCAGGGAGCTACTGTATCGGGCACATGTCCGATGCAGTAGCTGACTGAGTATAGCACATGTGTAGCCCTGGCGGGCTCATTCTGGACTTCCGAATGGCCCGTCCCCTTGTTGGACTCGATGGCGGGTGGGGAGCACATGTGCCGAACTAATAAATAACACCTATGGAAAAAAAAACTTCAAAAAAACTACTTGCCCCAGACCTATGTCTGGGCAAGAGACGCCGTATGGAGGACAGAAAGGAGGAGGCCACAAAAAGCTGTGCTACCTGGCCATCATTTCTGGTGGTTAGGTGCACAGAGGAGGGGAAAAGTCTGACAAAGATGAGCCCTTTTGTCATCTACAAGGGACTTAAGTCAGTAGTGGGAGAGCCCAAGAGTGTGTCTAAGCTACACAAGTCTTTGGAACTTCTAGTAGAAGTTGATAGCAAGATACACTCTGATGGGCTTTTAAGATGCAGAAGACTCTGTGATCTCCAAGTGGAAGTCATGCCACACAAGAGTCTGAACACCAGCAGAGGTGTAATCAGCTCTAGGGACCTACTGGAATGTTCCGAGAAGGAAGTAGTGGAGGGCATTGAAGGAGTCACCCATGCCCGGCGCATTACCAGGCGCAGGGATGGTGAGGAGGTCAAAACCGCCACTATTATCCTCACATTTGGAACTCGGACACCGCCAGAGTATGTGAAGGCAGGATACCTACGAGTTCCAGTGAGGCCCTACATACCTAACCCCATGAGGTGCCTCAAGTGCCAGGGTTATGGACACGGCGCGGCAGTCTGCAAGAGGAACACTGTGTGTGCCAGATGTGCTGGAGAAGGTCATGAGGACAAGGGCTGCACAGCCCAGTTCAAATGCCCAAACTGTCACGCTGGCCACTCAGCCTACTCCAAGGACTGCCCTGTGTGAAAACAGGAGGTTTCCGTGCAGGAGTACAAGGCAAGAAATGGATGTACCTTCAGCCAGGCGAAATCGGCTGTATTGACCCTACCCAAGGGCCAATTCGGCTTGACAAAGACCTATGCCCAGGCTGTTGCTAAGATAGGAAGATCCATAGCCACACAGACGGACACATTGACCCCACCACCCCCTCCTCCTCCTCCAACTCAGAAGAAAACACCGCCAAAGAACACACCTCGGAAGAAACAAGAAAGCCCTGTTGTCATGCTAAAGAACAGGTTCTCTGTGCTCGCTGATGAGAGCATGGAGACTGAGCAGCTAGTCAAAACCAATACTCCGGGAGAACCCGGAGACATCATGTCTGACACAGGTTCTCCTCAGAGAAACCAGTCAGACACCCCAACCTCTACCGAATTAGAGGTTGACCAACTCCCTAAGGGGAGAAATCAAAGCGGAGAGGATGCCCGAGGTGAGCGAGGAGGAAATAACCTCCGCTCTAACCAGAGGGATCTCCCCTCTCCAGAGAGAAAGACTTCCCCCAAAAGGGGGTTGTCCTCCTCTCCATCCAAACCCAAGAATAAAAATACCAAGGTCACTGGAATTAAGGGAAACCCCTCCGGGGGCCTCCCAAAGCCAAATAGCTCCAAGTAGGCCATCTAGAATAAGCCATGGATTCCAGAATTGTACAGTGGAATTGCAGAGGCCTCAAGGCCAATTATGAGGAAATGCAGCTACTGATGGACTCTGAGACTCCTGTAGCTGTCTGCCTACAGGAAACATTTCTGAAAGATAGCATCAGCTTCCGAAGCTACAGTGCTTACAGCAAGAATGTTGAGGATGCAGAGAGAGCATCAGGTGGAGTCTGTATCCTTGTGAAGGATAGCATCCCCCATGAGAGGGTAGAACTACAGACCACACTACAGGCCGTAGCAGCTAGGATAACCCTTCACAAGGTTATCACTTGCTGCAGCCTGTATCTACCACCAGGCGCTCCATTAAACCAAACAGACATGGAGGACCTATTGAAACAACTCCCCCGGCCTTACATAATCCTTGGGGATTTCAATGCCCATAACACCATGTGGGGATCCAACAATACCGACACAAGAGGCCGTATGCTGGAGGATATCTTCCTCCAACATGATTTATGCATACTTAATGATGCATCACCGACCTACTTGCACCCAGGAACTGGATCTCTCACATGCATTGACCTCACCGTATGCGTCCCTGGACTTCTGGACGACTTTAAATGGTCAGTTAGCAATGATCTACGGGGAAGTGATCACTTCCCAATCATCATTGCTAACAATCTCCCCTCATTGGGACGACCTCAGCGGTGGAAACTGAATAAGGCCGATTGGGAACAATTCCAAAAAAGATGCTCAGAGGATATTACAGAAAATATCCTCGATGAACAGAACCCAGCTGATACCTTTGCTAGCAAGCTACTTAGTATAGCCAGGAAAGTTGTCCCCCTAACCTCCGCAAATCCAAAACGGCCTAGCAAACCATGGTTTGATACAGCCTGCAAAAGTGCTATTGGCGATAGGAAAAAACGACTGGCTGCATTTATAAAAAATCCATCCCAGGAAAACCTAAAGCTATTCAGAATAGCTAGAGCAAAGGCTAGACAAACCATACGGTCAGCCAAAAGGAATTCTTGGAGAAGTTTTGTCGGCAGTCTGAATGCCAAAACTTCTGCTAGAGCGGTCTGGAAGGCAGTAAGGCGAATCAAAGGGAAAGAATCAAATGCAATAGGGCATCTGAAAAACCAAGGACGAACTGTCACGTCCCCCAGAGAAATAGCTGACTGCCTTGCATCCTCAATAGCAGAAAAGTCATCCACTGCACATT
Organism: Biomphalaria pfeifferi; assembly: GCA_030265305.1. Lineage (NCBI taxonomy): Eukaryota > Metazoa > Mollusca > Gastropoda > Planorbidae > Biomphalaria > Biomphalaria pfeifferi. Next base: position 168,848 of record JASAOG010000124.1, on the reverse strand, counting down.
ACACACCAGAGTTTCAAAAAGTCAAAACCAGGGAGGAAAGACACCCCATTGATTTCAGATCAGAAAACAATGAAGACTACAACAAACCGTTCTCGCTTGAGGAACTGAGGGAATCGCTAGACAAGTCACATGACACAGCGCCTGGAGAAGATGAAATCCATTACCAGTTCCTCAAGCACCTTCCCGAACCCTCATTGGCAGTCCTGCTAGGGGTCTATAACTGTGTGTGGCAAACAGGCGCTTTCCCAAACAGCTGGAGGAAAGCCACAGTTATACCGATACCTAAACCGGGAAGAGACGGCTCTGACCCAGCTAACTATCGACCAATAGCACTAACAAGCTGCATCTGCAAAACCATGGAAAGAATGATTAACAGTAGGCTGGTCTGGTACCTGGAGAGGAACAAAGTGATCTCTAACTACCAGTGCGGATTCCGGCAAGGGCGGACAACAACTGACCACCTGGTAAGGCTGGAAGCTTGTATCAGAAATGCATTACTCAGAAGAGAACATCTAGTAGCTGTATTCTTCGATATAGAAAAGGCCTATGACACAACCTGGAAACATGGCATTCTACGTGACCTGGAGCTTATGGGGCTTAAGGGACATCTTCCCCGTTTTGTGGGGGAATTCCTGAAAGACCGAAAATTTCAGGTTCGAGTGGGCAACACCACTTCTGACACTCATGACCAGGAAATGGGTGTACCCCAGGGCAGCATTCTGTCAGTCACCCTGTTCAACATTAAAATAAATAGCATCATAAATGCTCTGTCCCCTGGCATAGAGTGCTCTTTGTATGTTGATGACTTTGTCATTTTTACTTATGGGAAAAACATGAACACCCTAGAAAGAAAATTACAGTTATGTTTAAACAAAATTCAAAATTGGGCAAACGATAATGGTTTTAAATTTTCGGACTCCAAAACAGTTAGTATGCATTTTTGTAATTTAAGGGGACTCCACCCAGACCCTGAACTATTTATACACAAAAAGAAGATCCCTGTCGTGAAAACTACAAAATTTTTAGGCCTCACTCTAGATTCCAAATTTAATTTTCTCCCCCACATTAAGGAACTTAAGAGAAAATGCCAAAAGTCATTAAACATACTTAGAGTGCTCAGCCATACGAACTGGGGAGCTGACAGAGATACTTTGCTGCTGCTATATCGGAGTCTAATTCGATCCAAGCTAGACTACGGATCCATAATATATGGAGCAGCAAGGAAGTCGTACCTAAAAATACTGGAACCAATACAAAATGCTGCCCTGCGTCTCTGTCTCGGCGCGTTTCGTACGTCACCTATCCCAAGCCTCCATGTGGAGGCTGGAGAACTCCCCATGGATATAAGAATGAAAAAGCTTGCAATGCAGTATATAGTCAAGCTAAAATCCAACCCTACGAACCCTGCTTTCGATTCCATATTTAACCCCACAGAGGTAGAATTATACAATCGAAGGCCTAACGTCATACAGCCGTTAGGCCTTCGAATGAGAGAACCCATCCAAAATTTAACTCCACCCATTAACCAAATCTCTAAAATAGAAACCCCTCAGAATCCTCCTTGGCTAATGAATAAACCCAAATTAAATTTATCCCTCCTTAATTTCAAAAAAGAAAATACAGACCCAAGCATACTACAAGTCCACTTTAGGGAACTGCAAGAGAGCTACGGAGATTGTGGCACCATCTACACAGACGGATCCAAAATGGATGGAAAGGTCGCGTGTGCCTGCTCCTTTCGGAACAAATCAATCTCCCGTAGACTCCCCGATGGCTGCTCCATCTTTACGGCCGAATTGCATGCAATATCGCTTGCACTTATGGCCGTCAAAGCATCAGAAAGGAGGAAATTTATAATCTGCTCCGACTCCAAATCTGCATTGCAAGCTTTGGGGCGGATGAAGACTGACATTCCACTGGTACATAAGAGCCTGAAGCTGTTGGACCAAATAACAGCCGACCATACGGATGTCACCTTCATCTGGGTCCCCTCCCATGTGGGCATTGAGGGAAACGAAGCCGCAGACAGAGAAGCAAAGAGAGCCCTAAATCATGCGGTGTCAGGAACTCAAATTCCCTGCTCAGACCTGAGACAAAGTATTGCCTCTGCCATCTACCAAGAGTGGCAGGACCGATGGGAGGCTGAGACTCACAATAAACTCAGGCAGATTGTGGCGGATGTCAGGTGGCGGTCCACATCTAAGGGTCTGACAAGGCGTGGTAGCACGACCATGTCCAGACTTAGGATTGGCCACACCTACATCACGCACTCTTTTGTGCTGAAGAAAGAAGAGCCCCCACTTTGTGAGTATTGTGACTCTCGCCTCACCGTGGAACATATCCTCATCGACTGCCCCAGATACCAGGATGTCAGGGAAAAATATTTTAGAGCCACTAATGTAAAAACACTATTCAATAATGTCGACCCTGGGAAGGTACTGGGCTTTATCCGGGAAGTGGGGTTGTCTACGAAGATCTGATTTATGAATTCTGTAGACATGTACTATTTACATTAGATTTTTACCAAATTATTAAATTTTTACTACCTCTACTATTTTAACTGTGAATAGACCTTGATTTTAATGATTTGATTGTATGGAATTTGGCCTTTGCTGTGTGGAGGGAGAGTGGCCCTTGAGGGACTGCAGGCACGACATTGCCTAAATTGTGCCGATGTGCCCAAAATCACAAATCACAAAAAATAATTCGTGTTTTAAAAAAGCTTGTCTTGTTCTCTTTTTTTTTTTTTTGCTTCCCTCAAGACTTCAGCCAACAAGAAAGTAGACTTGAAGCAACCAGCATGTAAGAAAACAAAGAGCCATGCAAAGAGCAGGCAGAGCACTCGGGAGAACAACAAAAGCGATGAGAAAAAATCCAGGAAATTGGTTCCCGACCTAAAACCCAAGTCTTTATTGTTAAAGTTTGAAGGGACTGAACTCAAAAAAATATTTACCCAGCCTCTAAGTCAAGTGGAGCCGCCCAAACTTTTGAGGTCACTGCTGAACAAAACTGTTGCCAATGGTAATGACATCACAGAGGAGGAGAAGAGTAGTATACAGGTTATCTCCCTTTTTTTAAAAAAAAAATCTGCACCATCTTTTTGTCTTGTAAGCTGTTGAACATCAAAATAACTTCAGACATTAAAATAACTTCAGATGTTAGAATAACTTCAGATGTTAGAATAACTTCAGATGTTACAATAACTTCAGATGTTACAATAACTTCAGAGGTTAAAATAACTTCAGACTTAATAAAATGTAAATATTTCAAGATGTTTTTTTCGTCCCAAGATAGGATTGCTAAGAGTTGTGTCCCTTACGACATAAACGTTAAGACTTGATCAAACCTTTTTTTCTTTAACATCTTAAAAGCTAGAATAGTTTATGTACACTGTTTAAAAATATATCTCATAAAACAGCACATATTTTATGGTGCAGTCTAAATAGCACTTCAATACTTTCCTAGCCAGCCCACACTGCTGCTTAAAAACCTTCTTCTTATAACAAAGTTTATTCTCTAGGGAAATATGTTGTCTGGGTCTGTTTGATAAATATATTTTTTACCTTTTCGTTATCTTCATCTGTCCCTTAATCTGTTGGACCGTTGGGGCACCATGCAAGATTTGTTGACTGTCTTTCTCCATTTCTCTCTGTCTTTTGCATTAGATAGAACCTCTTTCAATTGCAGGCCCATCCATTCTTTTATGTTGTCTTCCCACCACTTTCTCTGTCTTTTTCCTGGTACTGTTCCATGAAGTAAGGTCTTTGCGAGCCACGAAGACCTTGTGTATATATATATACATATAATATATATATAATAAATAACTACTCTCTAGCCTAAAACTGTTGTCATCATTTTATGTCCAAGGTTGATTACTTTTGGTTCAATTAAAACTATACCCTATTCTTACTAGCAATATACACTTACTAGTTATCCTTAAGTTTTTTCTTTTTGAATTGCTTTTGTTTTGTACACCTTTCATAATATAGTATCTTCAGTGCATTATGCTTCAATCTCTTAGACATGTGGGGGAGAGGTGTACCTGGTAGTAGGTTTCAGTTCTGCCTCTAGGCACTCAGCTTCAATCTTTTAGAGATGTGGGGAGAGGTGTACCTGGTAGTAAGTTTCATTTCTGCCTCTAGGCACTCAGCTTCAATCTCTTAGAGATGTGGGGAGAGGTGTACCTGGTAGTAGGTTTCATTTCTGCCTCTGGGCACTCAGCTTCAATCTCTTAGAGATGTGGGGAGAGGTGTACCTGGTAGTAGGTTTCATTTCTGCCTCTAGGCACTCAGCTTCAATCTCTTAGAGATGTGGGGAGAGGTGTACCTGGTAGTAGGTTTCATTTCTGCCTCTGGGCACTCAGCTTCAACCTCTTAGAGATGTGGGGAGAGGTGTACCTGGTAGTAGGTTTCATTTCTGCCTCTGGGCACTCAGCTTCAATCTTTTTTTTTTGGACGTGTTGAGAGAAGTTTATCTGCTAGTAGGTGCTGCCTCTGGGCACTCAGCAAGCACAACTCAAGAGCCCCTTTGATAGATAGTCAGCCACACATCCCACTGCTACATAATGGTAAATTATTATTTATTAGTAATTGTGTTGCCAAAGTTACATCCTAATTGTTTCATTCTGTTTCAGGTTAACCAGAATGATAAAAGTGAGCCTGGTCTTGTTTTGGATATGGGCAGTTTAAGGGGCATGCTGCAGCAGATGCCAGCCTCCTTGCCGCCTGCAACAACTGTATTCATTCCAATGCCAGATCAAGACCAAGTGCTGCAGCAACAACAGTTTCTTCAGCATGCTGGAACCACAAATCAGTCTCTTCTTGGTTACACTGCCGTACCAACTTTCTTTCTGTCTGGTCAGACTGGCTCCCTTGACTCGGGAGGCAGCATTCTGACCATTAGTGACTTGACCAGCTCAGGGCTTGGAGTAATGTCACAGACCATACAGCTTGTTCAGCCCAAAGGCATGTCCAGTGTCCAGCTAGGTGGTCAAGATTTGGTGGCTGATAATTTTATAGGTAAAAAAAATAATATGTTTTTAAAATCGCTTTTACATCTCTCATGCTATGAATATGGTCAGTGCACTTTTTGTTCCAATCTCTTTTGTGGACCTGTCAGGGAAGGGGGTTCTGTGGTGCCTTTATACGCCCAGCAAACATAACTCTCCTCCAGACATGATTTGAAACTAAGTCCACTTGATAGGTAGCCAAACAGGTTTTGCCCCTCAGTCACACATGTGACAAAGTGAAATGTAATCCACATTGTGTGGAACAAATAACATAGCAAATCTGAAATACTTAACATTTTGTCTGTCTTTATGGCTTTTTGGGGAATCACAACAAAATTTTAAGTTTTTAAATAGTTTTAATTTTCCTCTTAATTTGCTTTACGTCCCCAATTTCAAACTCAACCAATGAAATAAATAGTCCAACATAAATCTCTTGTTGTGTAAATCAGGTAAGTTATGAGGTAGCTGACAAAGAGCTATCAATATTACATTATTGAACTATAAACAATGACAGATAACTCTGAACAATGATTACTGATCAAATGACCATCAACACCTAATAGCTCTTTTTATTTTAGAGTTTTCCAAAAAAAACTTTTCTCGATGTTTCATTCCTTCAAACTTTCTTGAAAATGTTTTTTCTTATGTAACCTACCACCCCTTTGAGCTCAAGGTATTTCCCATTTTGGTCGGACCAACAACTATTCAATGTGACCTAGCCTGAAACATTTTCGCCGCTTTGTGCAGTTTGAGCATGACACTCTTTAAGTGATGGTGTCAGCAGGCTAATGATTTGTTAGAAAATCTAATAAAACTTAGAATTGATGTAGACTTTACCTTTATTAATTTTTTTATTTCAAATAATGTTTGAGCAAGCTTTTAAATAGACCTAAAATTGTAATGCTAAACAATTTCTTTTATTGAAAGTGTTCTAGATTTTATTAAAATTCTCCTTCTCGTGCATGGGATACCTAATAGCCATGATGCTGTCTTTTTGATCCAATGAGAAAGAATTAAGTTAAATGTGGTGTCCAGGGAGACTTTTAGTCCACCATCAAATGGAAAGAATTCAAGATATTTCTAGGCTACATACTGTAACAATGATGTTGACTTATGGTATAAATAGAATGTATTTACATGCTTGGTGCTAATATTTGATTCCTCAACAACTCTAGCAATAGAGAGCAATAAGAAAATTAAACTATGGTAGAGAGATTTTACACTATTTGTTGTTTTATTTAAATATCCTACCCATTAGTTGTTGTTTTTGTATCTATTTCTAGGCAATTTTGTTAATGTCCCTGTGTCAGAATACACTGTGATATCATCAGGGACAGACAACTGTGAAGGTGAGACTGTCACATTAAAGTACGACTTTGAAGACCACGGAGGCGAAGCCAGTGCTGGAAGAGTGCTTGTTGGGGACGACATTGTTGATATTGCAAGGAACGGAGAAAACTTGAGAATATCTGGTGCTTCATCATTCGGAAACATTCTCTACCTGGACAGCAACAGCCAAAGTGATAAAACCTTGAAAGTAGAGAATTCTGGGAAAGCCGAGGCCAGCTCGCCTGTGTTAGTGGTTGTGAAAAATGAGCCGGCTTCGGAAGTATTAAAATGTGATAATATATAAATTAATGGCAGACTTTTCTAGTATTGTTCTTTTTTACTAGCTCTATGAATTGCTCAATTTTGATTACATCATTGACAACTACTAGTGAGCATTTCAATATTTTGGCTGTGATTCAAACTTTGGATGATGAGGCATGACTCTAACCAGCCAGGAAAACCAATGACTCAGCTGAGTGTACGTCTCGAAGTTAATATGCAAGACAAACTATTAATTCATGGATAAGCATGGGATGAAATTATCTTCTTATCTTCTATTTTTGAAGGAAAGTCTGTAATTTTTAAATAAGAAGACCATAATCTTAACCATTTCAACCAAGGCATGCCATTTAAGATGAAGGATGATGTTATGGCATCTCAGCCTGTAAACATTAACAACCTTGTATTTATTTTTGTATGACCTTTTACAATAATCCCTTGTAATTAAGCTTAATCTCAGCCAGTTGCATTTTGTAAGACAATGTGTTTGCATTTACTTTGTACTGTAGATTATGAAATCAGTGAGACAACATTTACTTTGTACTGTAGATTTTTAATCAATGAGACAGTGACATTGCTATATATTTATGCAATTTTTCTTTTATCTCATGGCTGTACTTTCCCTCCTGGGAGGTTAATTAAAAATAATTTCTAGATAAACATGGAAATCCACTTCTATGCATTACTTATGCAAATTTAAAAAATCAGTTTTACTTTATAGAGTTTATGAAAACTTTTTACATTCTCTAAGCAACTGAACATTGACGAACAATATTAAGTAACCCACAAAGATCATTGACTGAAATGTGCAAGACTATAAATCAAATAAGAACATAAAACAAAAAGTTATTTAACCTTGTTTGGACCAATAGTTAAATACTTACCTTTGTTTGGGATTCCTCAACTCAAGAAAACATTAAGAAACTGGAACAGACACAAAATAGAGCAGTGAGATTCATAACAAACGATTATTCACATTTGACTAGAGTAACACCTTTAGTAAAATCACTAAATTATATTTATTATACATAAAACACTGAACCATATTCTTCAAATACAAAAACAAAATTTAATAAAGTACTCAGAAAGACACAAAGACATTCCTCATTCCATATGCTAGGACAAATTTGTACAAATGCTCTTTCTTCCCTACCATTATTAGAGCATGGAATGGGTTGCCTGAGCTAGCCAGGAAAACCAGTGACTTGGCAGAATTTAAGTCATTTGTTAATATGCATGACTAAATGCATGACGCATAGGACATAATCATCTTTCTTTTTAAAGTAACGTCTGTATCAAATAAGCTAAGATAAGACTCCATCAATATTTTCCTTCATTATAAAAGATATAATTTACATTAAAGAGCTTTTAATTGAATTATAATTAGTTTGTTAACTAATAAAAGCTGTTGCTCCAATTAAATGTTTTGGACAAAATCATCATTAACCCATTTACACATCCAGTATTATAAAAGTAAAAAAAGTGAAATACCCATTTCAGCCCTTGCGATCTATAGGGCAGATGATTTAAAGTTCATCTGTTTCTATGGCTCACTGATAACTAGGGTGTCATGTGGCCAGAACAATGACCAACTGTCTACTTTTTTCCCAACTAATGTCAGGTACTTATTAGAGCTGGGTGGACTCAATGCCCTAAAGATCCTGAAATTAATACCAGGATTCAAACTGGGGACACCTCAGTTTGGAAGCTAAAGCTTTACTACTCCACCACTGTGCATCCTATCCAGTATTGGAGTGTTTTCATATTCTACAATTGTTTAACTGAATTTGAAGAAGGTCTAGTTTGTTTTTTTTAAAGAAAGGAAAAAAAATGTTCTTGTCTTAAGAGGGAAGTCCTTATTAATTTTCTTATTTTTTTTATAATGTATAATTAATGAAGACCAGTGAATTATGAAAAAAAATATGAGCTATAGGTCATTCAAAAGGTTGTCCATTCTTGTATATTACCAAGTCTTTCATTTTTATTATCATAATAGTACTACAATCTAGGCCTAAATTATGAATTATTTCCCTTTGGTCCTGGTATAAAAATACTAAAATACACACCAAAATAATACTTTTAATATTGGAAACCAATGAGAACATTGAGATGTTTCCTTTAACATTAAGAAACATTTCATGCATTTAAATGTCTTTGTAATTCTTTTTTTTTTTTTGTTTTTTTTTTTTTACTGTTTTCATTTTTTTTTTGGTATTGTCCTTCCCTCATACATGTTTTGTCAAGGATTGCTTCCCTTGCAAAATAAGGCAGCATAATAATTATGATAATCAGAGTGTATTCTGCTTATAGAGTTTATTATTTGTCGTTGATGTCAGATTGGGCTCATTTGATATTTTTTATTCAGTTTTGATTCAGTATATATCATCACAGAGTATTATGGCTTGGTACAGAAATACTTATTAGAAACAAGGCAAGGGAAAAGAAAAGTGTATTATGTTTTTAAGTCTCCACATTTTGTTCATTTATAATTGTGTGGTAAACCTATAGGGTGGATAGGCTGAAAGTGTTGTAAAGGTGGCTGTAGATACATTTTTTAAATAAAATTTGGTTTATGTGTTTTGTAAAGCTCAGATTTCATGCTTGTCGCATGTTATGGTCCAGTGGACCAGTGTGTGTGTGTGGGGTATCTGGAAGTAGGTTTTAGTGCTGCCTTAAGGCAAAAAACAGCAAACACAACTCTGCTTGAGTCTGCTTTTCAACTAGAGTCCCCCTCAATAGCGGTTTAAGCCTCTCCTCCATACATCCCACTTGTATTGTAAAATTTACACAGGCTGCTAAAGTTGCTCTCAAGACCTCAGTTCAGTATTGTGAACAATGTACTTAACTATTTTACTGCCAATAATGTGTAAATATCATGGTATTTTTCTATTTCTAATTGTTGTAAATATGTTACAAGGTGTCACAATATATTGTCTGTTGTGATACAAAGGTGCTTAAAGATTAATGCCTGAATACATTTAGATCATTATATGCAATCAGCGCCGGATTTAAGTAAATGGAGACCCACACACTTTTTCAAAAGCTTTAACAAAAATCCACTTATTAATAATAATTTGTATTTCTTAAAGCAAGCAATATTTTAGAACAGTGTTTCCCAAAGTGGGGTACACGTACCCCCAGGGGTACGGAAAGACTTTGGTGGGGTGCCTGTGGGGGGGGGGGGGGGGTATGCGTTGCTGATTTTTAAAAAATACCCATTTATTATGTTCATTCTTCTCATTGATGCAAGGCGAGGGGTACTCAAAAAGGATAAAAGGGTACATTTTAGACAAAAGTTTGGGAAACACTGTTTTTACTTCTTTTTTACAAGAAATATATTTACTATGCATATTTTAGTTAAAAAATACTTTTTTAGTGTATGGAGGGTAAGGCCCTGGGTTGACGCCCAGCCATAAATCCAAAGCTGTTACAATTGGACGCCTCTTAACCACGACAGTGTTGACAACCATAAGATTTCAAGAATTGTTGGTAAAATTGAAAAAAAAAAAAGTTTGAAAATAAAAACTTAAGTTTCTCATCTTTGGAAATGGGGATATTTTTTTTATTTATCTCTAGTAGGGGCTCCCTCTCTTGTGGAGTGTCCATGGCAGCTCCCTTAAATCCGGCCCTGTATGCAATGGTAGTTTAAAACTTGTAAACCAAGCTGTGATATGTAGGTTTTATTGTGAATGAAAGACGTGTTAGTGTGTGGTTTCCTATATGTGTTTGTGTCTGTGACACATTAATGTCTATGCAACATTAAATCATCTTGTAAACAACCCAGAGAGCACTTGATTGATTTTTTTGCGTATGTGTAATTTCTATGTGTGTGTGTTCTATATGTCTGTTGTATATGTCTTAGTGTATGTGTCAGTGTTGCGCGCGTTATATTTGTATATTTGTTTGTCATTTGATGTTAGGTGGTAGCAGAATTCTGATTATTTGATGTTCGATGGTAGCAGAATTCTGAATATTTGATGCTAGCTGGTAATAGAATTCTAAATATTTGATGTTCAGTAATAACAGAATTCTGATTATTTGATGTTAGGTGGTAACAATTATGAATATTTGATGTTAAGTGGTAACAGAATTCTGAGTATTTGATGTTAGGTGGTAGAAGAATTCTGATTATTTAATGTTAAGTGGTAACAGAAATCTGATTATTTGATGTTAAGTGGTAACAGAAATCTGATTATTTGATGTTAGGTGGTAACAGAAATCTGATTATTTAATGTTAAGTGGTAACAGAAATCTGATTATTTGATGTTAGGTGGTAACAGAAATCTGATTATTTGATGTTAGGTGGTAACAGAAATCTGATTATTTGATGTTAGGTGGTAACAGAAATCTGATTATTTGATGTTAGGTGGTAACAGAAATCTGATTATTTGATGTTAGGTGGTAACAGAAATCTGATTATTTGATGTTAGGTGGTAACAGAAATCTGATTATTTGATGTTATGTTTTCAGAAGTTCTTTCAGAAATGAAGTTTGTCCCAAACCTCCCGCAGGACTATAACATAATGATCCTGAAAGTCCTAAAAATCTGATTTCCAATATTTTTGCCCAAGATACCGATTTTAAAATTCCCAAAATATAGGTATATGGCTGCTGACCCATATAAATGAGCAAACTGGCAGACAGAGCAAACGGATGTAGTTTACTCAATTAGTAATGTATCTAACACTTAAGGTGGACCGGGTGTTAGCGAGACCAATCAGATAGAAGGCCTGACCTGCAATGTCTCAACCTGTGGTCAGTTTAGACCGATAGCTCGTTGTCACGTCACAGGTCTGCACGACGTAGCTACTGGTCTCCGCTGCCTACAGGTCGCGAAGTGGCAGGTCAGTGTCACGTCACAGGTCTCTCTCCGCTGCCTACAGGTCGCGAAGTGACAGATCAGTGTCACGTCACAAGTATGTCTCCGCTGCCCACAGGTCGCGAAGTCGCAGATCAGTGTCACGTCACAGGTCTGTCTCCGCTGCCCACAGATCGCGAAGTGGCAGGTCAGTGTCGCGTCACAGGTCTGTCTCCTCTGCCCAAAGGTTTCGAAGTGGCAGGTCAGTGTCGCGTCACATGTCTGTCTCCGCTGCCCACAGGTCGCAAAGTCGCAGACATTGTCACGTCACAGGTCTGTCTCCGCTGCCTACAGGTCGCGAAGTTGCAGGTCAGTGTCATGTCACAGGTTTGTCTCCGCTGCCCACAGGTCGCGAAGTCGCAGATCAATGTCACGTCACAGGTCTGTCTCCGCTGCCTACAGGTCGCGAAGTGACAGATCAGTGTCACGTCACAAGTATATCTCCGCTGCCTACAGGTCGCGAAGTGGCAGGTCAGTGTCGCGTCACAGGTCTGTCTCCGCTGCCCACAGGTTTCGAAGTGGCAGATCAGTGTCGCGTCACAGGTCTGTCTCCGCTCCCACAGGTCGCAAAGTCGCAGATCATTGTCACGTCACAGGTCTGTCTCCGCTGCCTACAGGTCGCGAAGTGGCAGGTCAGTGTCATGTCACAGGTCTGTCTCCGCTCCCACAGGTCGCAAAGTCGCAGGTCATTGTCACGTCACAGGTCTGTCTCCGCTGCATACAGGTCGCGAAGTGGCAGGTCAGTGTCATGTCACAGGTCTGTCTCCGCTGCCCACAGGTCGCAAAGTCGCAGATCAGTTTCACGTCACAGGTCTGTCTCCGCTGCCTACAGGTCGCGAAGTGGCAGGTCAGTGTCACGTCACAGGTCTGTCTCCGCTGCCCACAGGTTTCGAAGTGGCAGATCAGTGTCACGTCACAGGTCTGTCTCCGCTGCCCACAGGTTTCGAAGTGGCAGATCAGTGTCACGTCACAGGTCTGCACGTCGTAGCAGCAAGCTACTGATCTCCGCTGCCTACAACTAGCGAAGTGGCAGATCAGCGTTGAGGCCTACTATAACGAAAGGTCTCCGTGTTAAACCCAGATATAGACGACCAAATGATAGACGGAGACCAAGAGCACTTGCAAGATTCAAGTTAGGTTTTTACATTTTTGTTTTTCATACAAAACATTTGGGAGATGTGAAAGTAAAATAAAGACTGGGTTTTTTTTTATGAACCATAATCTAGTTGTAAAAAAAAACATCAGACGACAATCTTGGTTTCGCCACGTGGTTTCATGTCGGTATAGCAGGACGCACATTTTTCATTGCGCAGACTTGTAAAGGTCAAACTATAGCCCTGGCAGACGAATTCTGATAATTACCTTTATCAACATTGATACAACGTTTGCTGTTTTCTGGAAGCTCTAGGTAAGAGTTCAAGCAGTTATTAAACTGATGATTTACTTAATACTAGCAATTGGAAAGCGCCTTGTTGTCTGGGGGCGAGGAACTCGTAGGTAAAGGTCAGGACACGGTCAATATTTACAATTTAGAAGCAGACGAGAAGAATGGACACCATAATTATGGTGTTAACATTAAAAAACAATAGGTAATATAAAATAATAGTACACAGAAAAAGATCCACGTTCCGTGTCTGTTTTGAAAGCGTATTTCTTTGAGAAATGTAGAGAAAAAAAATCTTATCTTTGAGATTGTATTAATGGCATCTCCTAGCGTGTAGATGTCTGCTTTACAGATTTGTGCATAGGTTTTCAACCTGCTTTCTACGGACATCAAATCATTTTAATTGACCACGAACAAAAAGCGGAGTAGGTCAGCGGTCAAAGTAGGAGGCACAACTATGAGCTTTGTGTGGAAACGAGGTTTCTAGAAATGCCAAAAAAAAACCAATAATAATGGCGGTTTTCAACTGAAGTGTCTTTGCGGTCCATATAACAAGTTCTATATCTTTGATAACCTGTGCAGTGACTGTCAGTCTCCCAGTTATCCCGAGCTTATTGAAAACAGCTGTTACTAATTTAAAGATTTGTGTACGACACAGGCCGTTCTGGACTACTGTTTTCAATCTTCTTATCTTAAAGATAACTCCTATCGATTTGTGGGAGAGAACTAAACAAAAGCCCATAGCCCAAGACATCACAAAACGAAAATGGAGTTCGATAGGACACACCCTGCGAAAACCAGCTACCAATGTTGCGAGGCAGGCACTTGACTGGAACCCACAAGGAAAGACCCAAGGCAGACCCAAGCAAACCTGTAAGAGGTCAGTCATCAGTGAAGCTGAGGGTACTGGAATGACATGGGAGCAGATGAAGAAAGCTGCTCAGAACCGAGTTCGGTGGAGAGGTGTGGTTGCGGCCCTATGCTTCCCTGGGAGTACACAGGATTAAGTCAAGTAAGTATCTTATCTTATCTTATATTATATTAATTATACAGATGTTACTTCAGAAAAAGAAGTTGATTTCTTCCTACACGTGTCCATATGTCAACCTAGTCATGCATGTTAATCATTGACTTAAACTCTGCAAAGTCGTTGGTTTTCCTGGCTGATTAAGGCAACCCATTTTCCATGCTCTAATGGCACTAGGAAAGAAGGAGTATTTGTACACATTCGTCCTAGCCTATGTGCACCAAACTATATAACTTACAAATACAAAAAACTTAACGTAATAAAATATTCAGAAGGACACAAAGATAAAAACATATTTCTTATTCCATACGATAGGACAAGTTAATACAAGTGCTCCTTCTTCCCTTGTGCTACTGGATCATTGAATGAGTTGATGAATCAGGAAAACCAACGACTAAGCAGAGTTTAAGTATTTAATTAGCATGCATAATAAGAGTAACACGTGGATATACATAGGGAGGTGATTATCTTTTCTTTTGAAATAGCGTCTGGATGGTATGATAAGGAGCTATGTATCCCATAGCTGGCAAAACAAGGAAATACAAACAAAAAATACTTTAAAAAAAACAAAAAAAAAACAATGCTTATATTAAGCGTACTTGTATCAATTAGTTTGGATCAGACATGTCATTAAATTTGTAATTGATTTAGACTAACAATAAAAAAGGATCTGAATTAGGAACTCGGACTCATGCCTTCCAGGCTTCTCAAGCCAACACGTTAACCACTCTGCTAGTGGAGAGCTTATAAACATGGAAGATTGTAGAGTTATCTATTGTTTCTATAGTCCCGTCCTATTTTTCAGGTTTGTGTTTACTAAGACGACGACCTATAAAGTGGACTAATTCAGCTTATACCACCTCTTCAGTCAATTACAATTTCTTTCCCTTGTTTGAGACACCAAAAAAAAAAAATTACCAATAGTTAATTAACTCATTGGTTAACTTTTTAAATTGAATCTTGTGTTGGCTGGTAAAAGAAATAAGTGGGCTAAATTTCAGCTTAATCTGAGTGGGAGAAATAACGTGTACAAACTTTTGACCAGGCAGACAGAGTGAGTTGATATAGGCTTTACTTTTTAAAAATCCGCTACTGACCACTGGGGAGTCAACGAGTCTGGTTTAATTTGCAGCATTGTTGATACGAAGGATTCAGGGAATCTCAAAGGGTCAGCGCCTTTAATACGAAGTGCCGATTTCCGGAATATTCTATATGACAAACTGACGTTGGTTCAAATTCTTGAGAAACTTGTAGGTTTATAGTTCGCTGCGTCTTTTTCTCTGAATCAAAGGGTTGTTGTTCTTGTTGTTTTAAATATGTATAGTGGGTTAATTTGTGTGAGTGTGTGTAGATGTATATGAGTTTGTGTGTGTTTGTGTGTGTGTTATGAAAGGTATAGTGGGCTAGTTTGTGTGAGTGTGTGTGTGTGTGTTATGAAAGGTATAGTGGCCTAGTTTGTGGGAGTGTGTGTAGATGTGTATGAGTGTGTGTATGTGTTATGAAAGGTAGCTATCTTTGTTACCAATTTCTTTTAATTACATTTTACCCCATCAAGTATTTTTTTTAGAAATGTTTATTTATATTGGAGATTTCCATAGATCAAGGCAAATCCATGAATAGCAAACATTTTAGGTGTTCAGAATACGCTGTGGCTGAGTGGTAAAACGCTTGGCTTCCAAACTGGAGTATCCAGAGTTCGAATCCTGTGAAGACTGGGATTTTTAATTTTGGGATCTTTAGGGAGCCTCTAATGGGTACCTTTATTTGGGGAAAATTAAAGGCGGTTGGTCATTGTGTTGGCTACATGACACCCCTGTAAACCGTCGGCCACAGAAACAGATGGCCTTTCATCTGCCCTATAGACCGCAAGGTCTAAAAGGGGAACTTTACTAATCCTTTTTTCTTTTGTGAAGGACACTAAAACAATGAACTACAATGGGTTGACAGAAAAACACATTCCATTTTGGAAGACATTTTATTATTATTATAGATTAAATACAAGAATGAAATTTCAATTTGCATTTATATTATAGTATTAACGACATAGAGCTTTAAATATTTGATATTGCTCTTAGCAAATGATACTATTTTCTTAACCATTTTCGTAACTAAAAAAAACAAATTTCCCCCTAAAATAAGCATTTCATATTATTTTTGAAATGTTATATGAAAAAGAGAAATAAGTTACTAATGTCTTACAGTTGAAGAGTTAAAATATAGTTACCAAACATTATATGTTACTTTTTTTCATTTTAATCAAGTGAAACATTGCTGGAATATATAGATCTAGGATTCGATATATAATTTTTATAATGCCTTTGGGGGGGGGGGGGGGGTAAAGGCGGCAAATATATTTTTAAAGTTTTTGGTTCTGCTTTATGACTTGGTTAAGAGGATCATGACCCTATTGATCATGGTGCAGGAATAGAATTACTTTTTTTTTTTTTGTTTCGTCTACAAACGAAAAACCACCCTTTTAAAATTTATATAAATAAACTTTTCTTATTTTAAAATAAGTATTACAACGTTTGAATTTTTATTTCCCTTCTCTTTGAAACAAAATCCCAAACTTTGGTGTCTAAATGACAAGGTCTATCACAGCGGTTCTCAACCTTTTAAGCTCGGCGACCCCTCTTTACAATCCCACACTCTGCCGCGACCCCCCCCCCCCCCCCAGCTCAGACACACAGCAATAGAAGAATAGACAAACTATTCATTTTTTCGATGGTCTCTGGCAACCCCTGGCAAATCGCCAATCGACACCCAAAGGGGTCGCGACCCACAGGTTGAGAAATGTAAGCTTTGATCATTCGCTGCACTCTAAGAAATAAGAATGATGTACGCCTAGTATGTCAAAAACAGATACAACAATAACTTATATAACAAGTTGAATCCACTGTATGTAGCTCCTATAAACATACATATGATAGTAAATACTTCAATAATAATTCAACAATATATTATATACAAATTGTAAATTAGGAAATCTATACAGATCTAAGCACCCCATTCGTAGTTTAGGGCAGAGGCGAAAGTTACATCCCTAACAGCTGAATCTCTTCTCGTATTCCGTTCGAGTTAAGGGCATTTTACTTTTTTTTTAAATTGAAAATGGCTCGAATTTTTCTTTCAAATATAAAGAAAAAAAAACTTTAAAAAAAGAAAAGAAAACAGTAAATGTGTTATCTTAGTTGCTCTCCCTTCTTCTGTGAAACGTTCATCACCAAAATGACGTCTGCGACACATACACACATATACACAGACGCACTCACTTCAGACTCTTAGAAATTCAGCCACGAGTTGACGTAACATGATCACGTGGTATATCACGTGCATTTTCGTCAAGCAAACATGGCTTCCCAAAAACAGTGTGTTGACGGCTAATTGTGTGCGTGTACAGATGTAACAACAAAAAGCAAGCCTGCGTTCATTAGAAAAGACAATCTAGCTCAGAAATTCAGTTAACTCTTTATCTCCGTAATTATTTCCCATGTTCTAACAAATTTGTTCATTTTTCACATGTACTCATTCTTCCCTGTTATGATTACACTTCAATAACATTTTTTGGGGGGCAATCAGAAAACATTACTTTTTTTTTTTTATATGAGAAAGCATGCTCTTTTTATAGAACGCAAATTCAAGTTTATAAAACCAAAAATTAATTGATTTAATGGGGGTTTAACAATGACAGTATCGTTAATTAGGAGAGAAGGGGTTAATTCAACTTTTCTAACCACTTTTTCGCACACTTCATCAGCATGGTACAATCTTCTGTGACCATTATGACGTGATTTATAACCCTACGCTGTGACTTTTTAAAAAATCGCAACAAAATCTCGGATCAGCAAAACTACCATTTTAATATCCTGGACGAATTTTTTTTTTTTTTTTACAATCAACACTCCACACCATATGCCTTCCCGTTGCCTTCATCTACAAAATACAAAGTATGGGGGGTCATTTGTGTCATATGTTTGGTAAGCACTGTGGCAGACTATGAAGAGCAATCCCAATGAAAAAGAACGTTGCAAAAAATACAGTTATGTTATGTTATCTTATCTTATATAATACAGACGTTACTTCAAAAAAGAAGATGATTACGTCCTACGCGTCATGCATTTAGTCATGCATATTAACCAATGACTTACATTCTGCCAAGTCACTGGTTTTCCTGGCTAGCTCAGGCAACCCCATTCCATGCTCTAATAGCACTAGGGAAGAAGGAGTATTATCTTTCCTTGACTTTAAAGATATAGTATATAGTATTATTTGCTTTAAACAAACTTGTTACTTGGGCTTATTTAAGCCTCGTTTCTGATCAAGATTTGGTAGACCAAGTATTGCATAACACTTCACTGTGATGTTCCATAATTCTGACAACCAGGGGCGTAGCTAGGAATTTTCCATCATTTAGGGGCCCGGAGGGGGCTGACCTCATTGGGGGCCTTTGCATTTTGCGTAATATTTATTATTCAATGTAAAAAATACTCATTTGGGGGCCCCCTTAAAGTGGGGGCCCGGGAGGATTTTCAAATTCTCCCCCCGCCTCCCCCCACCCTAGCTACGCCACTGCTGACAACCGAGGTCACGGGTCGCATCAGCCAATGAAACATCGCCTCTAAAGCCTCATTTTGTACAGTGGACACAAGTGTCGAGGGGCACGGGTTCAAACCTTTCCCACTACCACCGTCCATCGTCCTGCGAGAGTTTTGAACTAGGATGTAGATTTATCTTCAACTCTGAAGGAACATCCGTAACATATACTATATTTTACAAACAAATAAACAGTCAGAATTAATGACATCCACTTGAATTTGGACATAGAAGTAGAGGGTTCCTTACAGAATATTGGTAAACAATGAAAGCTAGTCCGTAAAGAGCACTAACCCCCATAAACTCAAGTTTGACTCTTCTTAAATGTCCATCTTTCTTTGCGTGTCTTTGTTTCATCCGTGGAATGTTGCACGGATCATGGGGGGGGGGGGGGGGGGGGGGATCTATTTCCTACTAAACTGAAACTGTTTTTAACTTGATTGTGTATTCTTGTGGGGAAAGGGAAGGTAGTGACGAACAACAGAGGGCGCTATTATCTCAGTAATCATTGGATAGATGGATATATTTATAACCCCGGGCTATGTATTTGTAGTCGCGCTATCTTTATAAAGTCGATACCGCTTATCTCAAAAAGACTGGAATCGTAGTGCTAAATTTTCGTGTAGTGTAAAATCGCATCGAATTATCTTTAAAGCTTCAAAGTAGGTATCGATTTCCAGTTGAACTGCTCCAGGGGTCTCAGCGAAAAAGTTTTTGGTTTGACTAGTTAACGCGCGATGACGCAGAGACGCAAAAAAAATAGCACGTACACAATATCCAGGATCTACGCTTGACGTCGCCAGTGAGTGCCAAGATATATGCTTTATGCCGCCAGGGGTCGACAAGACCCATGCGCTTTACATCGCAAGACCTACGCTTTCTGTTGCTAGTGAGTACCAAGACCTTCACTTTACGACGCCAGAAGGTCCTAGAACTGCGCTTTAGGGATTCAGGGAGGGGGCGCTAGGACCTACATTTCCGTCGCCAGGGGTTACAAGACATACGCTTTACATCTTCATTGAGTGTCATGACCTTCGCTTTACTTCTTCATTCAGTTTCATGACCTTCGCTTTACTTCCTCATTGAGTTCCATGACATTCGCTTTACATCTTCATTGAGTGTCATGACCTTCGCTTTACATCTTCATTGAGTGCCATGACCTACGCTTTACATCTTCATTGAGTGCCATGGCCTACGCTTTACGCTGCCAACCTGATATTGTAAATCAATAAACATGGAATCCCTGTGGACTAATACAGAGGCTCACAATAAAGCAACTTGTAGGTGCGAGCAGGTCAAGCTTAGTTCTCCGATTTATGAAAGCACTTGGTCTGCTGACATCTAAATTAAAATCTGGGGGTCAAGCTATGGGTCATTATGACAAAGAATATAGACGAATTTGAGTTGTCACCATTCTAAAAAAATTGACATCTGTTCAAAAATATGAAACATAGTTAATTTAAAAAAAAATTGTTTAGTAACGCGTTGACTAATCATAAGACAAATGACAAACACACAACATACATACAATTTGAGTCTGATTGCAGTTAATAAAATTATGCAGGGACCGAGGTACTCGAAATTTTAATGACTCTGGATAAATTAAACTTTTGGAGTTAGGTACAATAAGTCGTAGCGCACCGTCAAAAACAAACAAACAAGCAAACTGCAAATATAAAACTTTAAAAATAAAAACACTTTTAAGCTCTATATTGATGAAAAACTGGCCACCAACAAGTCGAATTGCCAAAAAGGTTTCAATGCTCAAGAAAGAAATACGTTGAGCAAAATGTAAAAATTAAACACTGTTTTGCCAATTACCGAACACAACAATAACAGAAAAGGGCAGAACAAATGTCAGTGCAACAAGAAACTCGGGATCTTGCGGCAGTTAGTGTTACCAGACCAGCCATGACAAGCAAATCAAAGTTGTTGTTTTTTTTAAGAGCGGAGTTTGAAAGTACACCATAGTCAATGAACGAAGAAATTAAGGCGTCTAGGAGCTCAGCGTTTTTCTGTTCTTTCTAGGTGTACTATTAGTATCGCCACTAAATGCAGTACTTTAAATAATTACGACAGTCAAATCATACAGTTCACTATTTCTTTCATCGACAACTTCCCCCTCCCCACGTATTTATTTATAATATATATATATATGTATAACATATATTCATATAGAGGAGAGGTTACTCCTAATATGTCCCACTTGCTCAATAAATGCAAATCGTTTCCCTTTCCATAGGCCTGTGTCATGCAGACATTATTGTACCCTGTCTGGAATGAGGTGTAATTTGTCGTACTTTTGAGATGCAGCTTTGTAGCGTGGTGATTGAAATCTACCGTTTTGTCGGTCAGAATAGGCCTATCCCAGTACAGCAGATGTTCAGTAGACTCGAGAACCTCTTGCGGAGAGTATTTATAATAAGGGGGAGTGTCCTTACCGATCAATTTGTACGTCAAAGCCAGGTGTTGGTGTATTAACTTTGCAACTTGGTTATGGCGACCAAGGTAGGCTGATTCTGATAGAGCTGGACATCCTGCCATAATGTGTTCAATCGACTCTCCCACATTTCCACATTTTCGGCATTTGTCGACAGCATTGAGTTTCAGGATATGCTTCTCGTAATTTTTTGTCCTGATTACTCTGTCCTGTATATGCTGTAACAAAGCCTTCTATTTCAGGGTAGAGATGACCTGCTTTGAGCCATGTTAAGGAAGCAGCCTTGTCGATGTTGTCCATATGTAATGAAGCCGGAAATTTTCCGTGGAGTGTTTTTTCTTCCCATTGGCGAATCTCATGCCCTACGTCGTCCAAACCGACATTGACATCAGCATTGTGTAGGTTCAGAGGTGTTGCTTCGGAGTCATATTTGCGTAGAAAGGAAACTAATTTGTTGCTGGAGGCGAGCAGTTTTGATCGTATTTTTAAAACTTGCATCTTACACAATTTGAAGATGTTCTGCAATCCACGACCCCCATCCTTCCTGGGCAGGTATAACCTTATGGTGGAGGACTTGGGGTGTAGGCATCGAAACTTGGTTAGTAATTTTCTAGTGAGTCTGTCAATGTCATGTAGGTCGGTGTCAGTTCATTTGATCACACCGAACGTGTAAAGGAGCACTGGACGGCCCAGCTGTTTATTGCAGTGTTGAGATTACTGCCAGACAGTTTGGTGTTGAGGATTTTATTAACTCTTTGCTTATATTTACCAAGAAAGTTCTCTTTTAATTTCTTATGGTTTATTCCAAGATATTTATAAAGAGAGGCAGAGTTCAATTCCTCGATGCCTTGAAATGCAATGTTGGTGTTCGTTGCCTTGCCCTTTTTAATGCCTATGATGCCACACTTATCCAGGCCAAAAGACATGCAGATATCGTCACTAAAGCATTTTACCGTTGGGATTAAGGTGTGTAATTTTTGCTCGGTTTCTGCATATAGCTTTAGATCATCCATGTATAATAAGTGGGACACACATTTTGTACATTTAGTGTCAACCCTAAAACCGTTTGTAGAGTCTTGGAGTAATGTAGATAGAGGATTAATCGCTAGGCAGAACCAGAGTGGAGATAGTGAGTCACCCTGGTATATACCTCTTCTTATGTGCACAGAACCTAGTTTATCACGATTAAGGTGCAGATTTATCTTCCAATTATTCATACAGACTTTCAATAGTTGTTTTATTCTTGGATTGATTCTATGAATATTTAGGGTTTTTAATAACCAATCATGCGGAACTGAATCGAAAGCTTTTTGTAGTCGATGTAACACATGTGTAAATTTCTCTTTCTTCTATTAGCTTGGTGCAATATAATACCATCAATAGTTAGCTGTAATTTACAGCCCATCGACTCTTCAATGCAACCTTGTTGTTCCTCTGCTAGTAGCTTATGGGCAGAACAAAATTTATACATTTTACTTTTTAAAAGTGAAGTTAATAGTTTATACACCACTGACAGACAATTGATAGGGCGATAGTTTGATGGTTGGTTCGGATCCCATTTTTTGGAGGAGGAGAGATTTTCTCCCTTCTTCGACATAAGAGTCGTGCGTGGCTATCACAGTCCGTCAATTTGATTCCAGTTGTTCTTAATATTGTCTTCATTTTGTTAAGTATTTTAGCGGAATGGTTGTTTCCCAGATATTGTCCAATTGTATCCATTTGGCTCCTCACTTGATTAATATTGTCTTCAAGGCGCCTTTTCCATGTTGGCACATGTTGTTTTGGTCTCTGATTAATTGGGCCTAGCTCGAAGGTCTTTTGTCCAGAGAGCTCCGTGACAGCCTCAGCGGCGCAGTATATAGCGAGGTGTGTCTCAAACAAATTTCTTGGTGTTTCAAAATGGTTGGCTAAGACTTTATTTCTTTCATTAATATATGTGTTTGTCTCTTCTTCTTCTTCTTCTTATTTATCTATCTTCATAGATACTTATATATATAAAGCCTTTTCCTTTTTTTTTCTGCTCCTTAGAAATACCATAGGCAGAGAGCCCCTTCCCATCCCACACTACGCCACGCCACTGCTGACAATTTGAAAGTAATCATTTCTGACATGGTAGGCATTAGAAGTATTCCCTAGACAATAAAAAAAAAAAAAAAGGAAAATCGTCTGAACTCTTCAGAACTGCAGACGACATTAACATGATCTTGGCAGTTTTTGGAGGGAAAGATTTGAAGCAGTCTCGAGATCGATAGTAATGGGGCATTTCGCTTTGAAGACAATCTGACTAGAGTTAGTGATAAAGTTGATAGATTGTTTCTCTGTGGAAGGATCCCTGTTTCTGCCACAATCACCTCACCAACGTAAATCTGCTCCTACAAATCTATAGCCTATGGAAATAAAAAAAAATAAATTGTATGTATTTATTGGTATGTATTTATTGTTTTTGTTAGCTATAATAACCAAAGCAGTGTTTCTCAAGATGGAGGCTTTCTGGAGAATTTTTTTTTGGGAGTAGTTGGGTTTCAAATAAATGTTGCTAATGAGGGATATAGCATTGTGGTGCTTTTTTTTTCTCCTGGGAAATACATTCACCAAAGCAAGGGTTCTCAAGACAGAGACTTTCTGCAGACTTTTTTTTTTTGCTAATGACGGATGAAGCATTGTGTTATATTTAGTAAACAGAAAAGAGATCCGAGGAAGGAGATTTATATTTGTGCAATGAGATGTAAACCCATCGGGTACTTAGAAAAACAAATTTTGTGAAACAGGCTACATAGAAATCAAGTATAAATACATAGGTCAGTGAATATATGGGTCAGTGAATACATAAGTCCGATGTGTATGTAGAAAAATGAATGAATGGTTTTGGTTTCAATTTAACTACCTGTCAACTAGCACTCACAAAATGGATTTATAAATTGTATGCATTATATACAAATAAATACATTAAAATATTTAAATACTATTCTAGAATTTAAGAAACGTTAACAAAATTTTATTTATTTTTAACATTATTATTGAATATAACATGCAATAAATTATTCACCGATAAAAAGTTTACTATTTGTTTGTTTTTAAAGTTTTCTAGTATTCCAGAATGTGTAAGACGCCCGACGGGGGCCACCCGCAGGATTGTAGGGGATGGTAGCGGGATGGATTCCTACTCGGAAACGACACAATCAGCCGGCCATCCATTGTAGTTATATATAACAAAAAAGAAAGCTTCCATGCATAGTTAATAGTAGTTATATCCCGAAATAACAAAGTTCATTCGTACATAGTTAACAGTGGTTACGTCCCAGTATAACAAAGATTACATTCATACATATTTAATAGTAGCTATATTCCAGTATAACAAATTGCATTTACCCATACATTGTTAATAGTAGTTTTATCCCGATATAACAAAGTTCATCCATACATAGCTACTAGTAGTTATATCCAGGTATAACAAAGATCGCATTCATCCATACATAGTTAATGACCGCTGTATACAACAATAATTTGATAAGTCCATGAATACTTAACCGTAGTTCAATATAACAAAGATTGCACTCATCTAGAAATAGTTGATAGTGGATGGATGTAACAAAGAAGGCATTCATCCGTCAATAGGGAATTATTGGCATGGATTAATACATTGGAATTAGCATACACATATGAAACTTATGCCTTTTAGCAGGCATACATATACAGGGTATGTATACAACATATACAATATATATATATAGACAGGGCCGGATTTAAATAAGTGGAGGCCCCGGGGCTGGATTTTTGTGGAGGTCCCTACACTTTTCAAAAGCTTTAATATAGATTTGAATATGCCCCACTTATGAATAAAAATAATTCCTATATCTAATAGCGTTCTATGTAATATTTTATATGTGTTTTAATTTTAAAAAGTGTATATTTTTTAGTTTGTAGAGAGTGAAGCCCTTGGTAGAAGGATATATATTTCATCTCTTTTATGGAGGTCTTTTTCTTGTGGAGTCCCCAGGGTAGTAGCCTCGCATGAACTTCCTTAAATCCGGCCCTGCGCATTCAGATATTCACCAAAAAAAAAAAAAAAGAATCCTCTAAATCTGCGTACATTTCTGTGCTGTATGTTTGATTGTGTTATACAGTTACAAACTATGAGGCTCTACATGTGATGACACCCTATCAGACATTCAAAAGCACTCTCGCATCGTGACTGCCATGTCCAAGAATCAATAGAGTGGCGAAAGTTTTCATCTCAGCGTATCTATCTATTTATACAATTCTCTTCATGGCTCAACAGTTTGGACAAGAAGTAAAGGAAAGATCACTCTTTTATTTCTGCAAGTCGGACTATAGTTACCCTACGAAAAAAAAAGAGGGGAGAGAGAACACGTAGTATTCACCCGTCACAAAATAGCAGAGCCGGACTTAACCTTTGTGACCAAGAAGTCATGGAAAGATCACCCGTAGTTTTAGCGGCGAAAAAAAGAGGGGGGCGGAGAACAAGTAATCTACTCTGTATTCACCCGTCACTAAATACTAGGGCCGGACTCAACCGTTGTGGGGCCCTATGCGAAACGGATTTCGCGAGGCAATGTTTGGTAGGGATACGGATAATAAGTGAAATTTAAGAGTTTGTATTAGAAAATAAATTCGTCTGCATTTTATTCATTCTTTACTACGCACAAAACTACTTTACGAGCCTTGCCTGTTGCAAAGTCATACAGTATATCATAAGAAGTCTGTTTCCTACACAGATCACGCTTATTAGCAAGAATAACCAAATGTTTCAATCTATCTATGAGAATTGTTAACATCAAGTAATTCTTCATTAGTTTGAGGCGCGAGAAGCTTCTTTCACCAGATTCCAAAATTACGGGATAATGCCGTTTTTATTTATCGCACGTAGGATTGTCGTTTTCCATATTGAATAGGTTGCAGTATGCTACGCCTCCGGTCGACTAATTTAATATATTCATCTCAAAATCTTCTGATTCGGCTGCGAAAAAAGGGGTGATTACTATGACGCCGTCATGGTTGTGCCCCTTTCTGTACCCTACTTTCTGTACTGTACTTTCTGTACTCTCAGACCTCCAAGATTTTGATTGGCCCTTAACTATGTTGCGATCATTTAGGGAAAAACTAAATACCGAGCTTAACCGGTGAGAATGCTGGTAAATGGTTCAGTACCGAAAAATAAATAGCTCAACATTTGCTGGCTGAATTAAATGATGTGAAAGATGTCATTGTGCACACGCATTCTTATCAAAGACATCATATGGCAAGGTCAAGACAGGTGTCACGACGCATGATGCCCTTAAACTAAGGCCCAGGAATTTGCCCCCTGGGAGCATCTTTCTCTCTTGAAGCAGAGCGAGAGCAATCGTTATAGTAGGCCTCACCACTGACCTGTGATATTGCAACCTATGGGCTGTGGAGACCAGAAGCGTGTTGCCAGATCGTACAGTCATCGCAACGAGCTATTGATCTCCACTGCCTACAGGTTGCAACGTTGCAGATCGGTGTTCGGGCTTTTTATGACGATTGGTCTCGCTAACATGCGATCCACCTTGCATGGTAGATACATTACAGCCCCGGGCAGAGGGAGGAGCCCCATTTCAATCACTTTTATTATACATTATAACACATCTAAATAGACTCCAACATACGAATGTGCAGTTGTATACATCTGTTCAAGAAACAATTCATCCTGACACATTAATTCGACTACGAAGTATTTTAAGCATGGAGAATGAATAACTCAATGAGTTAATAAATAAAAGGGAAAATAAATATTCAACAAGAGTCAAAGGAAGCAAGATAGACGAGCAAAGACCAGCATAGAAAGAATTGTATAACCTAATTAATTAAAAGTTAAATAAATCAATCATCACATTAGCTCTAATAAGAGAAACAGGGGTAGTAAGAATGTGAATATCGTCCATACTGTCTGGTAAGACTTGTTCAAGTCACCTGAGAAATAAAAAAGAAATAAATTAGTTAGTTTCAAAATTGTGACAAAAATAAAAAGAGAAGAGAAAGTTAGTACAAGAATACAAAGAGTAAAGTAAAGAGAAAGTTAGTACAAGAATACAAAGAGTAAAGAGAAAGTTAGTACATACATACATAGGGTAAGGGGAAAGTTAGTACAAGAATACATAAGGTAAAGAGAAAGTTCATGCAAGAATACAAAGAGTAAAGTAAAGAGAAAGTTAGTACAAGAATACAAAGAGTAAAGAGAAAGTTAGTACATACATACATAGGGTAAGGGGAAAGTTAGTACAAGAATACATAAGGTAAAGAGAAAGTTCATGCAAGAATACAAAGAGTAAAGTAAAGAGAAAGTTAGTACAAGAATACAAAGAGTAAAGAGAAAGTTAGTACATACATACATAGGGTAAGGGGAAAGTTAGTACAAGAATACATAAGGTAAAGAGAAAGTGAGTGCAAGAATACAAAGAGTAAAGTAAAGAGAAAGTTAGTACAAGAATACAAAGAGTAAAGAGAAAGTTAGTACATACATACATAGGGTAAGGGGAAAGTTAGTACAAGAATACATAAGGTAAAGAGAAAGTTCATGCAAGAATACAAAGAGTAAAGTAAAGAGAAAGTTAGTACAAGAATACAAAGAGTAAAGAGAAAGTTAGTACATACATACATAGGGTAAGGGGAAAGTTAGTACAAGAATACATAAGGTAAAGAGAAAGTGAGTGCAAGAATACAAAGAGTAAAGTAAAGAGAAAGTTAGTACAAGAATACAAAGAGTAAAGAGAAAGTTAGTACATACATACATAGGGTAAGGGGAAAGTTAGTACAAGAATACATAAGGTAAAGAGAAAGTGAGTGCAAGAATACAAAGAGTAAAGTAAAGAGAAAGTTAGTACAAGAATACAAAGAGTAAAGAGAAAGTTAGTACATACATACATAGGGTAAGGGGAAAGTTAGTACAAGAATACATAAGGTAAAGAGAAAGTTCATGCAAGAATACAAAGAGTAAAGTAAAGAGAAAGTTAGTACAAGAATACAAAGAGTAAAGAGAAAGTTAGTACATACATACATAGGGTAAGGGGAAAGTTAGTACAAGAATACATAAGGTAAAGAGAAAGTGAGTGCAAGAATACAAAGAGTAAAGTAAAGAGAAAGTTAGTACAAGAATACAAAGAGTAAAGAGAAAGTTAGTACATACATACATAGGGTAAGGGGAAAGTTAGTACAAGAATACATAAGGTAAAGAGAAAGTTCATGCAAGAATACAAAGAGTAAAGTAAAGAGAAAGTTAGTACAAGAATACAAAGAGTAAAGAGAAAGTTAGTACATACATACATAGGGTAAGGGGAAAGTTAGTACAAGAATACATAAGGTAAAGAGAAAGTTCATGCAAGAATACAAAGAGTAAAGTAAAGAGAAAGTTAGTACAAGAATACAAAGAGTAAAGAGAAAGTTAGTACATACATACATAGGGTAAGGGGAAAGTTAGTACAAGAATACATAAGGTAAAGAGAAAGTGAGTGCAAGAATACAAAGAGTAAAGTAAAGAGAAAGTTAGTACAAGAATACAAAGAGTAAAGAGAAAGTTAGTACATACATACATAGGGTAAGGGGAAAGTTAGTACAAGAATACATAAGGTAAAGAGAAAGTGAGTGCAAGAATACAAAGAGTAAAGTAAAGAGAAAGTTAGTACAAGAATACAAAGAGTAAAGAGAAAGTTAGTACATACATACATAGGGTAAGGGGAAAGTTAGTACAAGAATACATAAGGTAAAGAGAAAGTTCATGCAAGAATACAAAGAGTAAAGTAAAGAGAAAGTTAGTACAAGAATACAAAGAGTAAAGAGAAAGTTAGTACATACATACATAGGGTAAGGGGAAAGTTAGTACAAGAATACATAAGGTAAAGAGAAAGTGAGTGCAAGAATACAAAGAGTAAAGTAAAGAGAAAGTTAGTACAAGAATACAAAGAGTAAAGAGAAAGTTAGTACATACATACATAGGGTAAGGGGAAAGTTAGTACAAGAATACATAAGGTAAAGAGAAAGTTCATGCAAGAATACAAAGAGTAATGTAAAGAGAAAGTTAGTACAAGAATACAAAGAGTAAAGAGAAAGTTAGTACATACATACATAGGGTAAGGGGAAAGTTAGTACAAGAATACATAAGGTAAAGAGAAAGTTCATGCAAGAATACAAAGAGTAAAGTAAAGAGAAAGTTAGTACAAGAATACAAAGAGTAAAGAGAAAGTTAGTACATACATACATAGGGTAAGGGGAAAGTTAGTACAAGAATACATAAGGTAAAGAGAAAGTTCATGCAAGAATACAAAGAGTAAAGTAAAGAGAAAGTTAGTACAAGAATACAAAGAGTAAAGAGAAAGTTAGTACATACATACATAGGGTAAGGGGAAAGTTAGTACAAGAATACATAAGGTAAAGAGAAAGTTCATGCAAGAATACAAAGAGTAAAGTAAAGAGAAAGTTAGTACAAGAATACAAAGAGTAAAGAGAAAGTTAGTACATACATACATAGGGTAAGGGGAAAGTTAGTACAAGAATACATAAGGTAAAGAGAAAGTGAGTGCAAGAATACAAAGAGTAAAGTAAAGAGAAAGTTAGTACAAGAATACAAAGAGTAAAGAGAAAGTTAGTACATACATACATAGGGTAAGGGGAAAGTTAGTACAAGAATACATAAGGTAAAGAGAAAGTTCATGCAAGAATACAAAGAGTAAAGTAAAGAGAAAGTTAGTACAAGAATACAAAGAGTAAAGAGAAAGTTAGTACATACATACATAGGGTAAGGGGAAAGTTAGTACAAGAATACATAAGGTAAAGAGAAAGTTCATGCAAGAATACAAAGAGTAAAGTAAAGAGAAAGTTAGTGCAAGAATACAAAGAGTAAAGAGAAAGTTAGTACATACATACATAGGGTAAGGGGAAAGTTAGTACAAGAATACATAAGGTAAAGAGAAAGTTCATGCAAGAATACAAAGAGTAAAGTAAAGAGAAAGTTAGTACAAGAATACAAAGAGTAAAGAGAAAGTTAGTACATACATACATAGGGTAAGGGGAAAGTTAGTACAAGAATACATAAGGTAAAGAGAAAGTTCATGCAAGAATACAAAGAGTAAAGTAAAGAGAAAGTTAGTACAAGAATACAAAGAGTAAAGAGAAAGTTAGTACAAGAATACATAAGGTAAAGAGAAGAGAAATACATAAAGTGAAAAGAAAAATACAAAGAACCAACAGAAATGAAAGTTAGTACACGAAAAGAAAGACAAAGAGTTAGCTCGTGAATAAATAAATAGAACAAAGAGAAATGAAACTAAACCTACATCTAAATTGGTCCCTTAGATACATCAAATAGTTTGATATCGGCTCTGTCTCTTTTCTGTTCTTATCTTGACAATGATTGCTGAGGGCGTCCTCCATGCATTGTATCACACCTGGAGCTAACCTGCAGGTCAACGTTGGAAATCATGAACATGAAATAGGGGTAAATGTGATCATATCAATGAAATGAGAAATTATTTTGCAGTCTTATACTTTCTACCCTATTCCTTTTCTTAGCTGGTTCATGGAATAAATAAATATTTTAGAAGAATTTTAATTATGATTTATTTTATGTTAAATTTTAAACAAGGTTTTAAATCCGTATATACAGTCATTGGCAAAAACAAACCCCATTTGGGCAGCTGTTTGAGACAAACACCCGTAAAAAAGCTAAAAAGATTCTAGAAATAAAAAATCACCCTTTGGGTCAGAATTTTGTGATTTTACCATCACACAAGAGATACAAGACACCGATAGCAAAGAAATACACAAACACTCTTTTGTTCCCCTGGCAATCAAATCATTAAATAGAAACAATCTGATATAAACTGTTCACATGTAGGCCTAAATTATGAGTGAGTCTGGTGTGAATGTACATTTGGTTTTCTATAATTGTAATGTTTTCTTTGGTGTAATGCACAAATTGTAAGACAAATTTCCTCACGGATAATAAAGATAATAATAATAATTATTATTATTACAGCAAGTATTTTTGTTCATAGAAAAAGAAACATTCAAACGTTTTGTGACCCCATAATCTCTTGAAAATGCACACCTTTACTGAACTCCGTTAAGGATATAACTGTACCTTTGTAGTTTCAGTGCGTTGTGCGATTTATTTGAGTCTTGTTTTGTAACTTTTCAAAGGGGATAGTAATATAATTAAATCTAATTTATTATGAACTAGCCGATATAACCCGCGGCCTGTGGTTTGGGTATTACTGATCG
Organism: Biomphalaria pfeifferi; assembly: GCA_030265305.1. Taxonomy (NCBI): domain Eukaryota; kingdom Metazoa; phylum Mollusca; class Gastropoda; family Planorbidae; genus Biomphalaria; species Biomphalaria pfeifferi. The sequence continues at coordinate 137,676 of JASAOG010000124.1, read as the reverse complement.
ATTGGATTGAATTTAAATCCATGTCAAACATGGAGAATGTTACATTTACTTTTCTTTCTTTTTTTTATTATTTTGCCACGATAATAAAAGTAGAGTGTAAAAATGGCTTTACCCGTTCAGCCAACATAGCCATATCTAATATAAAATACTGTAAAAACGGGCTAACCCGATTTGTTAAAAAGTTTCATTCTTTAATAGCTATACAATTAGGTACTTATTATCTGTTTTTAGAAACCTCCTCTTCTGGAAGGGACATTAATCATACACTACAGTCTTCGCCATGCTCTAAGGTACATTTATGCCAAGTTTTATCACCATTGGTCAAACGTTTTTTTTATTGTTATTCGGGACATCCATCCATCCATGCATACATACACACATAGATACATACACACATACATACATACATACTGTCAAGACTCATTTCCTCTCTAATATACGTATGTGTATTACTAAATGTACCCAAGTCCTGGGCAATATCACAACGACACATACAACGATAGAACAAAGATTCAGAATGCCAACTCACAGACATATAACATGTTTATTACATTATCTGTACTATAGTACAGAATCAGTTCAGACATTTGAAATATCCAGTATCAATTAAAATATATCAGCTTAATATTCCACAGACTGAATAGTGACATCACAGAGAAATAATTAGAGTCTACACTTCGACTACATCTATATCCAAAAGTCAAACTGTCCTGGACTAGGAACAAAAACCACACTACCTTATTTTAAGTTACATTATATTCAACGAAAAACATCTCACCAAGTAAAAACAACCCAAAACAATAACAGTTTTGAAGTCAACAACCTGAATTGCCCCCCTTCTTCTCTACAGTAAACAGGAGAACCAGGCTGACCAGAACTCAGTCCTGACACATACCTACATACATACATACACCTTTCTTTTTTTTTTAAATTATAAATAATCAATACATTATGATTAAATGGAAAACCAGTACTGGATTTCTTTGCGATTTATGGCCGAAACATATCGATTATACTAACTGGTCTACATATCTACAATTACTGAACAACAATCACTAACATATATATATATACCGACCTGCTTACACTGACCTACATATTCTGAACAACATATACTGACCTACAGAGCTCTTTTTGGGCTTCGGGTTTTCCTTGTAGCGCCTTGAAGCTTGAAGTGAGGCAGCTGGTGAATGCGTCTGAACAGGACGTACTGTAACTCCTGAAGTTTGCATGGCGTTTGCCTGTAATTCAGTACCTAGCTTATTAAATTTGCCTCAAACTTATCACAATTATAATAATAATAATAATTATGACAGATTTTTAATGTTACATATTAGAAGGCCCTAATTATTAGTTTTCACTCGATGTCTCTCCCGTTTATTCTATTCAATTAATTGCCCTTTGTCTTAATTACAACTTATTTAATGGGGACACAAAGTAGCAGACCTCCCGCCCCCGGTTTGACTGAGTAACTCCCCTATGAGTAAGTCCCCCACCCTCCCCTGCTGAGGTTTGAACTAGGAAAAAATAATCTTCATTTAGGAAGAAAAGTCGGAAACTCATAAGCAGACGACACCAGCAAAAAAAAAAAAAGCCAGCACAATGAATTTCACAGGGTAGCCACAATGCCTACGATAGGGTAGCCACAATGCCTACGATAGGGTAGACACAATGGATTCAAGAGGGTAACTACAATGCATTCGACTGCAAGATACAATGCCTTCGACATGATAGTAAAACTGCCTTCGACAGGGTAGCCACAATATATTCGACAGGGTAGCCACAATGTATCCGATAGGGTAGTCAAAATGTATTCGACAGTGTAGTCAAAATGTATTTGACAAGGTAGCCACTATGTATTCGACAGGGTAGCCAAAATATATTCGACAGGGTAGCCACAATGTATCCGACAGGATAGCCACAATGTATTCGTCAGGGTAGCCACTATTTATTCGTCAGGGTAGCCACTATGTATTCGACAGAGTAGCCACAATGTATTTGACAGGGTAGTTAAAATGTATTTGACAGGGTAGCCACAATGTATTTGAAAGGGTAGCCACAATGTATTCGTCAGGGTAGCCACAATGTATTCGACAGGGTAGCCACAATGTATTCGTCAGGGTAGCCACAATGTATTCGACATGGTAGCGACTCAAACAGAGTTGTGCTAAACGCAGTACGAAACCTTCTCCCAGTTACCCCCTTCCCCCCCACTGGTCAACAAAAGAAATTTGACCATAGCGCACAGCTAATGCTGTAATCATGAGAGTTACGCTATATAAAAGCAGTTAATAATTAAAAAAAAATAATGAAAAAATAATAGGGTCACTGTGACATAAGTTCTGGGTGATATAAACAGATGACATAGAGGAAGGTAGCATGTCGTTACATGAAGTCGTAAGCAGTTGACGTACTTACATTTCAGGGATTCATGCTTCATACGTAGTTTCTCTTTTCTTGCATCAGGACAGAAAGGTACATACTTTGACAGGCATTCCTCGTAGTTCCTGACGTGCCTAAATATAGAGACACAAACGAGAACAGACTCACTGACATATATATATAAGGCATAAGACATCGATCAGAAAAAAACAAACAGACACAAAAACTCTTTTGTTCTTTTGGCAATTAAATTGTTGAACGAATTGTAAATTGCTGTTGTAAATTTCGCATGTAAAGTTAAAGAGGAACTGGATTATGAACGTATATCTTGTGTGCTATTGTACAAATGTTTGCTCTAATTATGAACTCTTTATTGTAGTCCCTTGATCGGTTTCCTCTGAGGAATGTTCTGGTGATCTGGTCTTGAAGAGATTTTGTGGAATGATACAATATCTTTCAAGATTCATCCCAGATCTTTTAGCAGACCTACAGCCAATAAGATAAGATAAGATAGATAAGATAATGTTTATTCATCCAATCTAATGGAAATTCAGTTTGACTACTATTGACAAGCTCAGCGAAAATACAGAACTGACTAAGAAACACAAGCTATTCGTGTGGTCGAATGACTGCAATAAAGCATTTAATAGTGTCAAATAGAACTTCAGAAGATATCTAATCATGGAACCCTAAGTTATTTCGACCCGGAGAAGAAAGTAACTATTCAGGCGGACAGCAGTCAAAATGGCATAGGAGCTGTACTACTACAAGATGACAAACCCATAGCATACACATCAAGGTCACTCACAGAGCCTCAGAAAAAGTAGGCTCAAATCGAAAAGGACTCTTGGCTGTAGTAGTAGATCTAGAAAAATTTGACCAGTACACGTACGGCAGAACAATAATAATACAGAATGATCATATACCATTGGAAAATATACTCAATAAACCCCTCAGTTGTGCACCCAAAAGACTTCAAAGCTTAATGATGCGTTTGTACCGATACGATATTCAGGACCAGTATACCAAAGGAAAAAGATTACAGATTGCCGACACGCTAAGTAGAGATCCTTTGCCAGAGCAGGAAGATTTTCCTGACACCTCTATCAACACTGTAGGACTGGCCCTCCCAGATATAATGTTAGATAAAGTGAAAGATGCAGTCAAAATAGACAATGAGATGCAGATGTTGAAACAGTACATACTGAACGGTTGGCCAGACAAGCATCATATTGTACCAGAACTTAAAAAGTATTGGTCACTTGCAGATGTACTGACCTATGAGGATGGCCTTCTAATGAAAGGAGAGAGAATAATTATCCCAAGAGCATTAAGAAAAGAAGTTGAAACCAAACTACATGCAGCACATTTAGGGTATGATGCCATGATGAGAAGAGCAAGGGACGCAGTTTTCTGGACGGGAATAGCGGCAAGAATAAAAGAAATAGCTAATGCATGCCAACCTTGTCAGCAAAGTAAACCTGCAAACCAGAAAGAAAGCTTAATACAGCATAATGAGGGTTTAAATCCCTGGGACAAAGTTTAAATAGATATGTTTCAAATATTCGACCAACAATACCTTGTCATAGTTGACTACTATTCAAATTTTAATGAAGTGGAACATTTGCACACGACAACAAGTCAAGTTGTTATAAGAAAACTAAAAAACTTATTTCGCCAAAGTGTATCAGTGATTTTGGACCTCAGTTTTCATCTGCTAAATTTACCACATTTATGGAAGCATGGGGTGTCCATCATTTAAAAATCCTCACCAGGACATCATCAGTCAAATGGCAAGGCAGAGGTAGCAGTGAAAATATTAAAGAATTAGATTAAAAAATCAAAAGAAAGTAAATCGGATGCCTATGAAGCCCTATTAGAGTATAGAAACACACCCAGGCAAGATAAAGTCCGGCTCAGATACTCTTTGGAAGGGCAACAAGAACGCTATTGCCAAGAAAAGAGCATCCTGCAAGAATTTCACAAGAAACCACAGCCAAACGAGAGAAGCGACAGCAAAGTGTCAGAAGACACTACAACAAAACAGCTCGTGACCTGAACCCTCTAAACGTTGAGCAGAAAGTTTTCTACCAATCGCCTAGCGATACAACCTGGAGACACGGCAGAGTACTTAAGCAAGTGAATGAACGTACTTACATTATACAAGGTGACAATGGTTTCAAGTACCAAAGAAACCGAAGACACATACGACCAGACGCCTCTAACAACATAGACTTTTCTCCAGACAGAGAAAGTTAGTGTGACATTTTTCCAGACGTAGAGAATGAGTGTAGTAACAGTCCATCAAACGCCCAAAACACTCATCAGTACTTTCTGCGACCTAGAGCTACTCTCCAGAAATCTTCAAAATATGGGGACTATGCTTAAGAAGAACGGTAAATATTTACGATGTTGTAAATAGTTTTGATTGTAATTTGAGTGTAATTTTTTTTTCTTTTTTTTTTTTTTTATGGAGGAGAGGGGATGTTGATGGAATGTAACGCCCCTTTCAGTAACTCACATAATATTGTATATTACCCCCCTTTTAGGGATACTGTATATAATAGGAAGAGTTGTGCCCATACATAGGGGACACTACTGTGGTAGCCAAGATGGCTGATTAAAGTTGTTTGTTTTGATCTGAAAGTATTCTTATTTCAAGTTTATGTTCAAGTATCTATCGTAATAGTATCTGTGAGATCAGTTGTCATTATCCCCTCGGTTGATACAACAATGGGGTATATTGTTATTTTAGATAACTTCCATAAACGCTTAATCTACAAACCTAGGTTCTCATATTTTGTTTGTTTTTCCAACTCAGTTTTTCTTTAATTATGAGACAGTGCCACAGTGGTACTGCGATGTCAGTATTGGTTGAGGCTTTTTCTTTTTTATCAATGAACAGAATCTACCGTTTCCTCAGTAAAAATATAATAAGTGATCAGTAGTCTCGAGAACCTCTTGTGGGGAATATTTGTAATAAGGAGGGGTATTCTTATTAGTAAAATTATGAGTCAAAGCCAAGTGTTGGTGTATTAATTTTGCAACTTGATTAAGGCGGGCTAGGTAGGCAGATTCTGACAAGGCTGAACATCCTACCATTATGTGTTCCATTGACTCATATATGATTATTATCATTACATAGAACCATATAGCCCTATCTAAAGCTATCTCTAACTTATCAGTGACTCACGTGCAGAGTTTCTCCATATGGTTGGAACCGGAACCCGCTCTGATGTCATCAGTGTTGCACAAGCTGACCTTCTTGCATAATTTGTCATCGTGACCTGACCAAAAAAAAACAACAACAAACAAACAAAACATTATGTTTAGAAAACAAAAGAAAAAAATGAAGAATACATTAGTAAACAACACACAAACAAACAAAAAAAGCTAATAGCAAGGGCATTTTATGGAGAAACGAGGGGTCAAAGAAATCACCTCCCTTTTAATGCAGATACTCATCAAAGAAAAGGTTTTAATTACCTAGTAAAATATCTGCAGCGGCTTGATATTAAAAACTACATCAAAGCGAGCGTCGATTTAAAAATTGAAATGAGCGAAAGTATATAAATAGCAATGATGAGTTTGTACAAGTTATTTCCCATGACTCACAATTTGTGATTTGTGATTTTGGGCACATCGGCACAATTTAGGCCATGTCGTGCCTGCAGTCCCTCAAGGGCCACTCTCCCTCCACACAGCAAAGGCCAAATTCCATAAAGTCAAATCATTAAAATCAAGGTCTATTCACAGTTAAAATAGTAGAGTTAGTAAAAATTTAATAATTTGGTAAAAATCTAATGTAAATAGTACATGTCTACAGAATTCATAAATCAGATCTTCGTAGACAACCCCACTTCCCGGATAAAGCCCAGTACCTTCCCAGGGTCGACATTATTGAATAGTGTTTTTAAATTAGTGGCTCTAAAATATTTTTCCACTCACAATTAGTTAAATGGCTACATACTGCACTTTTACCTAGGCTAGCTACGGGGATTAAGTGAATATTGAATTTCATTCTCAGATATCGCTTAGTAGTGTAATACTAATGCTACAAACATTTGAGTTTTTAATGTTTATAAGAGGAGAAAGGGAAGCAATCCAGTGCCATACTTTTTTTTTTGCCTCATTTGTCTCCCTTTTATTTCTGCTGGACACTCCCCCCCCCCCCCCCCTCTCCCGATCGATAACAAGCCGCGAGTACTAGAAACTAGCTGAGATTTGTTTCGGTAATAAGTAAATATTAAGCCGTTTCTTCTTACCAGGTATCAGCAGACGATACTAAATTAAATTTAGGCAGACGTTTTTTATCTTTTCGGCATGGCATGGAGTTTTGTAATATAATACAACTATGTTTCTCAACATTTTGTTTCAAGATAACGCCCCCCCCCCCCACACACTTTTTAAACAAAAGTAGTACGTTCGCCCCCACCCCCATTCCCTTAGACATCTTTGGCCGCGATGTTTTTGTATTATGAACTGCAGGGATGCATTCTACTGGCGTACACATCGCACGCTTCATTTTACAAAAAAAATCTCAGGTAAAATTAAAGACAAAGACGTGAAAGACCTAGACCTCAGTGTGAGACACATTCCAAGTGCATGCTAAGCAAGAAAAGTGCACCTTGTTGCAGAAGATTTTCGCAGAAATGGCGCAAAAGGTACTCTACGAATATAAAAAAAATTCTCCTCATCTAACAATTGTATTGCAGGCGCTGTGGCTGAGCGGTAAAGCGCTTGGCTTCCGAACCGGGGACTGGGGCTCAAATCCTGGTGAAGACTGGGATTATTAATTTCGGGATGTTCGGGCGCCTCTGAATCCACCCAGCTCTAACGTTAGTTGGGGGAAAAGTAATAGCGGTAGGTCGTTGTGCTGGCCACATGACGCCCTCGTCAACTCTAGGACACAGAAACAGATGACCTTCACATAGTCTGCCCTTGGACCTGAAAAAGGCGGACTTTACTTTTTTTTTTTTTTTTTTTTTAAATTGTATTAAGTAAACATTCGTAATAACGTCGATCTATGAATTTGTAAAGAGAATTGCATCTGCAAAGAAATTTGATACACACAATAACAAATTAATAACGAAGTAAACTAGTGGGCCCCACTCGCTAGGGACTGCGGGTTGTAAAGAGAGATGGGACACTTTGTTCATACCTTCAGAACAACTTTTGAATGTTTCTTCAGTCACGTATCACGATATAACTATGAGACGAATGACTTGAGGACTGGTTTAGTCAACTCCGGGATCCAGTGGTTAGTAAGTTGTTCTAGGTGTTAATGGGTTACACAATAAGTCATAAAGTCTAATATTTTTTTTTTAAATAAATGTACGATCAAGTGACATGACTGTCAAGGGCTTAGATTGATGTGGCAGCTGGCAGTGCCAATGTCAAGTGACAATTTATTCTATCACTTATGTGTTATTTCAGTTCACGTATAAAAAAGACACGAAATCAGACTCACTGAAAAAAAATTGACATACTCATTCGACAATAATTGACAGACTCAATAAAGAAGTCTTAACAGACTCATTCGACAAGAATGGACAGACTCATTCGATAAGAATGGACAGACTCATTCGATAAGAATGGACAGACTCATTCGATAAGAATTGACAGACTCATTCGATAAGAATTGACAGACTCATTCGATAAGAATGGACAGACTCATTCGATAAGAATGGACAGACTCAATGAAGAAGAATGGACAGACACATTCGACAAGACTGGACAGACTCATTCGACAAGGCTGGACAGACTCATTGGACAAGACTAGACAGACTCATTGGACAAGACTGGACAGACACATTGGACAAGACTGGACAGACTCACATGTACACTTCTTGTTTCCCAATTCTCTCTTTTCTGTTGATTTTGACGTACTTCTGCGTCGTCTACACTTCTTAAGTTCTGACTAGACGTCTTATAAAGATAACGACCCACTCTTTCTAACCCACTCCGCTCTCTCACCTGACTCTCAATTGAATTTACACCTTTCATTCCTTTGTGTCAGTTTGAATGCACACCTTTCATTCCTTTGTGTCAGTTTGAATGCACACCTTTCATTCCTTTGTGTCAGTTTGAATGCACACCTTTCATTCCTTTGTGTCAGTTTGAATGCACACCTTTCATTCCTTTGTGTCAGTTTGAATGCACACCTTTCATTCCTTTGTGTCAGTTTGAATGCACACCTTTCATTCCTTTGTGTCAGTTTGAATGCACACCTTTCATTCCTTTGTGTCAGTTTGAATGCACACCTTTCATTCCTTTGTGTCAGTTTGAATGCACACCTTTCATTCCTTTGTGTCAGTTTGAATGCACACCTTTCATTCCTTTGTGTCAGTTTGAATGCACACCTTTCATTCCTTTGTGTCAGTTTGAATGCACACCTTTCATTCCTTTGTGTCAGTTTGAATGCACACCTTTCATTCCTTTGTGTCAGTTTGAATGCACACCTTTCATTCCTTTGTGTCAGTTTGAATGCACACCTTTCATTCCTTTGTGTCAGTTTGAATGCACACCTTTCATTCCTTTGTGTCAGTTTGAATGCACACCTTTCATTCCTATGTGTCAGTTTTCAAGGACTAATTAAAAAACAACATTAATTCCGATTTTTTTTTCAGACTTAAACAAAACAAAAACTAATTGTACACGAACTAATCTGAAATCAACATTTTTGTGAAGTAATTTGAGGACACTATTTTTCTTGACATCAGTTGGAGATAATTTCACACTCAAAATAAATCACAGAATTGTTTGTTTTTTTCTTTTTTTACAATCCTGTTTACGTTCTTTAAGTAATAAAACTCAGTAAGAAAAAGAAGAGAAATGGATACGAAGAAATGCGGTGGTGATATGAAACCTATATTAAAAAAGCAAGAAAAAAAATATTGAAGCCTGATGATGTCAAGGACACTAAGAGACATAACAAAACTTTAGGGTCATTAAGCAAAGGATGAACGACGTGGAGAAATCTCGTCAACACATCTATAGGGGGGGGGGATTGAGTTTTTGAAGACCTACAATTTGTTACTAGGAGGGAGGGGGGTTAAAATCGTGATTTTTTTTTCGTTACGTTATAAAAAAAAAAAAAAAGGTTCCCTTTGGGATGCGCGCAAGGTTGTAAGTATGAGGATAATGATGATGATAACATTTCATGAACTGTGAGTCTTAAGTCATTCCTTACCACGTGACTCCTGTACCACATGGAGAAACAAGATGGGGGGGGGGGGTATTATTATTTGACATTTTACTTTAAAAATGTTAGCATTTATTTTCTTGCCAAAACGTAGCAAAAATGTCCCTATCGATAATAGGTTGTCCCGGTATTCATTTTTTTTTTTATGAAAAGCAAATTAACTCTGCATCACTGATATTGTTACTTTTATATTACATATAATTTCTTGCTAAAACAAAGCCAAAAAAAAACAACAACTCATTATCGAAAGTAGGATTTTATTAATGCTAAAATGATTGTTTAAAATCGCTCTTTTCGACTTACACATTACATTAAACTTTCTTACCAAAACATTGCAAAAGATTAACTATCGCTAATATGTTGTTCCGAATTTTTATTAAAAAACAACAAATAAATGGCAAATAATGGTTGGAAATCGCTCTTTTGACTTATATTAAATTTAATTTTAATTGCTAAAATGTAACAAAAATGTTATTATTGATAAAATGTTGTTACGGATTTTTTATGAAAAGTAAATTAATGCCAAATGATTATCTGAAATTAATATTCTAGCTCTTATTACATTTAATTTTCTTGCTAAAACGTCGCAAGGTGAAATCTTGATCGAAAATAGGTTATTATGGACATATTAATATTATACGCTTCAGAATGGGTGGTCAGATATGAGCACAATCTGAGTTCCTTTAAAATCGAAGAAAGCTGTAGATGACAATTCAGCTTTGCAATTAGGGTACGGGTAAATTAGGGCCTTAAAACTGTATTGTCTGCCCCCATTTTGTTCATTTCTGCTGCCTGCTCTTCACTTTGCCTCGTAGCTTTGAACACTGACCTATACTTCACGCTGAGAGGAGCCATCATTACACTCAGAGTAGTTTCGAACATTTTGGGATTGTAAGAAAGTGGAACCAAAGGTCAAGAGTTCGGTTGTGTATATCTAGGACTTGTGTATTTTATCCGATGGGACCCTATGATGACCTGCTAACTATAGTAAAAAAAAACGCAGGCTAAAAATTTATGGCCATCTACGGATCTCGCATGGACCTTCTTTCGTGGAACAGTACCAGGAAAAAGAGGCAGACAGAGAAAGTGATGGGAGTATAACAAAAAGGAATGGACGAACCTGCCATTGAAGACGTTCTATGTAGGGCAAAAGACAGAGAGGAATGGAGAAAGACGGTCGACGAATCTTGCATGGTGCCCCAACGGTTCAACAGACTATGGGATGGCGTTGCCAGGCGCTCCGCACAATTTTTTTCCCGGTGGACTAAATAAAGGAAGTATTGATGTTTTAGAAGAGGTATATGAGAATTTGTTTGTGTGTGTGTGTGCACTTTTTAGCAGTGCCGAATCAAAATTTCTAAGCTCTTCTATTTGTGGAACAAAATATATTTACTATGTAGGAAGTATTAAGCCCTCACGCTATACCTTTAAAATTATTTTTAAAAATCGCAACAGCAAATGTGTAGCTAAATTAAGGGTACTGAAAGAGATTGGATACGAAGATCAACTGCTACGTATTGAGATAGTGTCAAATTCTTTTTTTTATTTAGTTGGCAACAGTCAAGTTCAATTTGGTGTCCATGCATATCGCGAACATTTCCCAGTAACTAACCAGATCTGTCACTGGTCATTAAAGCTGTTATCCTAACTCTCTAGTTTCACACCCACTCTCTGTTCACTCCACTCACTGCTAACACTTTCTGTTCATTCCTTCTTCTGACGACCCCCCCCCCAAACCCTTTTAATTTATTCCACCCCCTCCCACCCCACATCTACAGTCTCCATCAGACCTGAGAAATCACTATTCTAATGTCAACACCAAAGTGATCTAATGTCAACTCCTCCGGCAGAACGATGGCGTCTGGAGCCAGGGCGCCATTCACCTACCCTTCACATCACGCACTTCATTCACTAGCGGCCACTCTCTTTTCCCCTCCCCGTCATGGATACCCTCCTTTCCATATTGACCAAAGCCTGAAGACCTATTCAGATCCTGCCGTGAGCAGCACTAGACCTGAGATGACCTCATTTTAAAAAAAAAAACTGAACTGGACCTTGGAACGTTTCTTAGAAATAAAAAAAAAACAACAAAAAAAAACTCATTCATTTAAGAATTTAAACCTAATTGTTTTCGGACATTGAAATAATAATGCTTGAAGTAAATGGTAGAACGTGCAGAAGTTTTGGTATTGCGCATGTGCCAACAGGGCGCGTGCTGAAAAGCTTTATCTTGACCTAGATTTTCCTTTTTGGTAGGACTGTATAGGGAAAAATGATTTTCTTTAATTAAGATTTAGTAGTTATTGAAAAGTCGATGTGAAGAATATAGTGACACAAAATCATTTAATTCAATATTGTAAAAAAAATTAAAATAAAATGAAAACTAGTCTTATGTTAGTACTAAGTAAATCTCTAATTTCTATAATAGGTCCAGTTCTTGCTAACTCTATATAGGCATCTTTGTTATGGAGTGTGTGTGTGTGTGTGTATTTCTTTGCTGACGATGGGAAGAGGTTAGATATTGGTTGTGAATGATGCAAGAGAGGCGACAATGTCGTCAGCTGTCTTAGGGAGGGCAGACGACTCCAGAACGCCAGACTGATGTTTTTGTTGTGAGTTAGATTTTGTTCAGAATACCAATTTATATTACAACTAAAGTCTAATTCACTGATTTCATTTCTAAACTTATGTTGTTATTAAATTTTTGTTTCCTTTGTTCATAAAAGAAGTTATTTCAAGTTTTACAAGTTAAGATGTAATGCGCCTACTGTGGTTTAGTTGTCTACTAGCAGTTTGGCACTACAAGCCCACAACCGTCACCAACACTCTAATCATAAATGTATCACCCCTAGCGATAATGATCCCACATGCCTATTAGAGACTATCATACATGGCGTAGAATGCCGTAGACTGTACTATAAATTGCAAGCTGTATCCGAAGTACGTGTCAATAAGCTATGTTGTTTTTTAAAAGTTATTTCATGTGCGCACTTTTTGGCACTACAGAATCCAGATTTTTTTCTAAGCCCTTCCGTTTGAAGCTCAATTTGTAATGTTTTGAGTTGGCAACATTGACGTTCTATTTACGGTCCTTGACATTGTTTAGTTTATCGTAAAAATCCAAAATATGAATATGTGCAATGTAAACGAAACAATGCCAAAGACGCTCAAATGAACTTGAATGTTGCCAACTCAACAGAAGAACTTAAAAAGATTATCTCTCATGGTGCGTTTTAAAAACATAGCTTACCAACACTTTCATTATTTTTTTGTACACTGGAGACACCAGAGGTTCTCAACCTTTTTAGGCCGGCGACCCCTTCTTACGATTGTCCATTATGCGGCGTAAAAATGTAAAAGTCCTAAGCCTAAGTAACAGTACTTTTGATAATGTTCTAAAACAATTCATGTAATGCAAATATTTCTATGCATTGATAAAAAGTTTTATCACGACACAATGTTTTCAATAGTATTAGGCGATCCCTGGCAAATCGTCATTCGATCCCCAAGAGGCCGCGACCCACAGGTTGAGAACCCCTGGGATACACCAAAAAGCTCTCTATTTATAGTTTTTCCGCCATGTATGCAAATCTCCACTACTACTTACTACTCAATTGTGTTTCTCTTGACTTCTCTCTAGTTGCAATCATTCTTTCAAGTCTTGACTAAAGTCTCTCCATTCTCCACTTACAGTCAGCTCAAGGGGAGAAAAAAACATATATTTCGATTTTTCCACTACGGTAATTTTCGTTTATGGATTTCAGACTTTTAAGTAAACGTCAGATAGTCTTGAGAAGTTCGGATTTATTCATAAACGTGTAAACCATGCTTAGAAAGATTAAATATCTATGAAAAAATAAACGTACAATCGGCAAAATAGTAGAGCATATATTTTGCAAAAATGTTATCACAAAGCATCCCAGCAAAGAAAGTGTAGTTTCTGACGCCAGATGCTAGTTATAGCTTAGGAACGAAATACGCCATGATTAGCTTTTAAAAAAAATAAAAGCAAGCCCCCCCCCCCCCAAGGGCTTAGACAGCAGAGCAAGAGGCCAGGTTGTTAGTGTGACGATAACTGTTTTAGTGCCAATTTTGTGACGATATAGTGATTGTGGTTACAATACAATTCTTATTTCCCTTTAGGTATATTCAATGGCACAAACAGAATCGCTTGCGGGGAAATATGAAATGAACGGTTGGAGATATTCATGCAAGGAGACAAATCTATAAATAGCCTTTTTTTTTGGTGTATCCGGTGTACCGAGTTAAGAAAGTGTTGGTAAACTAGGATATTTTAAAAGTTATATGGTAACATTCGTGCACTCCTAGCACTGAAGAGTCAAATGTTCGAAGCACCCCTGCTTTAAGGAAGTTGACTAAGATGATGCTAAGAGGCAATGACTAGGGCAATGCTAAAAAGTGCTTGCTAGGACGGTACTGAGAGGCGTTGACTAGGACGGTACTGAGAGGCGTTGACTTGGGCGGTACTGAGAGGCGTTGACTTAGATGGTACTAAGAGACGTTGACTTGGATGGTACTGAGAAGCGTTGACTTGGACGGGACTGAGAGGCGTTGACTTGGGCGGTACTGAGAGGCGTTGACTAGGACGGTACTGAGAGGCGTTGACTTGGACGGTACTGAGAGGCGTTGACTTGGACGGTACTGAGAGGCGTTGACTTGGGCGGTACTGAGAGGCGTTGACTAGGACGGTACTGAGAGGCGTTGACTTGGACGGTACTGAGAGGCGTTGACTTGGACGGTACTGAGAGGCATTGACTTGGCGGTACTGAGATGCGTTGACTTGAACGGGACTGAGAGGCGTTGACTTGGACGGTACTGAGAGGCGTTGACTCTGACGGTACTGAGCGGTAGTGGTACTCTCTCTGTTTCTCTCCTTCCCTCTCTCTTTCCCTGTCTTTCTTTCTCTCTCTTTCACTCCCCCCTCTCCTCTCTCCCTCTCGATTCCTCGTCTTGCTCTAAATGTCTAAGACTCTTGTCCTTTTAAGACGCTCTTCAAATCTGGACGTCGTAGAACTGAGAGTAATCTCTTGAGATTCCGTAGAACTGAAGACTTCCTACAAGTTCAATAACTCTGTGCTCCTTAACCTTTGCCCTTTGAACTTAACTATTACTCATTGAAGATATTTACACTAATCTTGACCCATTTCATGAATTAAAATTAAATTTGTATTTAAAATATAAAGTATTTTGTTTACATTACCCTAATTACATTAAAAGGGTTTAGGTTCTGTTTTCTTGTGTTTGAGTAAGCGCCCTAGAAACCTAGCTAACCTATGAATGTATTATAGTATATTCAAATAAAATCGAAGTAAGATCACAAGATGTCTAGTTTTGGGGTCAGTGTTTACGTCGAAAAATTTACACTTTTAAAGGATATGGAAAATTAAGTTGACATTCGTGATTTAGTCTAACCGTTGAGGTTATTCGTGCTTTGATATCCTTCAACAAGTCTTTAAAGACGTCACTTTGTCGATATGTCCAAAGGGATGTTGATATGGTCCGTAAAGGTGCGGTGGTCCAAGAAAATACATTTACGAGTTCGTGCTTGACAATAATAGTGAGTTGTCCACTTTAAAAAAAATGTGTATATAAATGTTATTTAACATGTGTCTGTTAGTCCGATCTATAGGACAGATGATGTAAAGGTCATCTGTTGCTGTGGCCCACGCCACGGTCAACTAGGCTGTCATGTAGCCAATACAACGACCTACCGACTCTACTTTTTCCAACTAATGTCAGATACAATTAGAGCTGTACTCAGAGGCGCCGCAAAGATCCCAAACTTAAAAATATCAGTCTTCACTAGGATTCGAACTTTGGATCCACGGTTCGCAAGCCAAGCGCTTTACCACTTAGTCGACGCGCCTCCATCAGTCCTACTTGTGTGTGTCAATCTCTCTCTCTCTCTCTCTCTCTCTCTCTCTCTCTCTATCTGAATGATAATTTGTGTTTCTTTCCATTTTTCCCATTCCTACTAGATGGTTGAAAGGGACAAGTTAAAAGTTGCAAGTCTGGAGAAATTCCTGAGACTGGCATCGAAGAGAACAAAGAGATAATTATGTCGTGGGTTCGATCCCCCAAACTTGCTAACTCTAATTTTAATAACAATCAGATCTGATCCGATCAGACCAATCCGATCTGATTAATGATGATCCGATCCGATTTAATTCGATCTGATCAGATTTTATTTGAACATAAAAATAGGAACTTTAAAAAAAAAAAAAAAAATTACATTTACTTATTTATTGCTGTCTGATGGTTCCTAGTTTTACTTCGTAACATTTCAAGCTAAGTTTTTGTTTTTGTTTTTCTTCTCTTTGTGTAGTTCTACGTCAGGGGTGGCCAACATTTTTAGTCCAGGTGCCACATAGAGTGTCCACACGTTTGTCACGGGACGCAAGGTCACAACAATAAATCTCGAATTCAGCTATGGGTCAGGTTTTTTTTTTTTTTTTTTTTTTGCGGTTTCATTAGGCTATGCACAGTGGGAGAGATGTTTTAAGGGGGTGGGCCCGGAAACGGCTTGCGGGCCGTAGTTTGGGCATGTCTAATGTAAATCGATCAATGCTGTGTTTGAATGTTCTCGGGCGTAGAGCTCAAGTACCTGATTCCAAGTTGACCCAAGTAGCCCTTGAGTTGATTGTTCATCTCCAAGGCATTCCCTACCAGATTACATCACAAAAGAAGCCATTTTTAGTTCGGAATAAAAATCATTTTCGTTTATTGCCAAAATTTCGCACAAGAACTCTCGACACCTTTTCACGCTAGTACTACAACGTAGTGTTCAGATTTAGCGATACTGATTTAATTTATTCATTAACACAAACGTACGTACACGTGAGCTCAGAGAGAAATCAAAATTACACATTAACCTCTTGCAGTTGAAAGCTGTCAACATTTAAAACCAAAATAATTCGGTACAATTGTGATAGGCCCAATTAATATCTTTGACAACTTTTTTGAAATTGCAAATCCCAGTTTTTCAAGTGACGCCTGCCAGATAAAAAAAAAAAAATTACGCTTACCCCACCGGCTAGTGGGTCAAGGGATGCGCTGAGAGCCAAGCGTTTTCCAGTAAGGTAGGCCAATTCCTTCTACTTTGCGCAAAACCTTTAGTTAAGAAGCGCAGTACAAATAAAGTTCATTTAAAATGGGGGTGTTCACGCCGATACTGAGGTGTAAGAAAGACAGTGAGACTATAGAATCGCATTAGGAAAGACGCAGTGAAATGTCTTCTCTTAAAGGAGCGTAATCAATCTTAACCAGTCGCCTCTTGCAAAAAACGGTATGATAGGTTCTAATTAGAAGATGAAATTGACTAAAGCCATTTTTTCGATTAATTATGAAATGGCATATATAAGTACAATGCTAAACAATACAATGTTCTGAGAAAAAAAAAGGACCACCTTCACGCCTCCCCTTCCACTTGTCAGCACACGTCCCATAGAGTGAGAAAAGTTAGCATGACCTGTTGGGAAAAAAATTTAAATCACATTGGCTACTAAATGTATACAATGCCGGTACGAAAAAAAACAAAACTTAGCAAATATCTTTCCTTAGTTTTTAATAGATGGGAGGGATCTGTAAAATTTAAGAGGAAACAAAGGGTGACAATCTTGATAGTGTTGACATGACCGCGTAAGGTGTATTGATTTGATCTCTTGTGTTGAAATTTCTGCGTTCAAATATTTGATGATAAGAAACCCCCCAAAAAATGTGTTTTCTTACGAAAATAAGTCTCTTACGATCTGGCTAAATGTGGCGCGGCTTTTTATCTCTACCGAACGCAAATTATTTCACCAAATTTACCTTTTTAAAAAAAAATATATATTAATAGTCTAAAAAGAGAACATAATCCGGGTGCGAAGTTACGGTACATTGAAGTCTCAGGATGTAGTAAAAATTCGATTCCGCAATCAAGTAGGCCCATCACTGCCAGTTAACTTGAGGCTCTTACTCAGTAAAGTGATTAAGTGATCATTAATGGAAATAACGTTTTTTGATAACGGAAATAACAACGTTTTTGATAACGGAAATGAAACAGAAACAAAAGTGACTTACAAAATGAGATGGAAGACACAATCACGTGGTAAAAAAGAAACAAAAACCCGATTTCATACTAAAAGAAAAACGTATTTCAGGAATCGTGAAAATAGAAAGTAAAAATTGAATTAGAAACTGAATCTGAAGCAGACCATGTTGATAAAAATATCAGACTAGAGCCAGGAGTGACCTCACGGTAGCAGATCATAAGGTGAACTGGAACTATTTTTCATTCAATTTGTTTTTTTTGGTTACGACAATGAATGAAAATATTTTACTTTAATCAATGCTAGAGAATAAAAAATACTTCTAGTTTGAACATATATTTATACGTCTGCTGAGCTTATGGGGCGCACCAGCGCACTGTTCAACACAAGTGATATACAGATATGGTGACGAGAAAGGAGAGACAGTGGATTTCGGCTTTGTGAATGGAGAAACAGAACTTGAATTTGGTTCGATCCACCCAGAGTGAAGTGAACAGCGGAGCGTCGCCAGTCGACAGGTCAGCAAGTGAAAAGCAGCGTTGTCTGGTCAGAAAATTGTCTGGGAAACTGTGCAAGGGTCTTTGCTGCTAGCGGAAGACATTCCTGCTAGTTTATGTTGACGACCGTTCTCGAGACAACCAGAAGACAGAGAGCAGTGCGGGCAGTGGCCATGTGTTAGTGGAAAGATGTTGAAGCCTGTAGGAACGTGAAGACATAAGCGGCTACAGTGAACCTTGTAGGAAAGTGAAAACAGAGGCGGTGGCGGCGAACTTAGCACGAGTTATAGGAACTGATAGCCGAGACTGAAATTTACGTTTATCATCATTGTCTCACATCTGTTATAGCTTAATAAGCATCATTCTTTTAACTATGACCATCGATGAGTTGCCTCCCTTAGATTCGTTACAATTGGTGTCAGAGGTGGGATCTTTGGCAACTCAAAGAAGAGCATTTATAGATAATAGCAGACGAGTAATAAACTGATGACCATAGGACTTGACAAATTTAGCTTCGCCCGCATTTATTCACTTTATTAGGTGACTTGATTAAGTCGCCCGATTACGTGATCCAATTTAGTGGCCCAATTAATTGGCATGTTTAAGTAACTTCATTTAGTTGTCTGAAAAAATGACCTGATATAAATGGTCTGATTAAGTGATTTGATTAAGCGCTCTCATTAGGGGACCTTATATTTTTTTTTTACCATATTGAGTAATCTGCTTGCTTGATTTGATTTAAATATTTTAAGTGAACTAATTTAGTGGTCTGAATATGTGACTTTATTTAAATGGCCTGATTATGCGATCCGTTTCGGTGCCTTGATTACGTGACCTTATATTTTTACCCAATTTAGTAATTATTTATCTACATGGTTTCCATTTAAATGTGCAAGTATACACCATATCCTAGTAGGCCTACATCTTCTTCGCCCCCAAGTCCTCCTTCTACTGTAAGCTACATCTCACAATAAATTTGAAACCAAATTGATTTTTGTCTGTCTTTTTTTAAATATTTATTTTGTTCTTTTAACAAGACCACACGCAAAGAATACAGTTGGACTGACTTGAAATTATATTCAAGCAGAGAATAATTAGGATCATCTCCCTTGCGACCTCGACCGCTAGAGGCGGTAATAGTCTCTCTTGAATAGACTGTCGTCTGCCGTGTTTGTGTTCGTGACCTAGTAGTTATTCCCTCTTGTTGTCAGGACACCATGTCTCTATTTTCCCCCCTCATGCCAACAGACAAATATTAACTAAAGCATATTGTTGTCTCTTCTAAAGTCTCTTGACCATTACATTGTTCATTTTGTGTAGGCGTTTTAGTGTGGTATTTCCGGTTTGGATGAGTATCAATATACAAGAAAAACAAGCTAATTAAAAAAAAAATCTAGCCATGGAATAGTTCAGTGATGTCCAACATTTATCTGGCCAGTGAGGCTCATATAACTTACCAACACGCATATCGCGAACCGATTGATTACCTTTCTTTTCTCCCTATTTTTACCTACCCCTATTTCTCGCACTGAGGTTAAAAGTCTTAGAGCCCCGAATGGCCCCGATCGCAATATTATCTAATATATAACGCAGAAAGTAAGGCGTATGTATGTATGTGTGTCCCGCTTAGAAATCGAAACCGTTAGACCAATCTTGATAAAACCTGGCATAAATGTTCATTAGATCAGGACGGAGACCGTAGTGTGTGTTTAATGCCCACACCCACAACCGGAAGGCCCTAAAAATAAATAAAATAAAATTTTTTAAATATATTCTCTATTAAAGGATGAAACGCTTTAAACAAATCTGGTAAACCCGTTTTTCACAGTATTTTATATTTGATATCATTATATTGTCTAAACTGATAAGACCCATTTTCATAATCTACTTTCATTTTAGTGGCAAAATATATTTTAAAAAAATTGATAAGAATCCATTCGCCATGTTTGACATAGATCTAACTCCAGTTCATATCCGGCTAGTAAACTATAAACTAAATCATCTATACTATCCTTTGTTTTGGTTTCACATTTAAACGATGAACGTAATTGTATGCACTCTGTTTCTAAATGTAATCGTACGATATAAGGTTAATATAAAAAGAAATTTAAAACAATATTCCCTGTTGCCAGGGAACAGTAACAGAAATAAGAAACAATGGGTTGACAAGATTAAAGAATGGACCAGGCCTACCACTGAGAAGACTCTAATTCTGGCAAACGACTGAGAGTAATGGAGAGGGTGCTCAAGTGTGTTGGCTCAACCATCCGAAAGAACAGGTGACGGTGGAAGTTTGGCAAATGTTCCATCATACTTCCTGCTTACCATCAAACCAAACATTGCTCACCATCAAACCTAAAACTGCTTACGATCAAACCAAAAACTGCTTTCCATCAAACCAAACATTGCTCTCTATCACACCAAATACTGCTTACCATCAAACCAAATACAGTTTACCATCAAAACAAAAACTGCTTACCATCACACAAAACATTGCTTACCATCAAACCAAACATTGCTCGCCATCGCACTAAATACTGCTTACCATCAAACCTGAAACTGCTTACCATTAGACCAGACACTGCCTACCATCAAACCAGACACCACTCACCATCAAACCAGACACTACTCACCATCAAACTAGACACTGCTTACCATCAAACCAGACACTACTTACCATCAAACCAAACACTATTTAGCATCAAACCAAACACTGTTTAGCATCGAACCAGACACCACTCACCATCAAACCAGACACTACTCACCATCAAACTAGACACTGCTTACCATCAAACCAGACACTACTTACAATCAAACCAAACACTGTTTAGCATCAAGCCAGACACTACTCACCATCAAACCAGACACTACTCACCATCAAACTAGACACTGCTTACCATCAAACCAGACACTACTTACCATCAAACCAAACACTGTTTAGCATCAAGCCAGACACTACTCACCATCAAACCAGACACTACTCACCATCAAACTAGACACTGCTTACCATCAAACCAAACACTACTCACCATCAAACCAGACACTACTCACCATCAAACCAGACACTACTCACCATCAAACCAGACACTACTCACCATCAAACCAGACACTACTCACCATCAAACCAGACACTACTCACCATCAAACCAGACACTACTCACCATCAAACCAGACACTACTCACCATCAAACCAGACACTACTCACCATCAAACCAGACACTACTCACCATCAAACCAGACACTACTCACCATCAAACCAGACACTACTCACCATCAAACCAGACACTACTCACCATCAAACCAGACACTACTCACCATCAAACCAGACACTACTCACCATCAAACCAGACACTACTCACCATCAAACCAGACACTACTCACCATCAAACCAGACACTACTCACCATCAAACCAGACACTACTCACCATCAAACCAGACACTACTCACCATCAAACCAGACCCATGTCACTGTGTTGCACGTCAATAATTCCTCTCACACGTCCTACGACCAAAAAAAAAGAAATCTAAAATCTCTTGTAAATCTTTTAATCCCCTTGTTTAAGACACTGGCTTGCAGACATTTCTGTCTTGTATCTGACCGTTATATATCACTTTATCGTTTGCTTTTATTTCCAACCTTCTGTTGAATTAGTTGTGAGAGATGTTGTGTTTGATCTGATCGATTGAAATTATTGTTCCCACCAACTCTGAAAGCACCTTTTTTTAACAAATGCTCAACAACGGTAGTGTAAACACGCGTCGGACAAACGAGACTCGGCGAGACGATGACATAGTACTAAACCCAGAGTTCATCGGATTCACCTACTTCCTGTTTTATGAACTTCCTGTTTGAAAAAAATGTAGGTTTTTATGATTTTTAAAAATTGTCTGTCATTATTTAACGGACAATAGCAAGGCTTTACAAGTGAAATAAATATTTTAAAAAGGATATTTACTCTGCTTAGTGATTAAATTAAAAAGAAAGAGGGAGAGAGTGAGAGAGAGACAGAGTGAGGAAAAGGAGAGAAAACGAAAAACATTTTTTAAAATAGTTTAAAAAAAAACAACAAAGTTTATGTTAAGTGTAATTGTATCAATTAGTTTGGATTGGTCTCTGTTGTATGTAGATGCCCTATTGGCATAAAAATCTTTGCAATTACAAATATTTTTTCCAATTGTTTTTGTTTAGCTTCTAGCTTTCTGAATGCGCTACGATCATATCATTTGTCTGGACCAGTTGTGACAGAGGAAGGAAAAAGGAGGTTATCATTGTGAATGTTTACATGATCGTTTTTTAAATGCATACAAAAGTTCACGTAGGGTTCAAGAGTCCTCAAGGAGACTAATTCAAAGTATACGACCACATCTGTCAAGTACGATTTTGTCCCTTGTTCAAGATACCAAACAAAATAATTAATTACCAATAGTTAATTAACTAATTGGTTAATTTTAAAAATTGATTCTTGTGTTGTCAGGTTAAAGAAATAATTGTGCGAAATTTCAGCTTGATCCGAGATTGGGTGTGGGAGAAATAGTGTGTAGAAACTTTTTTGCCAGACAGAGTGAGCTGATACAAGCTTTATAAACAGAACTTTGTAAAGGTGAGAGAGAGAAATAGAGGGGAGGGAAGTACGGAGTTTATGAGAGTAAGGGAGAACGAGAGAGAAAAAGAAAACAAAAAAGAGTACGAAAGACAGAACATGCGGAAAAAGTGAGTAAAAAAAGTAAGGAATGAAGAGAACGAGAGTGATAGCTGGATGAATTGAGAGCACGGGAGAAAAGAGAGAAGACAGAATGTTCTCTAAGTCTTCGTGTAGTAACATTTCACTTTGTGTGTGTGTGTGTGTGTTTGTCGTCTGCTCGGCTCGTTGCACGAGGAAGTACGAGATTTGTTACGTCATGGGCCTCCACTTCCAAACGCTGCATTGATTTCACGCACCAATAATTTTGTAAAACTTTTGTTCTGGAGAGGGGATGCTAAGGGGGCGAACGGTTAGGTGCGATTAAGTGTAGTTATCTGTAATGGCGCCTCTTCGATCTGGTCACGTGCTCTAGATCTGGAAGAATTGTAGACAATTTTTGAAGTGGGACACTTTCTAAAAAAGAAAAATAGGTCAAAGCAAAGTAACTCAAAAATAATAATATTGAAATGTAGATCTAGAGAAATGCTTCACTTTAACTAAATACATTCGAATCCGGTAAACCGGATGACATTGGGACGATGGCTATTGTCCAAAATAAACGGCTGGTCCGATTAACCGGTGGTTCCAGTATCCGGACTCTATTGAATATAAAACTTAGCTTACCAATGATCAAAGTGTCGGATACAAGGAAGTAGCATTTATCAATACATCCTTAGTGTGCGTTAGAGAGAGAGAGAGGGGGGGGGGATCCGTAAAATCTTCATTACAGCCAAATTGTTGGGGATTAATGCTTGCAACATTTATAAAACAAAACAGAAACCAACAAAAAGAAAAGAAGGAGAACATTGCCTGTGCATTAGACGAAGCATTCATTGCGTGTGTGTGTGTTACATGGGATTAGTGTAGCTTTAAGAAAATGTCATTTTATTGCAACTATAGCGCAGTGTTTCGTCCAATACACTCTGCAAGATCATCTTTTCTTATTTCGATAATAATTAACCACTAGATAGGACACTATAATTCTTCAGAAATAGAGGTCTAGAGTAAAATTTTGATGTATTGATTTCATTACCTTAGGATGCCTATTACAAGCTATCCAGACAAGATCAACGTCTAATCTCTCGACTCAGGACCGGACACAACAGAATGAGACAACATATGTACCGGAAGGTCAAAATTGGAACCAGTGAAAAACCGGCATTGAAATGCTTTAAAGTCTAGAAGATTTATGCATTCGCTTAACCAGGATTTTTTTCAAGAGTTTTATTTTGGGGGAGGGGGGGGGGGAAATCTTCCTTTTTAAAAAACATCAATCATTCATTAGTTATTAAGAACAAAATAATCGCTCTATAAAATGTACAAAGAAGGTATTGTCTTTTTAAACAATGTATTACAAATTATTTTTTTACTGCACTTTTTATTGCCCATTCAGACACACACACACACGTCTTTTTCTTCTTTATTTGTCCCACATTTATTTTTCTCTAAGTGAAACAAAAAAAAAACAGATTAAACTGTCAAGTCTTTCTCTAAATGGAAGTCGATGTTTAAAGCCAATGGTCAAAGAAACATATCACAAAGCAAGTCACCCACTTCTCCAGACACAGCCAATGGGAAGTTCTAGATTCTAGACTGAAGCCAGACAGATTTAATACTAAGCCTTGACCCAACGTCAACGGAGGAACATTTGAACATATTCCGCCTTTGAAAAACTCCCTAACTTTATAAACTAGATTTCCTTCACCTATCCCTCAGTCTGTTGAACCGTTGGGGCACCACACAAGATGTGTGGATCGTCTTTCTACATTCCTCTCTGTTTTTTTTTTTTTTTTTTTTTTTTGCCTTTGGCAGAATCTCTTTCAATTACGGACCCGTCCATTCTCTAATTTTTTCTTCCCATCACTTTCTCTGTCTGCCTCTTCTTCTTTTTCTTGTTAATGTTCCCTGAAAGAAGTTTTTTGTGAGCCCTGAGGAAATCGTGATATGGCCATAGAGTTTAAGTTTGCGTTTGTTTGTTTTTTACAGCAGTTAGCAGGTCATCGTATAAACTAGATAAAAATATTATTAACAATGTTAAAATTCACTTTCTGAACCATTTGCAGAAAAGTGTCCCTTCTATAAATATTAAGCTTGCTAAAACTAAACTACTTGTTAATACATTTTCAAAATGCCAGCAACTCCACCAGACACTTGTGTTTTTAGTGTTAATTTTCAGTTAATATCTTGGTTGTTTCACTGGTTCTATTTACTCGTTACAAGAGTTTGTTGTTACCTAGGAGTGAGAAGGAAGGGACACATACATCGGCGTTACCTAGGAGTGAGAAGGAGAGGACACATACATCGGCGTTGCCTAGGAGTGAGAAGGAAAGGACACATGCATCGGCGTTGCCTAGGAGTGAGAAGGAAAGGACACATACATCGGCGTTGCCTAGGAGTGAGAAGGAGGAACACATACATCGGCGTTACCTAGGAGTGAGAAGGAGAGGACACATACATCGGCGTTACCTAGGAGTGAGAAGGAGAGGACACATACATCGGCGTTACCTAGGAGTGAGAAGGAGAGGACACATACATCGGCATTACCTAGGAGTGAGAAGGAGAGGACACATACATCGGCGTTACCTAGGAGTGAGAAGGAGAGGACACATACATCGGCGTTGCCTAGGAGTGAGAAGGAGAGGACACATACATCGGCGTTGCCTAGGAGTGAGAAGGAAAGGACACATACATCGGCGTTGCCTAGGAGTGAGAAGGAAAGGACACATACATCGGCGTTGCCTAGGAGTGAGAAGGAGAGGACACATACATCGGCGTTACCTAGGAGTGAGAAGGAGAGGACACATACATCGGCGTTACCTAGGAGTGAGAAGGAGAGGACACATACATCGGCGTTACCTAGGAGTGAGAAGGAGAGGACACATACATCGGCGTTGCCTAGGAGTGAGAAGGAGAGGACACATACATCGGCGTTGCCTAGGAGTGAGAAGGAAAGGACACATACATCGGCGTTGCCTAGGAGTGAGAAGGAGGGGACACATACATCGGCGTTACCTAGGAGTGAGAAGGAGGGGACACATACATCGGCGTTGCCTAGGAGTGAGAAGGAGAGGACACATACATCGGCGTTACCTAGGAGTGAGAAGGAGAGGACACATACATCGGCGTTACCTAGGAGTGAGAAGGAGAGGACACATACATCGGCGTTACCTAGGAGTGAGAAGGAGAGGACACATACATCGGCGTTACCTAGGAGTGAGAAGGAGGGGACACATACATCGGCGTTACCTAGGAGCGAGACGGAGTGGACTAATACAGAGTTGAAGAAATGAGAAGACCCTACCATCATGGGCACAGAATAGGAATCGCACAAATGTGATATCAAAAGTGTGAACGTGACTCTGTGAGAACAGGTTTGGGAATCACTGGATGACTCTGCCGGAAGAGAGACAAACAATAAACATCCCAACCCCCCCCCCCCCCTCATTCCCCGGGGTGTGAACAGAAGGTTTGGTGAGTGAGACATCTGTTCCAG
The DNA here is from genome assembly GCA_030265305.1 of Biomphalaria pfeifferi. Taxonomy (NCBI): domain Eukaryota; kingdom Metazoa; phylum Mollusca; class Gastropoda; family Planorbidae; genus Biomphalaria; species Biomphalaria pfeifferi. Next base: position 111,367 of record JASAOG010000124.1, on the reverse strand, counting down.
GCACAGAGTTTTAGTATTCGGTGTATGGCGGACATTTTGTGGGTGTTTCTTTGTCGGCGAGCGTTGCGGCAACATATGTACACAAAGACCAACTCACCGACACACACACACACACATATAAACATGCATACACACATTCTGTCTTTCTGTCTCTCTTTTACTCTCACTCTCTCCCTCCCACACATAACCAAATCATAGATCTATATTCAAATACATATTAACCAAGATAAAGTTTTAGATTAGAAACTTATCTTCTGGGTTCTATTCTAGGAAGTAGCCGGATAACGTGGGACGCACGGTGCCATCGCGTACTATTCTTATTCTGACACGGGTACTGTATTATTATTATGTTAGAAATGAACGAGCAGTCATTCTCTGGCGCTGCCAGGGTCGAGTTTCGCTAAAGAGAAACAAAATTCATCGTAGTCCCTTTAACAGTTTCCACTGAGGAATTTTCTGGTGATGTGGCAGGTCTGCAGCAGTACCGCCCTCTGACAGGCAACGAGGATGTTCCTAGGAATGTTAAGGGCCTTGAAGGTGTCTGTGAGGTCAGTTGTTATTATCCCCTCAGTTGATATAACAATGGGTTATATTGTTATTTTGGACAATTTCCATAGACGCTGATTATTATTATTATTTTTATTATTAAGCACACTAATACAGGACCTCACACAACTTCAAAAGCTAATTACCCTCAACGTGTGTATTACCATCCATCAAGTTTAAAATAAAGTTGTTACTTAATGAAGAATTGATTTGGTGTCATAGAGAGGCGAACGTTTTAAGTGCAAGTCATCTACACCATCCAGTTGACCTGACATATCTACACCATCCAGTTGACCTGACATATCTACACCATCCAGTTGACCTGACATATCTACACCATCCAGTTGACCTGACATATCTACACCATCCAGTTGACCTGACATATCTACACCATCCAGTTGACCTGGCATATCTACATCACCAAATTGAATGAAAGCATCTACACCATCTAATTGACTAAAAGTATCTACACTATCCAGGTGTCTAAATGTATTTACACTTTCTAGTTTACTGGAAGTATCTAAACCATCTAGTTCTACGAAATATCTGTACATGTACTATCAAGCTGACAGTAAACTACTCTCCCAAGTCCACACTACAATCTTATAACTACTTGACTATAACCAAACCAAACCAAAAATAAACAATAAAAAAATTATTGAAAGCAGTAGCATACATAAGTTTCCATATTTCACGACTATAATTCTCTAATTTTTCTTGGATTGCCTGCTACAAAATCGAGATAAAAACTTCTTGACTGTCTTCTGACAGGTAAACTGCGTGATGAAACATGTATCCAATTGAAATGTTGTCATTGTAGAAAAGAATTGTGCAATAATCAATGCATTTTGAAACTCACTGAAAAAAAGTCGTTTCCGTGGAACCAAAGGGAACAATCTTGAATGGCTAATACCCTCAGTGTGGTGCACTCCAAATAATGCAAGCTAGTCCAGTCTTAATCTTCGAACAGTGAAAATAATACACAGTCGAGTCTGGTTAATTGGAACACATCTAGTCGCAAATGTTTGTGTCTGGTTTTGGTCTGGTTTTTCTGTTTTTGGACTGGTATTGGTCTGGTTTTTCTGTTTTTGGACTGGTATTGGTCTGGTTTTTCTGTTTTTGGGCTGTATTTGGACTGTTTTTGGTCTGGTTTTGGTCTAGCTGGTCCGACTGCAAGATATTGTTACAAAACGTGATAAAAGTAACATTGAATGTTTTAAAAAACTTTTGTTGTGTAATATATGCGCAAAGCGAGCTTACAAACAAGAACTCTATGTAATAGAAAAGTACATTTTGCAAACTACATCTCCACTATGATCAGACGCGTTGACTTGATGGACTGCACTTCAACAACATCACCGCAAATCTTAAACACAGGGGAAAGTTTCAATGCATTTCCTTGTATCCTGTGTTTTCACTTGAGCCAACTCATCGTCAATGTCAAGGGCATCAGACGGTGTCGTCTGCTTCACTACTATTCAAGCATCTAGAGCAGCGTCTTAATCTTTATTTTCAAGTGGTTGGGGGTTTTTTTTTTGGTCCGATAAAACGGAAATGTGGTCCGGATAAGATAAAATATATATAATAGGATTCGGTCTGAATAAGCGACTGGTCTGATTAACCGCTGGTCCGGTTAACTGGATTCGACTTGTAGAACAGTGTCAACCTTACTTACTTAGACTTAGGTCCTCCCGCGCCGTGGCTCATCACAAAGATCTGTCACGGGCAATGTCAGAAACCACCTCCCATCTGGTGTCCACTGTTCTGAGGTCCTCCATGAAAGTGTGGCGCAAAGTAATACGAGGACGTCGCTGTTTGCGCTTTCCTCGTATTGGCCTCCATGTCATCACAACTCTTGGTATGCGTAATTCATTTTGTCGTAGAACGTGTCCCGCAAACCTCATGCGACGCTCTGTCATAACCTCACTAAGTGTTCGACTTCCAGTTCGGCATAGGATTTCCTTGTTTGAGACTAGATCTGTGTAACTGACTACCAAAATCCGTCTCTGCCATTTTTGTTGAGCCACATTTAGTCTTTTCTCAATTTTGACAGACGACTTCCATGTCTCACATGCATATGGTGTGTCAACCTAGGAGACCTAGAAATAATATATAGCAACTCTTTGTTATGCGAGATATTTCCCTTTTTTTTTTTTTTTTAAATATTTCAATTACTCTTTATTTTAAATTGTGTTCTAAAAAAGGTCGAAACCAATTAAAATAAAACAGCAAATACAATAAAATATTGAAATGAATAATTGATCTCTATCAATTCACTTGGAGTGAACGCAGACTCAGAATATTGTATTGATTCGCCCAATCACTAGGCAATGTTATTACAAAAAAGAAAGCCTACAAATGAATGCATAACTTGATCGTTGTAAATACCCCCCCCCACACACACACACTACTCCTTTTTTTCACATTTTTTTTTCCCTGTGTCCTAAGTTTAAAAAAAAAACTGTCTAGCAGAAGTCGGGCTTCTATTAAATAAGTCTCCTAAAGGAATTGCCGCCATGTTGTTTGCATCAAATAATAATTAGTTTCCTACTTAAAGATCGTCCTTTGAGATGAGTTCCATGGAAACACGCCATTGTTCTGTCCGGCGTTTTCCCCATCATGTATACTGTATGTTTCTTTTTACTGCCTCGGCGATTACATTTGTGTGTGTGTGTGTGTGTTTGTTTTGTACATTTAATTGATTTTAAAAGATCCAGAAGTTTGATCTCATTTTAAAATTCTAACAGAAAAAAATAATAATATGGTAATGACTTAAACCATATTTAAAACCAATTTATTTGATATTTAAATGATTACTACATAATTCCTTTTAATAGACATGAGGTACATAGCCATATACTTTTACTATAGGAAATGATAACTAAGAGAACCACTAATGTCATGTTGGTGTCAATGTCCAACGATCGAGAGATTTATTAATCAAAAATCGATCACATGGATGTCTCACATCCCGATTTGTGTCTCTTAGAGAAGCACTGTTAGCAGTGGCATAGACTAGATGCTGCTTACAGAAAAAGTATACTCGTCAGTAAAGAGAGTATCTGATGACATAAGACTATGATGAGTTGATTAGAAAAAACTGGTATAGGATAATAAAGAAAATCGGTGGACTACAAATCTCATATTGTCTCGAGTAGATTTAAGTTTTAAATACATTTGTTTACACCATATGGTACTCTTAACTACGTTCAGTGGCGTCACTAGGATTCTGTACCCTGGGCCCGGATATGTTAAATTAAATATTTTAACTCTACAAAGTCATTGGTTGACCTGGCTCCAATCCATGCTCCAATCGCACTAGGGATGAAAGACAAGTAAAGTAAAGTTTCCCCTTTCACACCTTGTGGTCTATAGGGCAGATGATGTAAAGGTCATCTGATTCTGTGGCCTAGGGTTAACGAGTATGTCATGTGGCCAGCACAACGACCAACCGCCTTTACTTTTCCCCAACTAATGTCAGGTACCCATTAGAGCTGGGTGGACTCAGAGACGCCTAGGGATTCCGAAATTTAAAATCCCAGTCTTCACCAGGATTCGAACCCGGGACCCCCGGTTCAGAAGCCAAGCGCTTTACCGCCCAGCCACCGCGCCTCCTGGGATGAAAGACACGTATACGAATTTGCCCTGGCACATGGAATACAAAAAAAAATGCACTTATAACAGACCAAACAAAGACGAAACAGCAGGTTTTTGAAGGCAACGATCAGTAGCTCAATCTGATGTCCTTTGTGTAATAATGTTTTAGGGTCTAAAGCAAAGAATGTTACTGGTCTCAACCATTTTATTTCTGTTATAATACAAAAAAAAGTTTTATACTGAATTCATTGACTCTTTTGTTATCTTGGTTAATAGGTCGACATTTTTTTTTAAATCAAGAAGTATTCATACGACAAACTATCAATTTTTTAAGGACCACATGCTCTCCTCCAGCCATTTTAAATGTACTTTTCTTAAATTCTTAAGTCGATTCCTGCTCTACTGGCATCTCCGATCCTTCTTTGTTCTCAACCCACAATAACGTCATCAATTATAACCTCAGAACCTATAGACAGGAAGGATGTTGTTACAGCACACCGGATTCGAGAGTTGGACCATGGGATTGCTAGTTGGATAACCTTGACACATCTAATAAATTATTGTCATTATTTTTGTGAATTAAATTACAACATTTTTTTACTTTCTAATGAAATTCTTGTTTGGAAATTCTGGTCAGTTGAAGAAATGCATATAGACTTACGTCCCTTGACACTGGCTGCAGACCGGAAGAGGGTCAAAAGACTGGCTTCATTAAGTATTCGTCTGCTGTGTTTCGGCAGGGAGGAGGGAAGTGCCAATGTTGGAGACGACAAAATGTCAAATGAGAAATGGGGAGGGGATGGACTGGGGGGGGGGGGGGGAGACGAATGTCATTGAGATACAGTTTAAGTAAATGTGGAGACGATTTGAAACATGAAATAATGAAAGAGACAGACAGAGAGAGAGAGAAAAAAAAGACAGAGAGAAAGAGGCAGAGCGAGACAGAGAGAGACAAAAAAGACACATCGAGACAGGGCGGGCCCTATGCGCAACGGATTGTCTGGACAACAACTTTCTTCATCAACATCTTCAACAACAACAACATCATCAACATCTTCAATAACGACAACAATATCATCATCAACAATAACAACAACAATATCATCAACAAGAATATCAACAACATCTTCAACAATAACAATGGCATCGTCATCATCATCATTAGGAACAATAATATTATCATCAACATCATCATCAATATCATCATCAAGAATAACAAAATACTGAACGACATCTAACATGATCTAGTAAGTAACTTGAGCCGAACAAGTGAGACAGTGCCATACAACCAATTTCTCCCTCTCTCTCATTTCGAGAGATTCAGCCCCCAACATTTGTTTTTAATTAGTTCTCTAACCCAATCTTTCTCTCATTCCCCCCCCCCCCCCACACCAAGTGATCCCAGTGATCAGTTCATTTCATCCTCTGTCCCCCCCCCCCCTTTTTCCAAAACAAACGTTCATTCTCAGGGATTTCCTTGACTCTCTTCCCCCCCCCCTTTTTTTTCCCAGGACAATCTTTCACACTAGTCTTGTCCTTCCTGCCTGGCGGTGGTGGGTGGAGGGAAGAGGGGTGGTGGTATGTGGAGAGGCTACTGGGGCGTGGGGGTCGTGAGGAGTGATGACCCTCCACTCCACTTTGATCAATACCAGCCCCAAATTTTGGGGAGATATTTGGACACAGTCAGGATAGAGTCACGTTTGAGGGATGGAAAGATAAGAAAATGTGTGGGTGAGTGTGTCTATATATATACGTGTGTGTGTGTGGGTGAGTGTAGCGGGAATACTAAAAGGATGAGACTCTGGCAATATTTTGTCTTTGTCAATGATTATTAGACACGACGAGAAGATAGAGATATCAAACAACTGGCGAGGTTTACGTATAGGTTTTGTGAAACACTGTAAGACATCCAGCCTCCAGTCTGCGTAAGGTAGCTTTACAATAGAATGAAGATTGCGCAGACCAAAGCATCTCTTTAGGCCAAATGTCAACCACTGTGGCTCAGTAGTCTGAGATGACTGTAGTCAGCAGATGGCTGTAGGTTTTATTTAGAACACTGGTTCTCAAACTTTTTTGTCTCATAGACCCTTTGCCATGTTTTCCAGTTTTCAGTAGACCCCCTGAATTTTTTTTGAAAATTCATTAATATCAAATGTGTTTTTCTTGCAGATATGTATGTACATTGATGATAATCAAATTAAAATGAAGCAAAAAAAATTAATATGCAAATTAACATGAATTGACTACTAAAGAAAAAAAAATAAAAAAAAAACTATTGATGGAAAAGTTTGATAATAAAATTTTCATATTGAGCTTCAATCTAGGTTTAACGTTATACATTCTCGATTAGATAATGTTTGACTAAGTTAAATTAGGAAAATAAATTTAAAAAATTCATGCTGTCCAATGCACGCTACATTCATTTAATCCTCACAAGAAACACTGAGATTATGACTCCGTTTTGACAAAATTTAGATCATCACCTTGATACAGCAAATAAACTACATTAAATTATGAAACAAGTCTGTTAAATAGACTATGTCCGATTCCCGCTTTAAAAAAAATTAAAATTTGATATTTAGCACCCAAGAACTCAAATATTGTCACACAGTTTAAGTCACACATAAGCCTTTTGACAACTATCATACTTCAGTGTGATGGAGCCATTGATCAAAAAGTAGATCTTTATGATTTCTTGATTCATAACAAAACGAAAAATATGATAGTAATAACACACTATATTATCACTATATTGTAGCAACGAGGAATTTTTATTATGATATCAGATATAGGCAGGGCTTTTTTTTGTGATGGTACGTACCGCTATGGCATACCGGCACCTTTTTGAAAAAATTATTATTTTTGTCGTATTTTAACGTATATTATTAAATTTTTAGTAGTTAAAAGTTAGGCAATCAGCTACTGAGTACCGGCATCTACTTTTTTTTAATATTTTTTTTTACAAAAAAAGCACTGGATATAGGATTGTGTAAAACAGGTTGCAAAACCTCTTCAATGGCTGGCAAAGTCTATTTTTTACCTACAGTGTGCAGTTTTTTAGAGTTTGATAAAGTAAAGTATTGTTAAATGTTCACAAACCTCTTCTCTTTTGTGATATTCAATCAAACATTTCAAATCTTAATCTATTATATCATGTTGGCGTTGCCTCAAATGATGTTACAGATTTAATGGCTTCATAGCGACATAACTTTAAACTTTATTGCATAAAAAGCACAAATGCATTTGCTTGTTTCACAAGGACAAAATGAAGCCAAAGTTCTAATAACCAATGGACTTTCTACAATTCTTTTCAGATTCGGTCATGTACAAGATTAGGTACTTTCATACAGACAAAATTAAGCTAATTAAAATAAGATGTTAAAATTTTAAAAATAAAACCATTAGATTAACAAGGCTAAAATTCAAAGGATTAACTAAGGTACAAATCATTAATAGAAAATGAAATTTAAAGTTTAGACAAGCTTAAATGAGATCCAGTATCGTAGACCCCCATTTACAGGTCATAGACCCCAAATTAATTTTTTCACCTCCGTAGACCCCTTGGATGTGCTCGTAGACCCCTGGTGGTCTGTATGGACCACTTTGGGAATCACGGATTTAGAAGTTTCCAGCTCCTAGACCGGCTGCCGACCAAGACTACGGAGCCTAGCCTGACCCTACACTCCCTCGACCACAAAGAGCGCAAATAGGGATGTGACAAAGTCAACTTGACATTAAACTTGTCTAAATCTGTATATCTAGCACTAGGTTGTTTCTACAATCCGTAAGTTTTGAATAAAGATAAGATAAGATAATATATTTTTACAGGTCCAAACAAATGGTAATTCAGTTTGACTCAATCGCGCACCTTTGCATTGCTACTAAAAAATAAACAAAATATTAAAAAATCCTTTTTAAAAAATATTTAACAGGAAAGAACTCCGCCCTTAAAACTATATCTATTCTGTACCAATTGAAACAACGTACATTTGTAGCTAAACTAAGCAAGTTTGTATTGAAACCAAAAGTGACATTTTTCAACAGCAGAGTTGAAGAAAACTCTGAAAACACAGGACAATATTGTTAAACGTATTTTTAACTATAAAGTACCAAGAAAGAAGAAATGTGCAGACAGACTAGAATTGTTTCAAGTATCTGGAAAGAAGAAAGTTGCAAATCTAACAGGACTGGACAGCTGTGTCAATATTTATTTTAATAATTATGTCATGCAATTGTTTATTACTTAGTATATTTACATTAGTACTGTTGTTATGAGAATTTTAGAAATGAATAATTTGACATTGTACATGTTTAGATTTCATATATTGAAAAGTAAGTTAATATTCATATATTCTGTATTAGCAAATTATATGATGGGATGACATGTATTTTTCAGTATTGTGAGGTTTTATAATTTAGATATTTTCTTGAGTTACAAAAGTTAGAAAAGTTCATACTTAAATATCATATAGTGACAAGTAATGTATGGAACTAAGATGTATTCTTTTGTGATACTTATTATCTATGCTAAATGTGTACAATATTTTGAATTTTGAATTATGTACTTGTAATGAAACAATAATTTTAATTATCAGTTCTGTACATTTAATAGAACAATTTTTTTTTTGGTTTTGTGTGCATATATTATAATAGTAATAATGTTATTTTACGCATTTTATATTGCATACAAAATGCTAAAAAGGCAAGGGGGTAATGTCACGAGTCGAGTCTGTGACCTATTTCGATCAGTTTCTAGAAGCTCGAGTTCAAACGAGTTCAAGTGTCCAGCGTAAACAAGTTAATTTTAGATATCCAATCGAAGAAAGAGGTTAAGGAAAAAAAATAGCTCACGTCAGCTTCTAGAAGGTCAAAGTTACTAAAATAATTATCTGATAAGGTTCCATGATTCTGGAACGTACGATCAAAGGAAGTATAAATTAAGGGAAAGTGAATTAGACGGGGTCCTCGCATAGTAGTAGTTCTTGTAGAGCGTTGGTCCTCGCTCAGTCCTCGATTAGTAATAAGTTTTATGATATTAGCGGGTCCATTAAGTAAAGTTTTAGTAGTTGAAGTTATACTAAGTGAAGTTTCATGTATCATTTAAGTTTTATTTATGAAGTATCAAGTCAAGTTGTTATTGAATTAAGAAGTTAATTTGATGATAAGTTGAAGAAGTTATTAAAGAAGTTTGAAGAAAATACAGAGAGATGTTTCTTTCTTCATTTCATTGAATTGTCAAGTTTGATAATATAATCCCCGGCAAATGTGCTCGTCACAGTTAGATACAATAAATAATTGTTTAACGTATTAACTTGATCGGGGGATGCGTGAGGGAGAAATAGCGTTCATAACTATTTAATGGCGACTAAACCCAAGAAATTTAGCCAAGCCTATGAATACTGAAGGATTAGTCTCCTTTGTTGGTATCAAATGAAAAAAAATAATTACATGTAATTAATTGACTAATTGGCTACTTAAAAAAAAAAATTCTTTTCGGATTCATGTCTTGTCTATGCCAATGAATAATTGTGTGAAGTTTCAACTTGATCCGAGAATGGTTGTGGGAGAAATAACGTGTACACATTTTTTACCAGACAGACAGACAGATAGTGAATTGATATAAGCTTTGTAACAATATAGATAAAAAGACGAACAGCATTCACATTACTACCACGCACACACGCGCACACACGACCAGCGCTTTACGAATTTGGCTTTTACGTATTTTCTCGGGGACGACAAATGACCTTAAAATACCCAGACTGAAAGGAAATAAAGGAGTTTTTAAAAATCTTTCTGTCCTAACATTTTGATGGGTTCATTTATTATGCTCTACATGTATTAACAAGTTTGAACACCGTTACTGGGCTGAACAACAGTTGGCCCTGCATCTAACATGACCAGCCAGCCAGTCCAGGTTATGACTAGGGCCGTGAGCAATGAATAAAGGTTTGAGTACTCACTTTATGATACAGCAGAGAGAAATTGAATCGATTTTGTCTGAGTGTCTGCAATTTTAATTTGAATGTGTATTTTATTTGCTTTATTGAATTGAAGTTGTTTATGTTTTATATTTACAAGATCAAATAGGTCCTATCTATCAATCTATCTATCTATCTATCTATCTATCTATCTATCTATCTATCTATCTATCTATCTATCTATCTATATCTATCTATCTATCTATTTATCTATCTATCTAAATATCCAGTTCCGGCATTAGGCCACTGCAACCTATTGCGCACTATCATAGGCTCCATGGTAATTCTAAATCTCCTGAAAACTCATGAAAATCTCCAGCAAAAATAGACAAAATTGTCATTTAGGCGTGTCGTTCAATATAGAAAAACTCCAATTCTACGCGCGATATAAAAAGTATTGTCAGCTTTCATTTAATACAAATGTAATAATAGGGCGAATTTTAACAAAAAAACGGATTCCATTTTTTTTAAAACTCTAAGAGTCACTGACATATAAATATAGATCTAAATCCATCTCGATCTTTAAAAAAAAAAATCAAAAGCGATATTTATTTTTTTTTATTTGATAGTGATTTTGTGCGTAGTAAAGAAAGAATAAAATGCAAAGAGAAATTTATTTTCTAATACAAAATCTTACTTTTCACTTATTATTCTTATCCCTACACACACTGAGCCCCGCGCAATCCGCTTCGCCATTGTTAGGGCCGGCCCTGTAGCTATCTATCTTTCTTCACATTTAACCTAGTCGGAAAGAGTGATGTCCCTCTAAGAGTAATGGCAAGGGAGAGTCCACCACACACGTTCGGCTTTCGGCCACTGGTCACTGTCCTGTGTGTGTGTGTATGTGTACTTATATAATAAGATTACCCTTTTTTTTTTTCTCGTCCAGCGTCCTGCCCACAAGAAACAGAAGTATAATAGCCGAGGGTGACCCTGTCTGCTGCTGCTTCTCTTCTCCTTTCTGCCTATTTCTTCAGCAAGCTAAACTGACGTACACTTAGAAACTAAGAACAAAACTAGGAAAAAAAAGGGGGGGGGGGTAATAACATTCAATTCAGGGGGAGGCAATCTAATGCTTCACATTGAAGGACACCTCAACGGCTTCCCCCCCCCCCCCCCCTTGTAACGGCTCATCCCCGCTCTAAAGATTGCATGGAAATTGAATGTTTTGAAAACCGGCTTTACTATAATCACTTTTATCGATTGCTTGTGCCTCGTCCCTCCCCTCCCCCCCTCACCACACACACGCTGCCGCAGTCCTAAACATGGAATCGAGGCCCAATCAGCAAATCTTTCTTTCCGAAAAGCCGAAATCGTATTTATGGGACAAAATGGACGTGCTATGTTTGAGAGATTGTCCTCAGAGTTTTGTTTTAGCCCAAGGCAGTGTCTGCGTGTCTGAGGCTTAAAGATTTAAGAGTTTTAAAAGTGTAGTGTAGAATGTTATGATTCTCATTACAGACGAAACAAAATAAAACCGTTCTCCGGTTCATGCTTTCGTTTGCTCTTATTTGCACATTCATTGTCTTATGTCTCAGACACAATTGTTTATATAGGCTGATGCTGAAGAGATACGGTGAGCCTTGAGTTTCAATAGTCTTCGGCTCAACTCTTTGGACAACTACACCAAACAAGATGATTCTCTTATAAGTCATTCGGTGGCTAATCGGTAAGGCTCTTGGCTTCCGAACCGAGGTCCCGGGTTCGAATCCTGGTGAAGACTGGGTTTTTAAATTTTGGGATCTTTTGTCGCCTCTGCCGTTTCTATAGCAATTGTGGTTTTACAGGCTGGGTTTGCTAGCCCCACGCAAAACCCTCCTTCTTTCTCAACCGGCAAAATGAACTACAAATGCCAGAAGTTGCGATGACATGGAGGCCAATACGAGGAAAGCGCAAACAGGGACGTCCTCGTATAACTTGGCGCCACACTTTCATGGAGGACCTCAGAAAAGTGGACACTATGTGGAAGGAGGCTTCAGACATTGCCAGTGACAGATCTTTGTGGAGACAGCTTGCCGCCCAAATGCGCCGAAGGGTGTGGAGGACCTAAGCAAGTAAGTGGTGACTCTGGGCCACAGAAACATGACCCTTCCATCTTCTGCCCTATAGTTCGCAAGGTCTTAAAGGTCTGAAAGGGGTACTTTTACTTTACTAATAAGTTACGGACGTCCCCTCAGAACTTAATATGATGACATCGTTGCCTGAACCCTGAAGACCTTATCCTCTTGTATTAATCAACTCCAAACAAATTATAAGACGCTATAATAATTTTAGATTTTCATACATTGCTGGAAAAACTATAAATTGCAAGCTTTTTGATGTATTCCGTGTACAAAATGAGGTAAATATAGATTAGCTTTGTTGTTGTTTTTTATAAATTGGTATTTATTTGATAATTTTTTGTGCACTTTTTAGTCCTGAAGAGAAAATGTTCAAAGATTACAGCATACAATTATTTCAATATGAAGAGATCATTAGACTTTTATTCAACAACTTAAAAACTTATTTTTAAAACAAATAGGTAACTAACTAGCGTAATAAAAAGAGTTGAATCGAAGACTGCCATCAGATGTATACACAGAAATATTATTAAGAGTACGATATTACGTAACACCAAAAAATGAAGTTTTTACCCCCCCCCCCCCCTTTTTTTAACAAATCGTTACAAAACTCAAGCCCCTGAGTCAGTTAAACTACTTTATCCAAAAGAACTAGCCAGAAAAACCAGTGACTTGGCAGAATTTAAGTCATTGGTTAATATGCATGACTAAATGCATGACGCGTAGGACGTAATCATCTTCTTTTTTGAAGTAACGTTTGTATTATATAAGATAAGATAAGATGGTTCATCTCTCACCTAAATTACAGGAAAATAATAATTGCTTTAAGTACTTCAAGATATTTTGATAAGATCAACATTTTTGTTTTGTTTCTCGGTAGTGCATAACATTTTGAGACAACATGTTTCGGAAGATGATAATTGGAATCAATAAAACATAATCCAGAAAATGCTGATCACGTTATTCGAGCCTGCATACTTTATCAAGAAGCCAGGCAAGATATTGGCCACATGACATCCATCTATATTCTAATAACTGTATGAAGAAACGCTTGATCTGGAGACAACTGAGCAGTTCATCTCAGATCTAGGACTATTTATCTCAACTCCCAAACTGCTGATAGACAACTAAACCGCTGTAGGCGTATTATATCTTAAGTTGTCAAATTTTAAATTATTTCTTTGTCAATAATATTATGTATAACTTTTAGTACAATATAGACAAAATCAACCTGAGATAAAAGGAAATAGTTATAGTAGACTTTAATAATAATATAAATTGGTATTTCGAACAAATTCTTACTCACTACAAAAAAAAAAAACACGTCTTTTCTCTCTGGCAATCTGTAGCCGTCTGTCCTACCTAAGACAGCTGACTACAATGCTTCTTAAATTGCATCATAGCTAAACTCTTCCCACCGTCACCATAGAAACGCGCACACATAGGCCTACTCCATAATAACTCCTTCAACTAGATAAATGAGAAGAAAGAATGGTCATAATATTGTGGCAAGTCTTACCACTTAGTTCTTTCTTTCTCCAGAGCTAGCAAAAAAACGAAACTCAATGGAGATAACTCTTTTAAAAAAATGCAGATAATATAAAATTAACAAGAGTAATGTCCCCATTAGATCCAAGCAAAGACACTAGATAACTAATACCTGTGTGGGTGGCCAGAAACTTATTTCTGAACGTGGACAATGGCTTTTTGTTCTTGTAGAAAACGGAGAAAGGACTAGTGTCTTCTTCTTTAATTGGAAGTTTATTGTGTTCATCTGAACTTTAACAAGGAAACGTGTCTCAGTAAAAAGTCAGACAGTCAGTAGACTAGAAAGAAGGGAACACTGTGGTGGTAACGATGAATCACAAAGCAGGCCTACCATAATTAAAACATAACTACTGTTAATATTTTTTAAAAATAATAAACAAAAATAGCACAGACGGATATCATATTAAATATTATTTTTATCAGTATCTTGTTGTTGTTTTTTTTAGAGATGTTAATATTTTTAGTTTGTTTTTTTATATTAGTAGTATTTAAATATTTGTACACGAATGTGTGTGGCTGAGTGCAAAAAGCACTTGGCTTTCAAACCAAGGGGTAACAGTTCGATTCGCGGTAAAGACAGGAATTAAGAACTTTGGGAATGTTACTAATTCTTATGGGTATCTGGCTTTAAGGCGACACAATGTCCTCTCTGTAGTTTACCATAGAAACAGATGAGTTCTGCATCCCCCAACTCTACCGAAGGCATGCTTTGAAAGGGGGATTATATATTGTCCAGAATTCTGCTTTATTTGTGTATTTGTATGTACTTGTCTTCGCTTAAATAAGTGGAATCCACGCTTGGCTTTTAAATAAAACGTCACATCTGTGACAAGACATTTTCTGAGTTTCTCTATTCATTCTGTTTTCGGCCTTTTTTTTTGGTACCATTTCGGAAAGGTAGAAAGATATATCATTGTGATGGCTAAACAGTGTCATCGTAACACTTTAGGCTACAGTGAAAAGTAAGCTCTCCAAGTCTCCAGAGTTTATGACCTTTAGGTCCTTAAAGCGAACTTCTTACAAAGCTTATATCAACTCACTCTGTCTGCCTGATAAAAAGTTGGTACAAAGTCATTTCTCCGACACCCAATCTCGGATCAAGCTGAAATTTTACACAATCATTTCTTTTACCTGACAACGCAAGAATAAAAAAAAATGTAACTAATTAGTTAATTAAATTGGTAATTAATTATTTTGTTTGGTATCTCGAACAAGTGAAAGAAATTGTTCTTGAATGAAATGGTGGTATAAGCTGAATTAGTCCCTTTATAGGTTACCGTAAGCTATTTTGAAACAATACATAGCTATACAATATTCTATAGTCATAAGCACATCACTAGCAGAGTGGTTAGTACGTCGGCTTGAGGATGCTTGAGCCATGAGTTACAATGTTTTTAAAACCGATTACGGTAAAAGTCACCAAGATATCCCTTTCTCCCTCACCCATTTCCCTAACTGGTCCAGTGATAGGATCATTGGTAGAAATATTTCTAATAGCACAGATTTATTGTTGTTGGAGTAGATTATTATAAATCTAATTACATAACTGATCCAAACTAATTGATACAATTACACATCGTATAAGCTTTGTTTTTGTGTTTTTAAATTTTTTTAAAAATTGTTTTTGTTGTTTTATTTTTAAATATGTACTTCACTTGAGTTTATCTTATCTTATCTTTAAAAAGTAGAAGAAAAAACAACAACAAACAACTAATTCCAGTAAACCAAGCCAGCATGATCTAGTGACCCCTGACTTTACTGTTTCCGGTCGGGTAATGACTTTCTTTCGTGTTAATAAATAATGAGGAACGAGAGAGAGAGAGAGAGAGAGAGAGAGAGAGAAGGAATGAGAAAGATAGCTCCTAATAACAGAGTACAGAGTTGCGAAGTCTAAACATTAGAGTGCAACTGTGGATGGGTGGGTGCGTGCGTGCGTGAAGCTATCACTTCTGGTGATTAACAGTAGATACAGAATGTACTAGAAGATTGTTTTTGTTGAGGTTCCTGTCAAAGAGCAAGATTTTAAAAAGTCGGTGACAGTTCTAGTTTGGGTTGGAGTTGAGTATTTTAAAAACTGCTCATAAGCCGACGCATAGGGTGTGTACCAGAGCGCTAATAGACACAAGGCTTGAACAGATCCACGAAGCTGTGTTTGTAATGTCCTGTGTATTAGCTTGCCTTCTTTAGGTTTATAACATTATAGAAAAAAAAAACAAGCTACCTGCAGACTGTTTAGAAAAGTGTTGAACAGAAGAGGCATCACCACACGTAGAAAACTATGGGGGTTTATTAGTCCTACCAACGTTGATCTATACCACTGAAGCATAGCCAGTTTATAGAAGGTGAACCTCTTCCACATCAGGGCCGGCCTTAAGCATAGGAAAACTAGGCAGCCACCTAGGGCCTCCGATTAGCGTGAGATTTGCAAAGGACTCAAAACAATTGTTTTAAGAGAAGAAATAGCAAATTTTGTGACCAATGTTATTATTGTAGCACACTTGCCTGACTATCTTTTAAATAAATTGAGTAGGTTTATTTTTTCGCTGTTTATTTTTAATTTTTTTATATTTCATATGGGGACACCAAATTCACTTCGCCTAGGTCTCCAATTATTTAAGGCCGGCCTTGTCCACAAAATGTGCCTCAGAAATATTCTGAACATAATGCGTCAAGACAAGACACAGAAGTCATTCGAAGAGCAGGCCTGCAAACATACACACACAGCTCTCATGCAGCCTCAGCTTCAGTGGACAGACCTTCTGCTGATGAATGACTCCGTCAGCTAACACGAGGACAGTGAACTCAAGCTAGAAAGCGATTTGAGAACACCTTCAGGGTGTGTTTGAGAGATTTCAGCACTAACTCTTGGGAGTCTGGCACAAATGACAGAACATGATAATGCCTCGATGTAAGAACTGGCGCGAAAATCGTCGAAAACAACAAAACAACCTTGACATAATAAAAGCGTCATAACAGAAAGTCATGACAATTTTAAGAGGCTCCAGTTACACATTGTGCAGACGAACATTTCGGTCACAAATAGACCTCACCAGCGGGGGGTGGGGGGGGGGGCACAATAATACAGAGTTTTCAACCAATGAATGACAGAAGTGGTCGTCATTGATTTCGTTGGACGAACAATATAATATCAAGTCAGCTTATACTTAATATATTCCTGCTATTCTCAAAATAATATGTATTTCTGATAGATTGTACAACTCAACTGTAATGGGTACCTGACATTAATTGGGGACAGTATAGCGGTTGGTCGCTGAGTTGCCCACATGACATCCTCGCTCAGGGCCGGATTTAAGGGAGGGCAGGTAGTGCTACAGCCCAGGGGGCATCCACAAAAGAGAAAGAAACAATATTTCGACGGGTCAGAAACTTTACGTTTTTTTAAAACATCTCCCCCCTTTTTTAGCATTTTTACCAACATTAATAAATTTTACAGTTGGCAACACTGTCATAGTTTAGAAGTGTCCAGTTTTAGCGTGCTTGTATTCTCATAATATACTTCGGATAAACCATATATACATTGACATATTTTTTTTACTTAAATATGCATATTCAATTAATTTAATAATACTATATAATTGTGTTTCTTTTAAAAGAAGGAAAAATAAATTTAATTTAGAAGTACTTTCTTTTATAGCAGAGCTTGTATGTATTAGTAATTTTTTTAATTAGTAAGTGGATTTTTATTAAACGAAAAAGTGTAGGGGCTTCCACGAAAATTCTGCACCGGGCCTCCACATACCTAATTCCGGCCCTGCCATCGTTAACCGTTAGTCATATAAAATTAGAGACAGATGACGTTAGCGTCATCTGACATAGATCGCAAGGTCTGAAAGGGAAATAACTTTAATTGTACATTCTTCATCTTTTAGATTTTTTTTTAAAATTTGCAGCAAAAAACACACACAAAAAAAACAAAAAAACATTACTGTACTGATCAATACAACCCTCTCCAAAGCCGGGATATTATGCTAGTCTTCATAAGTGCACTTCATTGTTTCTGTATAACATAAACTTCCGGTCCATTTTTCTCTACCTGGTAAATAAGTCCTTTCTATGTTTATTATTATTATTATATTTTAAAACACTGTATATCACTCTGCCACTAAACCATTGTATCAGATGACAGGCGCTCGTCTGCAGCGAAGCATGGTCCGGTAGCAGTGGCTTCCCATTCAGGTGAGAGTTGTATTGTTCACTTCGGATTACCTCCCTTGGCGACAGATGGGCTTATCACGTGACGGCGGTGAGACGATGTGATTGGCTGTGCGGACACGGCACAAAGGGATGAATGATGATGTGTCCCATTCACTTCATGTAAAGGTTCATTGACGCGAGGAAAAAAAGGGGAGAGACAAAGAAGGCACAGAGAAAAGACGGAAGGAAGTAGCCTGTCTCAAGGAGGGGGCGGGGGGGGGGGGGGCGGGGGGGGGGGAGGGAAAGATTATTAGACAGAGTGAGCTGAGTCTAGATTTAGTTCGATTCAATCAGCTACTTATAGATCCAAACTGCTATCATCTCAAAAGAGAGAGGGGGGGGGGGGGGCAAAATACTTTTTTCTTACTTTTACTAGCCGCAGAAATACAAGCATAAAACTTCCGAAAGTTAATAATAACAAGCTTAATAAACGATAATGATTTTTTTTTTAAAGGTAAAATTTCATCGGTTGGTAATTTACTTATAAACAGAAATATTTAGTGTTTTGTGATTTAACATTCAGCTTTGGCGATTTATAAGAAATATTTACATTAGGGAAAAACATTATTTTATGGTTGTGGATGGCCGCATTGTGGGCATTGGTAAAAAAGGGATCTTTAAAAGACTGAGAACAGCTGATTTAGGCCTAAATAGAGGTGTGGGAGGGTCGCAAACACCTAATTTCATCATCATCATCTTCCCTTAGCGTCCCTCTTGGAACATAGGGGCTCAGTAAAAACACGCCACTCTCCAAGGTCTCTTGCTAGTTTTTTTTTAAATAGCTTCCCAGCTCTTTCCTGTCCTCTCGGCTTGATCTAATACACTGCGTCGCCATGCTCTTTTAGGTCTTCCTCTACGTCTTGTCTCCCCCGGGGGGGGGTTCCACTCTGAGGCCTAGCTGTGTTGTTGGTCTCTTTTCTAAGGATGTAAATATTTTAGATATTTCTCAGACATCTGTTAATGTACAAACACCTCATTGGGTGGAGAGAATCTACGATGACAAATGCTTACATTTTTTTTGGGGGGGGGGGGGGGTGTGTGTGGAAGGTGAATAATGATTTTTTAAAAAATTCTTTGTGTAGTTACACCAACAGCTTAGACACAACACAAAGGACAACAAAACAAAGTGAGGAGGACTTCCGAGGGCGCAGTCGTCATAACGGGGCCAAAAATTTTGATCCATGTTGTAGAGCGTATACTGTGAAGTCCACCTGCCATTTTTTTTCCCCATAAAAAAATTGGTTACATTAACATTGTTACACTCAACACTGAGGACATCAAACAGTTCGTTAAAGACTTCCGAGGTCTCTCCGCTTCTCTAGGGCGGGGACAAGGGTCACTTAGTCATAAATGTCGACGGCTCGTTGCCAATTATTTTTGTAGTTATAGTTCATGATTATTTACACTGTTTATTGTAATATACCCGCCGATGCAGGTCTCCAGCTATAAATTCGCAAATATAGGAGAATTAGTAGTCAAAACGAGATCAGTTTTGAAAATCAATTTCATCTGTCTCTAACTAAAATGAAATCTGAAATCTATGAGTTGAAGTAAAATAAGATACACATTTCTAATATAGTTTTAAACACTTTGCATATCAAAAACCTCATTTCAACTCCTGACTCCTCACATTAAATATATATTTCTGGTGTACGTTCACTTCCCCGAACAAATTTATTTTGTTTCTACTGAACATGCGTCAAATACATTATCTAGTTACCATGGTTACCAGAGACCTGCGCACTGAGAAGGACAAAATGCCTGACAAAAGAAGGACTTAAAAAAAAAAAAAGACTAGAAAGAAAAGGCTTACTGCGTATTTGATAAAACATCCAAGTCTAGCAATAATGCTCTTTCCTCGTTGGCATAATGTTAAGAAATACAAAAGAAAAAATGAAAGAACTTGAGAACCTCTGATCAGCCTCGCAGGTTAGAGGGGATTGTCAGAAAACTTGTTATCATTCTGCTATTTATCAGCGACTTTGTGTATTTTTTTTTGTATTTCATTTCGCCTCCCGTGTTGTTTTAGCCGCTTTGCAGCAGCACCAGAGTTTCCTTTCTGGGGTGCATTCCTTTGTTACCAGTGGTTGACTGTAGCACCGAGCTGTTGGTAGACAACTAAACCGTTGTAGATGCTATATATTAATATATATCTGAACTAATAAAACTTCAAATGACTTGAATAACTTCCTTTTTTGAACAAACTAAATTACACTTAATTTATAATATAAATCAGGAGTGGGAAAATTACGGCCCCCGGGCCACATGCGGCCCGCCGAAGTGTTTTATGTGGCCCGCGGACACAAACAGAATTTGACAGTAGTCACAATGATAACACCTAGTAAGCTATAGTTCCATGGTTCCGGAACATTATGCACGAGAGTAAACAGTTATATACTTCATACAAAGTACACCTATACATTTGTGGTGAAATGTTGCGGTGTAAACAGATGATAACGAAATTTAAACAAATCATTCGTAAAATTAGTTCAAGAAATTGCTAACTCTTGTTATAATTCCTATATATGCAACCCCCCAGTCCTCAAATTTTTTTTTAATGCGGCCTTATGCAGAAAAAGGTTGCCCACCCCTGAAATAAATAAATCAAGTAAATATAATAATAATAAGGCTTGTCTTCGAGTCTGAAGTAAATATAAAATCAAATAAATATACCAGACTTTAGTAATAATATTCTTTAAAAAAAAAATCTAACTTATTACAATAACACAACCTTTTAGTCTCATGTTCTGAAGTCGTCTGTCCTAACTAAGACCAAGTGACGACAATGCCACCAATGTTGCATCATTCACAACCAATCGCTAACCTCTTCCCACCGTCACCATGTGAACACACGCACTCACACACAGACTCCATAACATCCATGTGTCATGGTCCCTCGCTCGACCTTGCTGATGTGATCCAAAAAGAACCCTTCGCATTACATTTGGCAAGCGAGAGGTCATACAAAAAAAAAATGCCATTTAATTACCGTTAATTACTAGATCTGCCCAAAAAGTAGGTCAACTTACAGATCCGGCCTATGACGTGGTTCCATCTGGCCCTCCGAAACATCGGCCCACAAAGTGTAGAAAATCCCGTCCCCACACAAAACAATGTTGAAAAAAAAAGAGTATTTCCTTACCTAAGGGCTCTCACTATTTCTTTGATGGATTGTGTACTAAAAAAACGTTTTGTAACAAAATGTCTCTATTTAAAGAACATAACACTCAACATGATAACATAAACAAATAAGGCAGATAGATGAGAAAATCTACCAAAAAAAGGAAGGGACCCCTCAACTCAAGAAACACATTAAGAAACTGGAACAAACACAAAATAAAGCAGTGAGATTCATAACAAACGAATATTCACATTTGACTAGAGTAACACCTTTAGTAAAATCACTAAATTTAGAAAGCCTTCAAGACAGAAGACTCAAAAGTAGAGTAGCAACTATACATAAAACACTGAACCATAATCTTCAAATACAAAAACAAAATTTAATAAAATACTCTGAAAGACACAAAGATAAAGGCACATTCCTCATCCCATATGCTAGGACAAATTTGTACAAGTGCTTCTTCTTCCCTAGTGCTATTAGAGCATGGAATGGGTTGCCTGAGCTAGCCAGGAAAACCAGTGACTTGGCAGAATTTAAGTCATTGGTTAATATGCATGACTAAATGCATGACGCGTAGGATGTAATCATCTTCTTTTTTGAAGTATCGTCTGTATTATATAAGATAAGATTAGAAGGGACAAGAAATACGTGTCGTGTAGGACTAGCTACAGAGCTGCTCATATGATCAGCACAGAAACGGAGTCATTTTTAGACTTCAAATACCTAAAAAAAAAAAAGGGTGCTTGCTTGTAGTGAGTCATGAAAAAGAAAGAATGCAGTTGAAGCTGTCTTATGGCAAAACGAGTGAAGGATATGGTGTCAAATCTCCATTGAAAACTAAGAGACAGGTAGATTTTGACATGTTTTCTGTAACATAATAGTATTATATGTACATTTGCACACTAGCGCGTCAGTGCAACACCGCTTGTGTTTACGTAATAAATGGAGTTCCTAATATGTCTTCCCTCTAACGAGTCCACCAACATACTCATACTGATACTGATCAAACGCTTGGTATTTATTCGCGGCACAAACAGCAATTTTGAAATCATAGCGAAAGTAGTAGCTTTTATAAACATGCATTAGACCTTCACTGGCAAAGAACTGTTTTAAGAAGTTTCAACAATCACAAAGGCTGCTCAAACTTGCTGTCTCATTTATGCCGTCAGATGAGAAGAAATATGGCTTCGGATAGACTTCTCATCCATTATTGTAAAGTACTAGATTCACGGGGTTCTAATTAAATTAGTTGTTTATTTCCTTGTTTTTTTAAAGATCTTTTTGGCGACAAGGCCTTTGATACAAATGTCGAAAATTAAAATGGTCCATAGGTCGAATAAGTCTGGGCATACTGTTTCAAACAATATCTTGATATTTCTAACCTTAAAAAATTGATCAACATCGAATTCAGTCTATAAAGAGATATGCTATTATATTCATTTCCTTTTTTTTTTTTTTTTTAATGTTTGAATAGCTAATAAAGTCTGTGTAATTTAAAACAAATTATAATAAGAAACAAGGGCAACAACAACTGATTTTTTTAAAACAATTGCCTCCTCTTGACACCATCGATTCTCTTCTGTTGACCGTTTCATGGTTTGCTGGTCTGGAATAATAAAGAGATTCCCACTCGCTCTGTCTTCATTAAGGATTTTTCTTTATTAGTAAGCCGATTGACCCATTCCTGCTCATTTCTCAAGAGGTCCGCGTCTCCTAGAGACAGGGGCGTATACTGAATTAGCAATTATTGGTAAAGGTTTGGGTCAAGGGGTGGGGTAGCACCAACAACACAAGAAGGTAATGCTCGAGAGAGAGTGGTATGTATATTGGTGAGCAAATGTGCAAAGCCTGGTTAGGAAGGTGGAGTTCTATAAAGTACCAATTCACTTATAAATCTTCTTATCGGTCAGCCTACATAATTAAAACACCCTCTGCATTATGCCGTGAAACATGATGAATAAATATAAGTATTACAGAAAACCATTTTGCGAAAAGGCTGAGCCGGTTTATTGTGTCGATATATTAAGTCACAATTAGGTCATCGCACCCTTTCGATATTTTGTTTGCTGTATGGAGCTGTGACCTGGAAGACAACTAAAACTACCGTTCACCTTGACCTACCATCATCTACCCCATTGTTCGTTGGTCTTTGCGAGACCTGGGGACCTTGTGATATATCCATTGTAAAACTGCCGTTACAAAAGTGCAATCAGCTGCCAATGTCGACTCATTAAAAACATTACAAAAAGGCAAACCTGACCTGCTGCGAAGAACAGGCCAAACTTCTGTAGAAGAAACCATAAAGAGATGATGGAGGGCTGGATCGGAGCACACTTCACATCAGCTGCCAACTAGCATCACAAGGCAGGCATTGAAGTGGAACCCACAAGGCAAGAGAAAGAGACGGGTATATGTCGAAGGCGCCGGTCTAAGACGCACCTGGCGACGTGAACAAGAGACAGACACATTGAAGCTTGGTTACACCTGGAACCAGATGGAAAGGGTGGCCAAGGACAAGAGATTACGTAGATCTATTGTGGGCGGCCCTGGACAGGGGGGTGAAGGAGACCTATTCCAGGTGGACAGTACTCCGCTATGGGTTATGGGCTGTAAGTAAGTAGGCCTACTCTTTCGACTTTATAACGGTACTATAAAATAAAGGGAGGCGGGTGCTTGAGTCGGTTAATTTAGTTCAGAACACAGCACACATACACACATACGCACACACACGCGCGCGCAAACGAATGCGTATTTATTTTACGAAAATAAATGCAAAACAATATTAGAATTAATTTTGTTTATTTTGTGCTAATGTTTGTCTATTGCATCTTTTGTAAAAAAAAACAAAAAACAAATTACATAGGGAATTTTCAAAATCAAATTAATCAGAGTAATCTGCTCTTTGTTTACATTCTGATATTTAAGAATTGGCTTACGTTCAAAAGGTATCTCTTGTAAGCAATAAAACAAAGTAAGGGAGATAATGAAGGGAAATCAATATATCGAAATGTGGGGGAGATACTAAAAAAAAAAAAATGAAGGCAAAAGAAAAGAAGAAGACTTGGAAGATTTTTAAATAAATAGACCAAAATAAACAATGTCAAGGACGCTTGACTGAAAATCATTGTTGCTGGGACCGGAGTTAGATTTGATAAGGCCCTAAGATATAGAGCCCTTTAAAATGAGCACAGGTAATTTGTCCATTGCTCTTTCTTCAAAATGATTGAAAAGTATCCATGGAAACATTTTTGGGGCCATCAAAGCAGGTAGGGGCCCTAAGCTATGGCATAAGTTGCCTATAGATAAATCCAACACTGACTGTCAGCAAATAAATAATCAAAACTTATAGGTGTTACATTTGTTTTTTCAATAATTGCACTCGACTGACTTTTGTCAAATCACAACAACAGAGAAACTGAAGTTCTACAAAGAAGAAATTGAATTACAATTGACCACCCACTTTGAACAGCTAATCTTATACCAATTTTAAAAATTTGCTCTTTGAGAAATACACTGCTTCACGACCAGGCTGTAACCTACATATTTTGCCACAACCCACCCAGACAAAGCAATTGTGTCCCGATGGAATGGGCTTTAAATTCTCTTTTTGTTTTCATTTCTTGTTAGTTTTTGCAGGTACCAATGAATGGTGAATGATGTTAAAATTGATTTGCAGATGTGGGGTGCTGACTGAGACAATGCTAAAAAGAGGTCAGACAGAGAAGTTTGGTGAACGTTGACTGTCGTTGTGACGTTTGAAGCGTAACGGTCTAACTAACTAGTTATAATTATTTTTTTTGGTGGGGGCATGGGGTGCTTTATTAAACTAAACCATCACAGAACGCATGTGCCAGTACCCCACGTTATATCTACTTTATAAAGTAGAATGTGAGGCGTATGTATGTATGTTAGGAATAGAAATAAAAACAGCTTGACCAATGTTGATAAAACTTGGCAGAAATGTTCCTTGGGTACTAACTTAGACCGTAGTGTATGTATGTAGCCCTAAAACAAACTTCAGACCTCCAAAAAAAAAAAGTTGACCGACTCTATTAAAGCTATAGTATTATATGGATCTAGGCTTTGTTTACAATGTTTACAAGAGAAAAGATCGAAAGAATTTAGATTCTAGATCTAATTTTAAGAACAACACTTTGCACATATAGTTTTTTTTACTTTGACACATGAAAGTATAAAATATAGTCTATTGATTTCATTATTTAGTAAAATTTACCTTCAAATTTGTGTTTCAAAAGCATTTTTACATAAATTCGTTCCATATATCTGCGAATTCAGAACGTCCTGACTTACTTATAATACCATTCATTTAACAAATCGGGTAAACCCGTTTTAATTGTACTTAACATTCTATTCATCTATCGCTCCTTTCGTTTTTAATAGTTATAAATGTATCGGCTTCGGGTAAACAAACCCATTTTCGCAAAACTATTTTTATTTTCGTAGCGAAAGAGAAAAAACTTGAAAGAATCATTAGCTAAGTTTAACATACATCTAAATCCAATCCACTAGATTAGTAAGCACAAACTTCTTTTTTGAAGTAACGTCTGTATTATATAAGAAAAAGAAGAATAAGAACTGCAGGCCGCGGGTAATTTCAGGCTAGTAGGTTATATATATATAGAGAGAAAATATCGATGTCAGGGCCGAATTTACGGAAGTTTGCGCGTATGTCCGTCCTACGCATTGCCTTCAAAAGGTCTAAAAGTATGTCAAAACAAAGAGAAACTAAACTGAAAATATGCATACAAAATGTAAAAGAGAAGAAAAAATGAGAACAAATAAACAAATAAACAAATAAACAAATAAACAAATAAACAAATAAACAAATAAACAAATAAACAAATAAACAAATAAATGAATGCGTCATGAGTAAATTAAGTACACCTACAAAAAACAAATGATAAAGAATTCCACAAAGTCCTGCCCAGAGCCTCCATTAACTTAAATCCGGCCCTGCTCCACACTCCCACGTATTAAGCATCAATTTAGTAATTCAATGCAGAGATGTGCGTAATAAGAAATTAAGAACGATTGGATAATTGGCAGACGACACAAAAAAAATGCTATCTTGACATTCAGCATACATTTAGCTTTATGATCTTAGTTACTTCACCCTGTTCTTATCGCTTGTTACTGCAGCCACAAGATTATCGAGTGAGATTATCGAGTGATCTATACAGGCCAGCTATAGAAGTCGTCGTTGGCTTTGACGTCGGATGCTGGGGGTGCGATCGGTGCAAACCGCACCGTGTGACACCCATCATACTTCACAATAATAAAGTTCCTTCGCGATTTTCGTGTCATTTTTTGGAATTCTCACGATAAACTAAACAATGTCATGGACGCTCGATTAAACCTTAACATTGCCAACAAAATTTGTTTAAAAAATTGAGCTACAAACGAAAAGCTCAAAAGTGCACCAAAAAAATGTATTGTTGTAGAAAAAAAAGCATAGTTTATCAACTCTTATTAAATTTTTTTTACATCGGATACACCAAATGCTAGCTATTTATAGCTTTTGCGCCACAGATGAAAACATCCAATAGTTGTATTAACTCTTTCTCTCCGTTATTATTTACCACATTCTGGTGAAATTAACGTTGGTATCGTCAGTCAGGAGAGAAAGAGTTAAGAAGATCTGCTATCGTTAACACCCGTAAACATAAAATCTCTTTTTTTTTAAAGCACTATAATAATAATGACTTGTTGAGTTCAAAAAATTAAGGCAGACTGCAGTATTTCACATCATACATAGACCCATCTATGACCTATATATTTTGCGACTCCCACCAACATCCCAGAGGATCCTGACCAATCCAAGCAACACCTCCCAGAGGGGCCCAGACCAAGCACCATTTACCAGAGGGTCCAGACAAAGTACCACCTACCAGAAGGTCCAGATCAAGCACCATCTCTGGGACTTTTTTAGCGACCCACAATTTGATACGATTTTTAAGAACTAGTGGCTCATAAAACTAATCCTGTCCATGGTCATTGTTAATGAGAGAGTTATGTGGTCAACACTAAGAATTTAGACAAATGATGTCCCCATTACATTTTCTGGAGCTTTGAATTTATTACTGTCAGAAACCTTTATGAGGTCGGGACCTATGTTTTTTCTGAACCAATGAGAACTGTCAGAAACCTATATGAGGTCGGGACCTATGTTTTGGCTGAACCAATGAGAACTGTCAGAAACCTATTTGGCTGAACAGCGAAGTCAGGTCAGAAAGAAATGTAGATACTGTATTGTCTGTTTGTGAACAAATTCTCACGCAAAAAAAAATTCTTTTACAGAAAAACAAAATGTGTGTGTGTGTGCGTTTTGTGGATGGGATGTGGGTGGCGGTTTAGATCAATGTCATATTTTCCCAGTGATCATTCTGATGACAAAATGTCAAATGTCATCATTAAAGTATAAGAGATACCACGACCGATGCGTGTGTCGGGGAGGAAAGAGAAAGGTGGTTGTTGTGGAAGGAGAAGGAGGTGGGGGTGTTGCGATCTCTCCCACTTATACAAACTAACAATAAAAAAAAAAACTTCTGATTATTTGTTTTTTTCCCGCCACGAAAGCCAGACCTAGAGGCCTCACCACTGCAGCAAGAACTGTAACCGTCTTGATAGCCCTTGCGCCGGGTAAATAGCTGATGGCTTCGAGGGGCATGTGACATTTTGAATGTTGCTAATCGACTGCTTTTTACTGCTACTCAAGCCACGACGCCGGAAGTGGGAGGACCCGGATGTGCTGATAGGGACAAACAAAGCAAGATGACAATTTTAATGTTTTTTTAGGTTTTAACAAATTATGCCATTGAGTCTGTCCCAAGCAGGGCTTTTTTTTTTTTTTTGTGACGGTACGCACCGGTACGGCGTTCCGGCACCTTTTTCAATGTGGGGAAAAAATATTACTTTTCTTGTATTTTAACGTTTATTATTAATTTATTAGTGGTTAAAAGTTAGGCAATCCATTACTGAGTACCGGCACCTAATCACTGAGTACCGGCACCTATTTTTTTTTTTTACAAAAAAAAAAAAAAAAAGCACTGTATACCCCAGTATTACAGTATGATCATTAGGGTTATACAAAATACCTTTTTATATTATGGCCAGTGTTTCCCAAACTTTTTCCTTAATGTAACACTAAATGCACATTCTGAGTATTTAGCGAAACACTTTGTTTATTTACTAGAGAGATTAATTCTCCCCCACCCTAGCTATGCCACTGAGTCATGATGTCGAATGTCAAAATGGAGGGACCCCTAAAAAGATCAAGCCCCGCGGGGCCACCAAATCCCTAGCAATGCTACTATCAGCCAGCACTATCTATGCTGACTTGACACTATTTAGAAAACACTCTGGTGACTTTAAACGCCAAACAAAAAAAAGACATTATATATAAGAAAATAAATGATTGTATGTCGTTCTTAAAATCTCATTTTTTTCAATTAAAACTTTTTTATAATCTAGAACTTTCTTTTTCTCAACTGTCCAACTGCTGCCCTTCTTATTCGGACAGATCTGTTGAAGATCTTTGTAGGGGATTTACTTTCTTAATACATCTTAAATGAAATCTTTTTTTTACACCAAAATAAACATATACAACGTACACAAAAGTTTATTTTTAACTGTAAAGGAAAGATACATTCAATTCCGAAGATTAATGAGGAATGCAGTATTTTGCGAGGCTAAGCAGACTAGCTTAGGATCCTGTGACGTGGCAACGAGCTGTTGGGCTAAACTGCCTACAGGTTGTGACGTTGCTGGTCAGTGTTCAGGCCTTCTGTAACGGTTGGTGTCGCTTTAACTGACACAGAACAGAGCACCTGGTTGCAGGAGGCTTCAAAACGAGACAGCTGGAGATCACTTACAAAGGCCGCGGGATACACATTTTGAGACCAAAAGAAAATCCGCTGCCGATGACAAGGCGTAGACGGCGAAAAGAAAATCTACTAATCGACCACCGGTGAACAATTTCAATATAGCTATATGTAGAAACACAAGAAAGGAACTAAATGTCAAAATATTAAAATAAAATATTTCAATTCACTTCAACACAAACACGCGTCGTTTTTGTCACTTTGCCGACGACCTTTACTCCTTTTCTCAACCACTTTCATCGTTCATTCCCATTTTACAATACCTCTTTTCAAGTTGTAACGTCGTGGAAATTTCAAAAACCTAAAACCTGGGTAGGTGGACACGAATCTAAAAAAATAAATAAAAAACGGCCCCAACGATTTTCTAGAAATGTTTTGTTTCGTTGGTAAAAGATTTACAAGTTCATTGACCACAATGAAAACTCTACTCTGACTGCTATAAATTTTCAAAGTAAAAACAGCAACAAAAAAATAATTATATTTGGCGACAACGAGAATATATATCTATCGTGAATGGACTAGACATCTTCGGTTCTTTACGTATGTAGTTATTAAACTATTCAAGAGTTAAATAAAGTAATGCTCAGGAACATTTTGAGCGTCGTCAGGGTCTTCTAAATGTAGATCTAAAGGGATATCATCATAATATTGCAAAGTCTAGTAGATTTATACAATATAACATTCATTAAATCTAACATTCATTAGTCAGTAAGAGAAAAACAATCGCTCTAAAAGTTGTATAAGGGGAATATTGTCTTTTCTTTAGAAATAAAGTTTTTTCTTCTATTTTTCTTGTTATAAACTAGTCCGCGATGCGATGGTCTTATATTATAATGTATCAGCCGTTGCCAACACTCACACACACCTAGATAACCGAAGTACACATGTCAATCCGCCTACCATTCTGAAATCCTGCAAGATTTTTTTCATAAATACTTCTCGGAAACCTTCCTCCCTTCCAAAAGAGTTCCACGCCACAAATTCGAGTTACTGTTCTTTGTTGTGATTGTTTTTTTTTTCACTTTCTGTTATTTGTGTCCCTGAAGTGGAAGATTGCAGAAGAGATGGATGTAAACACTTGTAGCTCTACGAGAGTCGTGTCACTGAACGCTCTAGCCAAGATAAGCGGAATAACTCCTGACGCAACTATTGGCGTCGAGAAAATCAATGATTCGGAGCTGGAGGGGAAGGGGGGAAATTCAAAACCAAACCACGAACTGCCCCCCAGTCTGATTTGTCAGAGAAATGACCAGGAACATTCTCGAAAGAGAAACCAATGCTCAAATCAAAACGAACAAAACATGCTGCCCGGGAAGTGGAATCCCAAAAGCCCCGAACACAATATAAGCCTACAAAGTAGGTCACGCTGAAAACGTGGACTGGAAATAGATTTTAGCAACTCCAGAGACGACAAAAATACCCTGATGATCTTTGTAGGTGATTTACTTTCTTAATACATCTTGAATAAAACCTTTTTTTTTTTTAACGAAAAAAAACATACAACGTTCAATTTTCAATTAGAACACATCAACCTATATTTGGTCGTGCGGTTAGCGTGCTGGACTGTCGTTCGGATTTATCGACGGTCGAGGGTTCAAACCCTGCCCGCTCCCATCCCCCGTCGTCCTGCGGGAGGTTTGGACTAGGAAGTAAACTATCTTCAACTCTGAAGGAACATCCGAATTATGTAAAACAAAACATTTTACAAACAACACATGAACATTATAGATTTTATCTACCAGTTCGAAGATTAATGAGGAATGCAGTATTTCGCGAGGCTACGCAGACCAGCTTAGGCGCCTGTGACGTGGCAACGAATACCCTGATGATGCCTAACACTGAAGGACATTGGTTACAAAGTTCTTTTCGTATCAAGTCAGCTAAAAAAATTTTTTTCATCAGAAACATATTAGGAAAGATTAATTAAGGAACGTAATATATGAACAGAAAAGAAAAATCAGAAAAGAAATTTGTTAACCTCAACAATTGTGAATAGTTACAAACTGTTACGAAATCAGGTGAACTCTTCTTCGTTTTTCGGAAAACATGAGAACGGTTACAACTATGGGCACCCGCTGTGCACATGCACTGAGTTCTGAGTGGACAGATTCTAGCCATTTTTTTTCCTTCAATTTTTTTAAAAATTAACTTGTTCTAAGTATGAAATGAGCAAGTGGTGTGGTCGGTGTTAGCGCTCGATAAAAGTGCAGGTAAAACCCGTTCTCCAGTCACTGATGCAGCTGTGATGAGACTGCAGATATCTCAGGCACTGAGCAGACCCAGGTACGTTGTTCTGCCTCATCGTGGCACCTGGGTGGAAACGGCTACTTGAGGGGGTAGCTAGGCTAAATGAATGGCGAAACATAACTCCTGTGGGGATGCCCACGGGTAGACGAGAGTTTACCCCTTGCACGGGCGGAGTGGTAAAAAAAAGTCCCCACGAGCACGTCCCAGATCCATGCGCTGTTCCTCAAAGGGACCGTTACATATATGGCGGGTTCACACAGTTAGCTTGGTACAACGAAGGAAAATGTCGGAGGCTCCCGGTGTCATGTGCAGCCAAGCATGCGTCGGGGCCAAAGGCATTGGAAACAGCAATGCTTTACATAGCCATTGACTCGGGTCTCTCTCAGACAGAACTGTGTTCACACAGGTTTGTTTCTTTTTTATTGTTTCGGCTGGACGACCAAACATTTTTTTTTCAAACTTAGAGCTCGAAGAGCCTTCGGCTCAGCTCTTTTGGACATCAACAAGGCACTGAGCAGATGTCTTTGGCTGTTCCGTTTGTTGATGGCGATTGTATTGGAGAATATTTTGTAGTTCAGAGGCCTGTACGACGTGGCAACGAGCTAATGGTCACCACTGCCCACAGGATGCCACGTCGCATGTCAGTGTTGAGGCCTATTATAACGATCGGTATCGGTCTCACAGACTTAACTTGTTGTCCATGACCTGAATGAGGTTTCTGGTATACGTAATGCTGTTGGTGTTATCAAGAAGACAATCATTTCTTAAGTAAGTCCCAAGTGAGAGCAGTGGTACCAAATTTGCCTCGTTTGTGTGAGACACGATAGACAGTGTCAATGATATTATCAAAAACCACGTGACCATGCTGAGGAATGGCGAGACTGCAGGCAGACAAAGTTGGTACTGAGCTGGGGGCTGGCGAGGATTCGCTGTCATCAGACACAACGAGCCAACACCACATGCTTGGAGTTTGAGAATTATTACGGAACACGGCTTTACATTCCGCATCTTATCTTGATTGATTCGTTTCTCCATTAATGTTTCGCTTTTCGAGCAACTGTTTTGTCTTTATCTTAAAACGATTCAAGAGCTGGAACGTGAAGGAGAATCTCAGCACTGTGCACGAAACGCGTTCTTCGCCAAGTTGTCTTTCGCGACGAGAAGCAATTCGTTAGTAAAGTTATTGACAGCTTTGGCAGCCACATTCGACGTTTGCAGTTTTTCTTTGATCGACCGAAGGAAGGCACGGGCCGCATGGATAAACTTAATAACGCGTACAGTAAATAGTTTGTTCACATGATTAGAATTGTTTTTTTTTATTTCATGCAACAAGTATTTCCAGTGCACTTAGGGATTGGGGCGGGGGGGGGGGGGCATCAGTTCTTTTCTTTAATATTCTCCATTACAAGAAAGTTGAAGCTACGACTATGAGCCATAGGTTGTAATTGGCACCCTCCCCCTTTCAAAAAGTCCTACGGGCGCCCCTGATTACAAGTGAATACAAATTAGCAAACATTATTTCAAATGTAGTTTGATCAAATGAATCTATGTAACAAATCAAGTATTTTGGAGGTTAATACATAAAGTGTCTTATGTACCATAGACTGTAGAGTGGCTGCGTGACTTATCAACTATAGATTGTAGAGTGGTTGCGTGACTTATCTACTATAGACTGTAGAGTGGTTGCGTGACTTATCAACTATAGACGGTAGAGTGGTTGCGTGACTTATCAACTATAGATTGTAGAGTGGTTGCGTGACTTATCTACTATAGACTGTAGAGTGGTTGCGTGACTTATCAACTATAGACGGTAGAGTGGTTGCGTGACTTATCAACTATAGATTGTAGAGTGGTTGCGTGACTTATCTACTATAGACTGTAGAGTGGTTGCGTGACTTATCAACTATAGACGGTAGAGTGGCTGTGTGACTTATGTACCATGAACTGTAGAGTGGTTGAGTGACTTATCAACTATAGACTGTAGAGTGGTTGCGTGACTACTGTTGTAATGTAGAGTGACTGTGTGACTTATGTACCATGAACTGTAGAGTGGCTGTGTGACTTATCAACCAAAGACTGCTAACGTGACTACTGTTAAACTGTAGAATGGCTACGTGCATGTGGTTGTTTAAATCGTTATATCATATAATTTCCATTCACTGACTTAAATGCCAGATAAAGTTGAGTTAATCTTTTAGTAAGTTGTATATTGAGATCTCAAAAGAAAACATTTCAAATAATTATAGATCTAGTTCTTCCAACTCATGTTTTACGTAGAGTTACTATCTCTCTAGGACAGACAAATACACCCCACGGGACAATCACAAAGATAATAGCCACCCATTCTACTCAGTCTATAAGCATTTAATAAAATGAACACAAGAAATTGTTCCAGTCCAGTAAAAAACATAAGTCCACGTCATTCTTCCGTTACCTAACGTCAATAAAAACTTTTCGACTTGGCTGCAGCACAGCCGTGGGACTACTTTACTCGCTGAACTGAAATATACTTAAGCATAGGTGTAGTTCTTCTCAAGAACAGGGTGTGGACGTTCGGGGAGTGCTCATTCAAAGGTATATGGAGCAGACTGTCGACGTTTTGAACGAAAATTATCATTATATTTTTTTTTACTTTTCAAGGTTCTATTTTATCTTTTTATATTTTATAGGCTTAAGTGTCAAAATAGCCAATGAAAACTCAATTACATAGCAGTGAAGATCAACCTCCCACATTGTATTTTCCTTTACGTAGAAATGGCACCCTAAAAGCAGCTAGCTCTAGGCGCCCGCAATCGTAGATCCAACACTGCACACAGAGGCGCCGCCTTAGGTTTAAACAAAAATCAAATACTTTTTAACTACCATAGACAGTCAGCAAATGTCGTTCATTTATTTTGTAAAATCACTGTAATTTCACCATTTAGTTACATCCAGGCAGTGGCTGCAACCTTTCACGAGTATGTTATTAAAGTCTGCAGTACTATCGCTAATCAAAGTAGCGAAGTTAGCAGTTGTTAAATAAGAAAGACAACTCACACGACACTAGATGGCGTAGTCTTTTTGTCTATAAAACAGAACACTGCAAACGGTAAACCGCGAGATTTTCAAACTAATAAAAGTTTGCTGCTATATTCACACACCTGTAAACTTATTTATTTAACTGTACATAGATCTATTAACTCAAAGTGCCATGTGGAAACATACGACCGAATTCATTATTATGAACGGTCGTTGACATGTAGCGTCAGGCTGCTGGTAGACAACCAAACCGCTGTAGGTGTATTAAATTTTAATTTATAAAACTTAAAATAACTTCTTGGTAAACAATAATAAATATATAACTTTTATTACAATAAAGACAAATTTAACTTAAGATAAAATGAAATATAAATGTAATAGACTGTAGTTATAAAGTAAAATGTTTTTTTGTTGTTTTTTTTAAATCTAACTCACTACAAAAACACGTCTAGTTACTCTTGCAATCTGGAGTCGTCTGTCTTGTCTAAGACCGCTGACGTACTCTTGCATCATTAACACTACATAGCCACCAACCAATCACTAACCGCCAAATAGCTTAGAGCGTGTTTGCGCATGTCTCTTTAATTACCGTCCCATGCGAAGCCAATGAGTACCAAGGACTGAAAAGCTGTCTGGTGGGCACATCCTCGGGCTAAGCTACAAAGCCTCAACGTGGCGCCCAGGGTAGAAGAGTAAACAATTAGGCCACTTTGGGTAACAAAACAAGACTTCCTTACGGGTGCCTAAGAAGATTTGAAAGCACCTTCAGTACACAGGTTGGGGTTTGTGAAAAGAGCCCCTACAACCACGTCAACATTCCGCTCGCCCATTCTCAAGAGAACGTTTCAAAAATGCGCAAGTCACACATGAGTAGCGTGGTAACCGTAGGGAAATGGAGGGCGTCCCCGGTGTACTCGGCCTTCAGCCACGTCGCTAGCCCGCGAGTCCGGAGTTTCCGAGACACTGGGAATGACCAATATGGCACATAGACACATACTTGGAGTCCTCACCCTAAACAGAATATTGTTCAGTCATACTGTCAGAAGAGAGTTCATGTTCGTTTTGATGGTTTAGAGTTTCAAGAGCCTTCGGGCCCGACTCTTGCCCGACAATTTCCATTGGTGGCCTTATTGGCCAATTGAATAAACTTCATGCAATTATCATGGGTTGGTAGAACTTAAGTATAATACTTGTAAATGGTTTTTAGTTCTTTCCCGGATACTGTGACAAGGGTCATTAACCAATGCTGTCCATTTTATTCATTTGAGAAAACCCAACTCAAGTTTAATTGTAGATGGCAAATACAAACACCTATCTCCCCACCTCAATTTTTCTCTTCTCTCTCACTCTCCTCTATCACTCTTCTCTCTCACTCTCTCTCTCTCTCTCACTCTCTCTCTCTCTCACTCTATCGCAGACACGCAAACACATATCACTAAAATGTACTTATATTAAGTATCTCTCTCTCTTCTCTCTCTCTTTTCTCTCTCTCTCTTTTCTCTCTCTCTTTTTCTCTCTCTCTCTTTTTCTCTCCTCTCTCTCTGTCTCTCTCTTTTTCTCTCCTCTCTCTCTTCTCTCTCTCTCTCTCTATTTTTCTCTCCTCTCTCTCTCTCTATCACAGACACGCAAACACATATCACACTAAAATGTATTTATATTGTATCCCATATTAACGCACATAAAGCGCTGCAGACACGACAAAAAAATGCATATAAATAATTTAGAGCGCAATAAATGTTTCTCGGCGCTCAAAAAAAAAATTGTCTTTGATTGAAAGTCAAACATCAAGTGGCAGAAACGGGAACAATTTTTTTTTAGAAATATATTTCGCTTTTCAATTTTTCATTTTTTCTATTCCATGTTTACATCATGTAAAGAACCCAGGCTTATGTGGTCAAAACTCAACTAGATCTAGTTTTGTCATTTTGTTGTGTGCGCTCGTATTAAAAACAACAACAACAACAACAACAAACGTTTTCTAAAAACAAAGCTTGATTGAGTGAAGGAACATCATCGTCACTCAATATTACAATCTTTATCTCCCCTTTTTCTATGTTGTTTATTATTTACCAGTAATTGATAATGTAATATGGTTTATTATTATTATTATTATTATTATTATTATTGTTATTGATTTGTGATGTCTTCGACAATAAATAATGTGAAAACTTTAATATCAAATTGGGAATTGGGAGAGTAAAAAATATATAAGACTCCACACAGACAGACAGACGGAGTGAGTTTAAACAAGCTTTGTAATCAAAACTATTATATACATATATTATTAGTAATACCCATTATTATTAATTTTAAAAAACTACTTTAAGGAATTTTTTTCAAAATATTGTAAGTTGTCTCTCAAAAAGCAAACTATTGTCGTATAATGACATGTACATATGGAAATATCTTCATCTTGAAAA
Source organism: Biomphalaria pfeifferi (assembly GCA_030265305.1). Classification (NCBI taxonomy): domain Eukaryota; kingdom Metazoa; phylum Mollusca; class Gastropoda; family Planorbidae; genus Biomphalaria; species Biomphalaria pfeifferi. The sequence continues at coordinate 74,713 of JASAOG010000124.1, read as the reverse complement.
TGAGGCTCCCTGAATGCTACGTATCTAGGATCAGATCTATATGTATTATTTAATGTTAGTTTAATATACATTAATCGTTGCTAGGCGAAATGACAAAATCCTATAATTAATATAGATTTCAGACATTCAAAATAGATTAATTGTTAGTTCTGCTGAAATGAATCCATGTCAAATAGCTACATATTGGCTAAAACGGTAGTTATTTGTATTGACTAAGACTTATCTCCCCTGGCTAAATGCCCCCCGCCAAATTTAGCGTTATGAAACTATCTAATGAAACAGAAACGAAGCTAATTATAAATTGCGGAACAATTTCGTTCCACTGTGGAAATTGGCTTCTGCTCCGAGGGACGTGAGTGGCAGCAGACGACAGAGACAGCTCAAGCAGACGACACAGCCAGACACAAGTTAGCTTGATTGGGAATATTCAAAAGGCTATATGCCCCAGAACCAAATAACCCTAATGTATTGATTCTACAATTTTTCATTTCTCGGAATGTTAAAATGTTAGAAAGAAAAATGAATCTATAAGTAAAGACAAAAATTAAAGGTTACACTCTCTTTTTTAGTCAGGGTTAAAAAAAAGGGGGGGGGGGAGAGAATAGAAATTAATAAAGAAAAGATGGAAAGATGGAATTCCCCTTTCAGACCTTGCGATCTATAAGGCAGATGATGTCATCTGTTTCTGTGGCTCACGGTTAACGAGGGTGTCATGTGGCCAGCACAAGGACCAACCGCCTTTACTTTTCCCCAACTAATGTCAGGTAATCATTAGAGCTGGGTGGACACAGAGTATGAAAGAAAGAAAGGTGTAAATAACAAACGAAACACATTTAGAAAGACAGAGCAAGCAAGAATAGAGAGAGTGGACAAGAGAGAGAAAAACAAATTGGGACAAAGGGAGGTAAGCAGTGCTAGAAATATCAGAAAATTTCGACAGATATATTGTAATAAAATATCGTTTTATCTGTCTGTCTGTCTGTCTCTCTCTCTCTCTCTGTTTTATTCATCCTCTTTAATTCTAGTTCTTCGTACTCCTTTCTCATTGTCTCTCTCACTCTCTCTCTCTCTCTCTCTCTCTCTCTCATACACACTCTTTCTGTTAAGTACTCCAGGTATTATCAAACTGTACCAATGCTATGTGAGATACATTGCTTTTTTTTTTCACAATTGTAAAACAAATTTCCTCACGGATAATTACGATTATTATTATTATATCTCAGTTTAAAAAAAAATCTTAAATGACATTTACAAAACCCGAATTAAGAAAACAATTTTTGTTTGTATATGTTTAAACATTCTAAAACAATGTAGTGTTCCTGTTGTCCCCAGCCCGTCTCCTTACCTCTCCTCTTCCCTCTCTCTCTGTTATCTCTCTCTCTCTCTCTTTTGTGTGTATAATGGCGCTCTACTTATAAATGCATGTAACCCACAACACAACAAAGCCAGAAGACAATACTAATTGTTGTTCGGCATTAGTTCAAAGCTTACATACATACATTTCTTTTTAGAAGAGAACATGCTTTAAAAAAAAAGTCCGAATAATGGCCGGAGGCCTATAAATGATCAATAGTGGTCCTATCGTCCACACAGGATTTACAGCGATATATGTCACAAAGCCACACAGAGCCTAGCCTTTATGGGAAGCCTTCACAAAGTAAATCATATGATACTGTTTAAAATATAATAATTATTATTATAGCTTTTATATGGCTCTACTTTCATGCTTATAGCATGCACAGAGCGCTATGGTCCAATCTCAATCTCATAACTTAACAATATCTACTAATGCTTCATTAAGGTCAACATCAAAGAGGATATCTCATTAGCGCTCACTGCCTTACATTTTATATAATATACATATTAAATAAAATAAATGAATGAAGATTCTATTAAATATAAACTTATTCTGTGTCATTGCGATAGAATTAATTACAGCATTTTCAGTTTTAGTTTTCGTTCTTTAAAAAAAATAAAAAAGGTTAATATCCGCAAAAGTAATTTCCAAACGTCTACACTTATTTAAATCTGTCCTATGTCTAGGTTTTAATAGTTAACTGTTTCTGTTGAACAGACAGATCTACATCGTACAGGAAAGTTATGTTCTGTGTTATTTATCGTGTGGATGTTATGTTCTGTGTTATTGACGTGTAGATGTTATGTGAAGAAACATGGATCCCATATAAAGACGATGATTTGAGGATAAACTTACTCGAATAGTGAAAGGAGAGAGAAAGCCTAGAGAAAAACAAAAGTGACATCTAGCGGATTTTGGCCGCAAGTGATTGTAATGACATCAGCATCTTCTTTCTCTTGGAGATTTGCGTTTATCCCGGATACATATAAATAGTTTATAGCTAGCCATTGTGGTCTTTCTGGTGTACTGAAAATAGGAAGTGTTGAAAAGTTATCTATTTTAAAAGTAGTAGGATATTTTTATGCAATTATTTTTTCAACACAGTACAATGACATTTTGTGTGGAAACACAAACTGAAAATCGGCCTACGAAGTGGTCCACCCAGGCAGGTAAAAAGGCAGGCTGTCAATATTATCAGAATGAAATTCTATCAAAGAAAAATGACAGAGAAGAATGGAGAAAAAAGGTTAACAGATCTTCTGTGGTGCCCCAGCGGTCCAGCAGACCAAAGGATAGGTGAAAGTGAATGTGAAATTAAATGCGTACCTGGCCTAACTGATGTCTTATAATGAATATCTAATTGATCTAATTGTTTTGTGAAGGGTCAATCTCTTATTGAAATCCCCCAAAAAATAAAAAAAACATTTTCGTAAAAAAATAAAAAATTCCTTTAGTTAATTGCTCTGTTGTCATTGCATGACACATAGTTCACGAGTTAATATGAATACCTACATATTAATTGTAGTTTTAAATTATGTCCAACTTATATGCATACAAAATAGCTTTTTTATTTTTGGGTAATTTGGTAGTTAGTAGGACAGAACTTACATAACGTAGCAATACAAATGTAAAAAATAATTTTTTAACAAAATATAATAATATAATATATATATATATAAATAATATAAATATTTTTTAAATATGGTAAGTTTTCATTTCCCCTACTAAAGAGCCTCGCGTATTTGTTACTATTAATAGTGAATAGTTGTAAAAGTGATGTATTTTTATGAAAAAACTGGTTGCATAAGTGATTTAAAAAATTTGATTTGTCGCTTTTAGGAAAAAAAAAAAAGTAGCCGTTGCATCAGAACTTTGAATGGACTAAAATATAATGATGTCAGATTTTCACTATCTTTTCTAGTTTACGAGATCTAAACGGGACAGACGGACAGACATTCACACAAAACTAATTGCGTCTTTTCCCCTTTCGGGGGGGGGGGGGGCCGCTAAAAATTATTTTTTAGTTGACAGCAATAAAGGTCATCTGTTTCTTTGTCCAACGGTTAACGAGTAGGGTGTCATAGCCAGCACAACAACCAACAGACTTTACTTTCCGCGACTAAAGTCAGGTACCCATTAGAGTTGGGTAGAGTCAGGGGCGCCCTAAAAAACCCAGTATTCACCAAGATTCCAACCCAGGACCCCAGATTCGGAAGCCAAGGGCTTAACCACTCAGCCACCGCTCCAGCGATCTTTTAATATAGCGTCCTTGACATTATTTTGTTTATGTATTTATTTACATAAAAAAATTAAATGGCTACAAAATGAATATCAAGTTTAACTCCTGAGTGTTTTATGGGGCTCTGTCAGGGTGAAAGAGACTGGCAGGAGAGGAACAAAGAGGCAGAGAGAAAGATACAGAAAGAGAGAAAGATACTGAAAGAGAGAAAGAGGGCAAAATGACAACAACATATTTTTTTGCGGGGCCCCCTTAACGTGGGGCCTCGGGCGGTTACCCCACTCGCCACCCCCTAAGGCCGCCTCTGGAGAAAGAGAGGGGAAAGAAAGAACGCCGAGAGGGGGGTCATTTATAAGATATCAAAGAAATAGAAATAGAAACGATTAAGAAAGGGGGGGGGGAGGGTGAAACAAAAATTGCGAAACGACTAGAAAATGTTCGAAAAATATATTTGGTTTGATTGATATCTGATTGATATCTGATTGATATCTGATTGATATCTGATTGATATCTGATTGATATCTGATTGATATCTGATTGTTGATATCTGATTGATATCTGATTGATATCTGATTGATATCTGATTGTTGATATCTGATTGATATCTGATTGATATCTGATTGTTGATATCTGATTGATATCTGATTGATATCTGATTGATATCTGATATATATCCCATTGATATCTGATTGATATCTGATTGTTGATATCTGATTGTTGATATCTGATTGATATCTGATTGATATCTGATTGATATCTGATTGATATCTGATTGATATCTGATTGATATCTGATTGATATCTGATTGATATCTGATTGATATCTGATTGATATCTGATTGATATCTGATTGATATCTGATTGATATCTGATTGATATCTGATTGATATCTGATTGATATCTGATTGATATCTGATTGTTGATATCTGATTGATATCTGATTGATATCTGATTGATATCTGATTGATATCTGATTGATATCTGATTGATATCTGATTGATATCTGATTGTTGATATCTGATTGATATCTGATTGATATCTGATTGTTGATATCTGATTGATATCTGATTGATATCTGATTAATATCTGATTGATATATGATTGTTGATATCTGATTGATATCTGATTGATATCTGATTGATATCTTATTGATATCTGGTGGAAATGATTGACTAATACTAGTTCAAGTTTTAATGAGAATGTTCCTAAAACTTTTAACCTTAAAACATTTTCGTTTGTCGATGTAAAGAGGCGCCACGTCAGGGGCGTAGCTACCACGTCTCGAAAGGGTTCATTTCGTCCAAGGACATGACTATTAGAGGCCTTCAGGGGTGAAACTTGATATTCATTTTGTAGCCATCGTTTTTAAAGTTTGTTTATGTTTGTTTATGGAAGGATGTAAATCGGATGACCGTATAAGTACAGACCTGATACAAACATTTCCTATGGGAGATAACGCCAGGCCTTGTTTAACCCAATAGCCACTGTAACGGGAGTGATTTATTGTATCGAGTAGTCATTCCTTATATTTACATGTGTGTGTGTGTATAGCTTGTCGTGAGAATGTGTCGACAAGACAGAGGCACATTTCTTAGTCCATACGCTAGAACAAATTCGTACAAGTGCTCCTTCTTCCTTAATGCCATTAGAAAATGGAATGGGTTGCCAGAATCAGCCAGGAAAAACAGAGACTGAGCAGAGTTAAAGTCACTGATACAATGCATGACTAGATTGACACATAACATGGACGTTATTCTCTTGTTTTTTGAAGTAACGTCTGTAATCTATAAGATAAGATAAGAATACGTTAGTTTTGTAGTTGTCCTACCGTATCGTTTCAATACGGTGTATCAATTCAAGCCATACAATACTGAAATTTTATAAATTCATGTCTTTTACTATGTGTTTGACAGCCACCAGAGGTTAGGAATCAAGCAAACGTCCCAACCACCCTTTCTATTTCAAGGTTCCACAATGGTCAAGAAGCTGTGAGTTTGCATCACATTAGAGATAGAGGTGTCATCCGTCGGTCATTTTCAATCTATCTATTTCAATCAGTCTTACTATGTGAATGCTAAAATATGGCATGTACAGACAAGTCGACATCACAGACTTATTTATGAGTTTGTGCTAAATAATAAAATAAAATAAAACATTTTTTTCTATCTTACTGATACTTTTACTTCCAATCTTTCTTTAACTCTTTCTCTCCTTGATTTTGACCTCATTAAATTAAATTAATGTTTAATTTTATAAACTTGACTTTGAACTATATAAAAAAAAAAGCATGCATTTCCTTTTAATTCTAGACCAAATGAATTATTTTCTGATAACAAACAACAAAGCAATTGAAGCCCAATCATAACAGGGGAGGGAAATAGTAATAAGCAAAATGAGGAATTTCTTCGAAACGTGGAAATATAATTACGGAGAAAATGAGTTAATGTTGAAGGGGAGAAATCCACTGTACATGGATACAAATAAACTATCCTGTGCCTCAAAAGCTTGTAGGTCTTATTTAAGTTAAAACGCCATAGTAGGCACATATGTATTAACTAATATATCAGATATCAAAAATGTAGAAAAACCTTTAAAACAATGTCCATATTTTTCTTCTTTTTTTTTCCCCATTTGACACGCACAGTCATACACACAAGCATCATTAGCAGGGCCGGCCTTACTCCTTGCGGGACCCAATTTAATGGATGCTTTCTAGGCCCCACTTTTAATTTTTTTGCTTACAATAACAACTATTACTATTAATTATATCATTATATCATCATTTATTATTACAGCATGCATGAGAAGCAGCTCAAATACAATAGGTGCCAGCTGGGGTGCTACCTAAAGCTACGTCAATCGTACGATACACTAAATATGATAACCCTTTAATTCTTATCTCTTTAGAAACCTGTGACAAAAGCCATGACTGATGCTGATATGCTAAATGTAAATTGTGGGGCCGCTACCAAGCACGGGACCCAATTTGGACCAATAATAATAATCATAATTTTTATTTATAAAGCGCTGTCAACAAACAAAAAGGTAGGCTCAAGGCGCTGTGAGAATATTGCACACATAAACACGAGAGCTAAAATGATAAACTAATCTAAAAAAGTTTTAAACAGGTAGGTCTTAATGTTCTTCTTGAATGTAGTGTAGCATGTTGTCTGTCTGTCAATCGGTAAAATTGGCGTAAGGCTGACCCTGATGACTAGGGCCTACATTCATTAGCATGTGCATTTAAATTTATATAAAGTCCAAAGCACATATACACACACAGAGCTCACACACACATCAACAGAAAGATACACACACACACACGCACCTACCTTCACACCCACTGTTGATCAGAAACAAGAGATTTGCATAAATCCAGGGAGACACAGTTAATTCCATCTTCTACAACCAAGACTTTGTAGAACTCGTGACCATAAAATAATCCGCAATGTCTGTTTCAGAAGTCCTACCCCAAAAATAACCTAGTCAGAAATACCAACCATCTCCTCAGTTTTTATGTCCTCAACGTTAAACTAAATCATTTAAAAATATTTTAAAGTGTATTAATAATTTAAAAAAGAAATTAATGGAAAATTAAATTTAGCACGCGCTGGGTAAAAATCTGGCATTGTGAAATCTATCCATGTCTTTTAATAAGACTTTTTTGTTTTGTTTATTTGTTTAACCAAAATGAAACCACCTGATCTTAGATTTTAAAAGGTAATTATGTTTGTTGAGAATAAAAACTGAAATAAATTTTAAAAAAATAGATCGAGACAGTTTGTCAGAGATCACGATTATGAAGATACAATTTAAAAAAATAACTTGTGAAAATAGATCCAATTCATAGCTAATGAAACAATTTTTTTTAAAGTTGTGGAAATAGACTCAATTCAAAGCTTACAAAACATCACAGCAGGTGTTGGAATATTGGAATAGAAATCACTTTTCTAGTGGGAACACAAGACAACTGAGTGAGAGGAAACAGCTTTGGCATTTCATTCTACAAAAACCTGACACTCTTTGTATTCTTTAAAAAAAAACTCATTGACCATCTGACATTAAAAAAAAAAAAAAGCAACAGAAATAGAATTAAATAGATCGGCCTACCGCGAGCATCATTTAGTGAGAATATTTTTTTTTTATGAGTCCCGAAAATTAACCTACAGAGACTTCAAACTCTCAACATTAACCATATCAATGTAAACAAAACCTATTGATGTAAACTAAAAATATATCAATGTAAACAAAACCTTTATAGATGTTAACTAAAAATCTATCAATGTAAACAAAACCTATAAATGTAAACTAAAAATCTACCAACGTAAATAAAACCTATCAATGTTAACTAAAAACCTATAAATGTAAAAAAAAACCTATCAATGTAAAATAAAAACCTATCAATGTAAACAAAAGCTATTAATGATAACTAAAAAACAATCAATGTAAACAAAACCTATCAATATAAACTAAAAACCTATTAATGTAAACAAAATATATCAATGTTAACCTAAAACCTATCAATGTAAACAAAACCTATCAATGTAAACCTATTAAGGTAAACTAAAAACCTATCAATGTAAACAAAACCTATAAATGTAAACTAAAAACAATCAATGTAAACAAAACCTTTCGATGTAAACTAAAAACCTATCAATGTAAACAAAACCTATCAATGTAAACCTATTAAGGTAAACTAAAAACCTATCAATGTAAACAAAACCTATAAATGTAAACTAAAAACAATCAATGTAAACAAAACCTTTCGATGTAAACTAAAAACCTATCAATGTAAACAAAACCTATTAGTCTGTTAGACACCTTGTTTATAGATTAGTTATTTAGCGACGCACCATAGAAGACGTCTATTGAACGGGACTAGTGACGTTTAGGATATTTTGTGTTAGAGACCGGAAAATCAGTTAGCGATATAATCGTCTAGGGTAAAGACGTGTATATTTTGACAGAGACTTTTACTGTGGCCTTTTATTGGAATAACTCTAGTATGAACTGTCCCTCAGTGTTGACCACATCTCTCGACTCGTTACATCCATCGTCTTGTTTAGTCTGTATTGTTGATCAACTACATTGAATACACCCGAACAATTAAACTCAAACGCTTGCAGAGTAATTAATTGAAATTCAAGTCATCTAGAGTTGACCTCAAGACAGTCTGAACAAGTACATCACAATTGTTAACTAAAAAACAATCAATGTAAACAAAACCTATCAATGTAAACTAAAAACCTATTAATGTAAACAAAATCTATCAATGTTAACTTAAAACCTATCAGTGTAAACTAAAAACCTATTAATGTAAACAAAATCTATCAATGTTAACTTAAAACCTATCAGTGTAAACAAAACCTATCAATTTAAACCTATCAAGGTAAACTAAAAACCTATCAAGGTAAGCTAAAAACCTATCAATGTAAACAAAACCTATCAATGTTAACTAAAAATCTATCAATGTAAACAAAACCTATCAATGTAAACAAAACCTATCAATGTAAACTAAAAACCTATCAACGTAAATGGTCACATTTTTGACATAGTATGAAGCGGCATCATCAAATTTCTAAGTTTCCATGGAATGGAACCCCCACCCAATAACACACTCCGCCTCTACATAAACACAGATAACTAGATAAGCACCACTCGTTGCTCTCATCTATAATCACGTGATCTCTGAATAAGAATTAAAAAAACGGCAGCCAGTAGAGCCATGTACTCGCACAAGAAAGCAGAGAAATATATACGAGGGGCTTACTTACACTGTCTAAATATAACCTCCAAGTCAAACACTATTAAACTATTCTAAACTACACACGCGAGCTATCTCCAGACTCCGAGACTTCCGTCACACAAAGAAAACATTGTGTTCATTAATTATCCCAAGAGAGATAAGTTTAGTGATAAGTTTAGAGATAAGTTTAATGATAAGTTTAGTGATCAAACAAAACGGTGGGAAAAAAAAGAAACTAGTCAAACTGTGTTGTTTTTTTTTAATTTACTGCACGGATAGAATGATAAAAGAGAGAGAAAAACAATACATGAACAAACTCTCCACTATGTCATCTGAAGAGCACCGACATTACGGAACCACTCACAAATCTCACACAAAATTTGAAACACAGTATGCATTGGGCCAGATCCGTGAGAAAGGTATTGAATGAGAGGGGTCAAAACTAAAAAACAAAAAAAAAAAAAAGAGGGAACGGAAGGAGGTGGAGGGGAAAAAAAAGGGGGGGATGCGTGAGTACAGCGTTGTGTGTGCCTGTGTGTGTATGAAACGGATGGAAATGGGGGGAACGAGAGTACATCGCGTGGCGTCGCCTCGCGAGCTCGCTGTATTTGCACGTGAGACGAACTCTCTCCGGGCGAAGAGAGTTTGTAATTTGCCCTTACTCTAGTAGGCTAATTATTAGTTCAGCCGGTGTATGCCAGCGCTTGTGCGTATGTGTGTGATCTCGCGTGCACGTCATGGGCAGGTGGTGGACATTTAGTGACACATGTTTAGAACAATGTATGTGTGTGTGTGTTCTCTATTAATCACTATGTTAAACTTAGCCAAACTTTCCCCCATCCTTGTTGTTTTTTTCTTTTTTCTAATGACGATGTATATATCAAATCTACATATAATCATGCTGAAGTGAAGTGGCTATAGTGGTGGTGTTTTTTTTTTTACTTATATCAAATCCAACAATTTCCCATTTATCTGTTATAACTCCAAAGGTCACACTCGTAAATATAATCTTAATTAGAGTATTTAGAGCGCTCAAACTGCGGTTCTTATGGGGAGGGGCGCGGTAACATTATGTGTAAGGTCTATGGGACTGAGAAGTGTCACTAGTGAAAATATGAGAAACACTGCGCTGTTATTTAGGTAAGTATTTACTGTAGTGCCGTCAAACAATGGCTGGACAAAACAGGTCTCTTGTTTATGGTATTAATGAACTGGCGGTTGGAAAAGTGTGTGTGTGTGGGGGGGGGGGACCTTTCTTACTACTTTTAAAACTCCACAAGAATAAAAGGTTGTTTATGTTTGCAAGCAGGTCTGAGCAAACAATGCGGCCGCAGCGGGCTCTCACACTCTCATAGGCCCCGCGCTAATTCTAGGTGAAGATTATTAAATTAAAACATCATAATTTATAGCAAGGTTCCCATTGTCTCCTAATTTTCCATGACCATATGTGGCCCGCGGGTAGTCATTTGCCCACCCCTGACTTATTTGGATTAGAGGAATTTGTGTGTGTGGTCAGGGAATAAACGCTCTTCCTGGGACTCCAATGATATTGCATTTTATATGTAAATTTATTATAACATTAACATTTAAATCTAGAAGCGCTGTTGCTAAGCGATAAAGTGCTTTGCTTCTGAACCGGGGGTTCTGGGTTCGAATCCTGGTGAATACTGAGATTTTTAATTTTGGGATCTTTGGGCGCCTCTGAGTCCACCCAGCTCTAATGGCTACCTGACATTAGTTGGGGAAAAGTAGAGGCGGTTGGTCGTTGTGCTGGCCACATGACACCCTCACTATCCGTGGGCCACAGAAACAGATGACCTTGACATCATCTGCCTGATAGATCTCAAAGTCTGAAAGGGGAACTTTACTCCCACAATATTTAAATCTATTAAATATCTTTATTGTTTTTAATAAAAGAGTGAGAAAGAAAGAAAAGAGTGAGAAAGAAAGAAAAGAGTGAGAAAGACAGAAAAGAGAGAGCACTAAAAACTTAAAAAAAGAAGTAGAGAAGGCATGAAAAAAAAAAGAGAGACCAGAAAAGAATTTTCATACTTTAAAATATTTGTTTAAAGTATGACTAATTAAGATTCCCTTTACTCTCGAGTCAAACGGCTATAGAAATAACTACTCAAAGTGAAGTGAAACAATAGGACAATAGAGATCTCAATCCTAGACTCAAATAGAGATATCACAAAACAGGATTTATTTGAAGAATTTCTATTCTTATGAACCGATATCACTTTGGATCAAATCTAAACATTCTGTTGACAAAGCCCGTGTCGTCCACCGATTTATTATGCCTGATCAGTCCAGGTCAATACATAAACCAGCAATATTATGTCAACAGCTTGTCTGTGCATCTTATTCATAACTCGGGCCTTGAAAACATAAGATGAATTTATTTTTATCACCTGAAGTATAAACGCTATAAATCTTGGGTTGGGCATTTTTTTTAAGAAGAGGACCACATTGAAAACCTCAATGCTACGGAGAACAGCAATGTAGATAGTCTCTATGTAATCTACTCACACCTATAATGATAATAAGGCGTGTCATCGAGTATGAAGAGTAATGAGGGATGCAGTATTTCCCGTGGCTCACACCGATAAAAAAAATTAATTAATGGCATGGAGTAAAACATAAATAAATACAGCACGTAATTTTGAAATTACAAATTCCCAGAACTTCTCTTCTTATCTTATAGATGATGGTCGAGAGGCTACGTGCGCTTGAACTTGGCTTGTCTTGGCTACCTAGAAGGGGGCTCAAGGTTCGACTCGGGCAGAGTTGTGTTTACTGAGCGCCTAAAGGCGTGACCTCCGTGACCGTATGTCGAAGGCGCCGCTAAAGGCAGCACGGAAAAACAAACCCTAGATACCCCATTCCCCCCCCCCCAACTGGTCCACAAATGAAGTTGGACCAAAGCGCTCTGAGCATGCAATATGCATGAAAGTAGCGCTATATAAAAGCTATAATAATAATTACTGACAGTACTGAAAAAAAAAGAAGATAATTACGTTCTACGCATTTCACGTATCAATCTTGTCATGCATATTTATCAGTGACTTCAGTCAATAGTTTTCCATAGGGCGTAGAGACCTGTACAACGTGGCAACGAGCTATTGGTCTAAACTGCACACGGGTTGTGACGTTGCAAGTCAGTGTTCAGGCCTTCTAAAACGAATTATTTCGATTCAGGCAACCCATTCCATCTAATGACATTAAGGAAGATGGAGCACTTGTACGAATTTGTCCTAGCATATGGAATAAGATTTAGATCTACTTCTAATGCTGTTTCCTGAGAAATATAATAGACATATGGCTCCTTTTTGTCTCGGAAGGCAATGGGTGCGCCCAGATGAATCACTGGCTTTGGTTTCGTTTTGAGACGGGGCAGAATCTGGTGTGGCTAATCAAGCCGTTTCTGGAGCAGCAGACTTTGCCACATTTCTCGTATGTGTTATAATGCAACTGATTCAGGGCTAGCTGTAAGGGCGGCTTTCTTTTTTTTCCCTCTTGATTAAGGGCCGCTTCGTTTCTTTTGCTCTCATCGAGGATCGTCCCAGCACGTCACAGTCTGTCTCCCAGCACGTCACAGTCTGTCTCCCAACACGTCACAGTCTGTCTCCCAGCACGTCACAGTCTGTCTCCCAGCACGTCACAGTCTGTCTCCCAACACGTCACAGTCTGTCTCCCAGCACGTCACAGTCTGTCTCCCAGCACGTCACAGTCTGTCTCCCAGCACGTCACAGTCTGTCTCCCAGCACGTCACAGTCTGTCTCCCAGCACGTCACAGTCTGTCTCCCAGCACGTCACAGTCTGTCTCCCAGCACGTCACAGTCTGTCTCCCAGCACGTCACAGTCTGTCTCCCAGCACGTCACAGTCTGTCTCCCAGCACGTCACAGTCTGTCTCCCAGCACGTCACAGTCTGTCTCCCAGCACGTCACAGTCTGTCTCCCAGCACGTCACAGTCTGTCTCCCAGCACGTCACAGTCTGTCTCCCAGCACGTCACAGTCTGTCTCCCAGCACGTCACAGTCTGTCTCCCAGCACGTCACAGTCTGTCTCCCAGCACGTCACAGTCTGTCTCCCAGCACGTCACAGTCTGTCTCCCAGCACGTCACAGTCTGTCTCCCAGCACGTCACAGTCTGTCTCCCAGCACGTCACAGTCTGTCTCCCAGCACGTCACAGTCTGTCTCCCAGCACGTCACAGTCTGTCTCCCAGCACGTCACAGTCTGTCTCCCAGCACGTCACAGTCTGTCTCCCAGCACGTCACAGTCTGTCTCCCAGCACGTCACAGTCTGTCTCCCAGCACGTCACAGTCTGTCTCCATGCACTCCGGTCTTTGGCTATTTCTTCCCACATACTTTTGTTCATGTCTGTGGCTCTCATGTCTAGCCTGCAGACATCTCTATAGGTTAGTCTTTGGCGGCCATAGCCTGCAGTAAACCTTGCTGAACCAAAGTAAAACAATAAAGGATATGTCTAGTGTACTTTTATATACAGCAGTTCACCCCTGTAATAATAATAATAATAATTTTATTTATAAAGCGCTGTAAACAAACAAAATGTAGCCGCTCAAGGCGCTGTAATAACATTACAAACACAGACACGACAGCTAAAATGACAAACTAATCTAAAAAAGTTTTAAACAGATAGGTCTTAATGTTCTTTTTGAAAGTAGTGTAGCAGGTTGTCTGTCTGAGATCAATTGGGAGTGAATTCCAAAACTTTGGGTCATGCACTGAAAAAAAGCCTGCAGACCGTAGCTTTTGAGGGAGTAACGTGGCACCACTAGAAGTGTTAAGCTCAACATGGAGCGCAGGGCTCTCTGAGGGACATTTGGAGTGATTGATAAATCTTTATATTTTTCAGATTTGCTTCTTGCTTTTAAAATAATTTTAATTGAATATCAAAGCAGTTATGGAGTTCAACGTTTAGCTGTGGAAGATGTTAGGTTATCAAAGAAATAAAATTAAGTGTCGACCTCCAAGATGATTCTTGTTGTCCAGACTTAGCGCTTGCTCTTTGCTGACGCTATGAGCCAAATTTATTATTATACATACAGTTAAAAAATATTAACAATGGGTTCAAAGCTTTAATTTTTCTGTTCTGCTGTTAATTTAGTTTATTTTCTTTTCATAAAAATATCCATCAACTGTAACATTGAAAAATCACCTGGTCAGTTTTTAAGTTGGCAGATATTGATATGTAAATACACAAAAATCTGGCAAGAATCTCAAACACCTCGTAATTATGCTACATTCACTTGGTTTGGGCAAATTTTAATATCGAAAAAAAAATAATCAAAAGATCTCAACGTCACGTGATGTTGAATGGAAGGGGAAAAAAAGATAATTACATCCAATGATTATTCGCGCATTAATTTCGTTTTAATTCCGTCGTATTTTGTTTTACTGCGCAATAATTAATTCGACGCACTATTAATGGATTTTGTTGCTTTAATTTAGTTGATATTCAGATTGTTTCTTAGTCCTGGCCAGATTTAACAGCGCAAACCAAACCCAGATTACAGCAAACATTTCTTTTGCCTATTTACTATTATTCATCGTCAGGATATACTAACATATTTTAGATTGGTTTCTTTCTTACTTTTTTAGTTGTCGATGTCTTAAACTTAAACATTATGAAACTGGATTGAGGACAGAACTATACAAGATGAAACTGGATTGATGACAGAACTATACAAGATGAAACTGGATTGATGACAGAACTATACAAGATGAAACTGGATTGAGGACAGAACTTTACAAGATGAAACTGTATTGAGGACAGAACTCTACAACATGGAACTAGAAGGAAGACAGAGCTATAGAACATGGAACTAGAAGGAAGACAGAGCTATAGAACATGGAACTAGAAGGAAGACAGAGCCATACAACATGGAACTAGAAGGAAGACAGAGCTATACAACATGAAACTAGAAGGAAGACAGAGCTGTACAAATTGAAACTACATGGATGATAAATACTAATCAGGAAGACTCATTTATAATTACAGAAATATGTTGTTGTTTTTTTTTTTTAAAAGGCTTAAGGTCAGGTTGAAAGTTTGTTAAAGAACAGAGGAGTGGAAATAGTATCCCAACAAAAACCAAAATGAAGGTGATCCAAAGGCAGACCACAAATACGATGGCTGATGGCTTGATTATGCAAAGAGTTCGCGAAAGAAGCGAAAAGCTGAGAAGATATCCGAAAGGAAAAATGTAGGTCCTCCATGGATAGTAGCGATACCTTTTTTAAAAATTTTAAACATAAAAAGTTAAACGTTTGCATTAGTATTTTATCAGTGAATTTGCAGACTATATGTTTTAAAGATCGGTTACTTCTACTCGTACGAAGACCTTCCATTAGAAGAGAATCTGAGATTTTGGAATACAGGTCAACAGATGCAAATATAAATAACGAAGATTAGATAAGATTTCCTGCATTTTATTCTTCAACTCACAAGTAATACTGCAACTCGTAGATCTTCTTTTAAAAGTGCCAGGTCAAAGTGGACATATTCACAGGAATGGGCTCAAGATTTATGAAGTTTAAAAGTTGAGTAGCCTACAGCCTTAAAAAACAAAACAAAAAAAAACAAGGTTACAAAGACAGTTTGAAATTGTTCTTGACAGATGTGGTACTATAAGTTGAAATAGTCCCCTTGATGAATTTTGATCCCTAAGGGAACACTTGTTTTAATGCATTTAAAAAACGATCATGTAAACATTCACAAAGATACTCCCTTCTTCCTTCCCCTTTCATAACTGGTTCATACAATGTGATAGGATCATGGCGCAGTGAGAAAGCTAAAAGTTAAACAAAAAACAAGTGGTAAAACTATGTCTAATCGCACAGATTTATTATGTACACGTAGCTACAGAGCTAATTGATACAATTACACTTGTAACCTTGCCTTGCACCAGTGCTTGTGGTGCGTACGAGCGCACTATTGAACCAGAACAGGAAGACGCTGGGATAGAGGAAAGAACAGTGTATCAAGTGATTGGGGAGAGTCTGAAGTGTTGGGGAACTAAGGAGCCATCTTTTGTGCTGTCTGAAGACTTTAGTGGGGAACTAAGGAGCCGTCTTTTGTGCTTCCTGAAGACTGTAGTAGGGAACTGGGGCGAAGCGGGGAAAGCTGTCTTTGGTCCGTATACAGGTTTGCTGGTGAAAGGACTGGTAGAATTAGTGACAAGACTCCTTGAATGCAGAAGGCTGTTATGTGTTTGTCCTGGTAACTAAACACACTTATTTATTTACTGTAGAACTTCGTTGAGCTGCCTGCCTTAAGTTTACAACACACTTAACTTTAGCTTTCTTTTTTTTTAACCCTTAAAGTGCTGAGCTGTTTAAAATGAGTGTTTACAAAATGGAATTACAATTCTGATGTTTAGAAGCTAAACTATTACACGCGTTTTAAGGGTTAAATATGTAATTTTATGTTTTTCTTATTTGCTTTTTTTTTCTTGCATTGACTTAGATAGTAATTGACGAATAGGTCTCCTAGTCGTGGAGCACCTGGTCAGGCCTTGGGGAACACTAGGGTTCCGAGAAACACAGTTTGAGAAACACTGTGCTACACAAATGCTACTTCTCCAATCTACACAATCTGCGTTTGTAGACTTTCTCTCTGTCTAGAACGGCATTGTTGCTCTTTGGTTGTAGGGTTAAAAAAAAAATCAATGGATTTTTATACGAGGCCATTAAGCATAGGAAGATAGCTTTATATCACCACGGATGTAACCTCTCATCAAAAAGGAAAATCTATAGTATACAGCAGAAAGTAAGGCGTATGTGTGTGTGTATGTCCCGAATAAAAATGAAAACAGATTGACCAATCTTGATAAAACTTGGCATAAATGTTACTTCGATCATTGCGGGGACAGTGGTGTATGGTTAATGCCCCTCCCACAACCGGAGGGCCCCAAAAAAAGACAAAAAGTACCTAATTGTACCGCTATTAAAGAAGGAAACTTTTTAACAAATCGGGTAAACCCGTTTTCACAGTATTTTATATATGATATGAATATGTCAGCTGAACGGGTAAACCCATTTTCACACAACTTTTATTTTCGTGGCAAATGTGAAGGAAACATTCTCCATGTTTGACATAGATCTAAATCCAGAAATACCCAGATTTAGGCCCGAAGGCCGCGGGTCAAATCTTGCTAGTATGTCATGAGTAACTTTTTTTTTCTTTCTTTCTCTAGGTTTAAAATTAGGAAAAATAAATATTAACTGTCTACCAGTGAATTAATGTTTAAATATTGCAGGGAGAAGGGATGAAAGGCCAGATAATTGACCATGAGGACGTGGGGGTGTATCACTCACTTTTATTTTTAATATCCCCCTCTCTTCTCTTTGTGCAGCGCGTGGACTTTTTTCTTTTTTTATATCTATAATCTGCTCACTCTCTATCTGTATTTCTCACTCTCACTCTCTCTCTCTGCTATAACATAATATTGTCTTATGCTTTCACTCCATCTCTCTCTCTCTCTCACTTTCATCAACTGATCTCTTTTACACTTACAATCTCTACTGATAAGTCTGAATATGAATTTTTTATATTATTTTTATTGCACTCGTCATCTTTCTCTCTCTCTCTTTCTCTCTCTCTCTCTCTTTGTGTTTTGTTTCTTACCGCAGTGTACGGATTAAGTTGAGTCCAAGTCACCAAGTTTGATGGACTTCCTCTTTCACTTACTTCCCTTGTTTCATCTCGCTCCTAAGCTCTTCCTAGAGACCGTATTGACCAAATCGCCTCCCTTGATGTGTTGCCCTGGCAACTGGCGGGGGGGGGGGGGGGAAGGGACACTGCGCACACGTCCTTGACAACAACAAGGTTTTTAAGGGAAAAAAAGTTACCTCTGTTTTCCCAATGTTTCCCTTCCCCCCCCCCCCCCCCCCCCACCTTTAAGCTCATCATTAACAACCTAGACACCACAACAATTTGCAGTAATGTCATCCTTAAAATTTTGTTTAGAATGATTTTGAATGTTCCTTTAGATTTGAAGATAATTACATCCTAGAACAAACCTCCCACAGGGCAACAAGGGACGGCGACGGTGCAGGATTCTAGCCCGGGATATCGAGACCATCAAACGGCAGTCCAAAGTGCTTACTGCACGACCAGGCAGCCATACTTAACAAGTATGTTACTAGAAAGAACAATCTCAAATGGTTGCTACACTTTAGAAGAGCTTAATAGTGCCTCTCTCATTTGAGTTCACTTGAGATAGTAATATCTCTAACTGGAAGACGACTGTCCAAGCACTTAAATACACTTGAAATAGTAGCATCTCTAACTGGAACACCACTGTCCAAGCACTTAAGTTCACCTGAGATAGTAGCATCTCTAACTGGAACACGACTGTCCAAGCACTTAAGTTCACTTGAGATAGTAGCATCACTATGAGGAACACGACTGTCCAAGCACTTAAGTTCACTTGAGATAGTAGCATCACTAACTGGAGCACCATTGTCCAAGCATTTAAGTTCACTTCGTCTTCCTAAGCCTTCATTTCTTTATATCCACAAATAATAAAATGTCTTCTAGTTCAAACTTCAAAAAAGATGTTGGCCTACATACTTTTAAACTATATGTGACGACTACAGATTTTAAAGAGAAATAAAATCGCAAGAAAACCAAATTTAAACATGAAATATTTTTCAAAACTTCAAAATTCATGGTAATAAAAAAAAAAAGCGACAGTATAAACACAAATATACAAGTAAAAATATTTTTTTTAAATCCTACTTTCTGAACTAGATGACTTTTTGTACGAGCGGTAATCTTGCTTTGAATAACTAATGAATGGGCAATTTTAAAAAAATCTTTTAACCCGCGGCCCTTTTCTCCTCCCCATCCCCTCCCTCGCGTCGAAAAAAAAATCCTGGTCTCGCCCATGTTTAAATCGACACAGAGTATAATTCGAGTTTGGTGATAATATAGTTCCAGACTTCCAAACATTAAAAGACATCTAGACTAGTATACTGTATCTAGTTATAGATGTGGTGCAGAAGATTCTAGTATAGTTCTGATTCTAGTTTGGGGATAAAGATCCACAGTTCGAAGCATTAAAAAGACGGTAGTCTAGAGTCTAGACTGATCAACTGATTTCTTCATTAGGCGGTGCGCAAAATGTTCCTGGACGTCTAAATGGTTTTCTTGTAATCTAAACGGGAATTATCACTGACGTTTGTTCAAGATATAGGTAGATCTCTAGACCAAATTTAATTTTAAAATTAATATGCTTTACAAAATTTTAACGATTTATCCATAGTTTTCAATGTATTAACTATGGAACTAGTAATTTGTTTTCAATAATATTTATAAACTGTAAAATTTCTAGGAAAATAATTCCTGTGGCATTTTACGTCTCGAGAGACGATCTTTTCCCTTTGCAACTTCTTGTGTGACTAAAGAGGCCAATCCTTGATACACAGCTGCGATCGCAGGTTGGGCCTATATAATCACCAGGCGCCGTTGCATTTTCACCCTTCTTTCTGCTTCTGTTGTGTATGACATCTGCAATCTTTGACCCTTCCTTTATGCTCTCTCTCCATGAGGATCTGTCCAGTGCCACCTCTTCCCAGTTGCCAGTGTCGATTTTGAAGAGCTTCATGTCGCGTTTGCATACATCCGCAGGAAAATAATTAGTGCAGTATCACTCATTCATGTATAAACACACACTCACACTTAACCCATGAAGAATTTGCAAGATAACAAGTCTTTTTAATCAATATATGTACTTGAATTCATAAAATGTTTTGGATTGTTGTTGTTTTTAATCCATTAGATCTTAATGTGTCTAATAAAAACACTTTTTTTTTTAAAGTGTAGCTAGACCTGCCTCCTTTCATGTCTGTTATCTCGCTTGAAAGCAGACTTTTCATTGAAAGCACTTAGAGTTGTCACCCGTTAAATGTAGACTTGCCCGCTCAGAGCGCCCTCTGTTCCATCGTCTGCATCAAGGTGTGAAAAAAAATTGATGAGTAAGTCTACAAGCGAAGCATTAATTTCCGTTACATTGGGTAAATTGGAAGCCATTCAAGTCTAATATTTCCACTTAGATTGTTTGGTTAGGTCTCTTAATGGAAATCAATGTTTTCGTCCATATTGACAGTCTTACTGTCATTTCCTTGTACAAGTATCTCGTGCCACGCTCTCTTAGCCCTAGAGACCAGAATATAGGCTGGATAGTCTACTATCAGATAATATTGTTTTGTGTGCCACGATGAGCGCAAATAAGGTTCTCCACTCATCACTCGCCACCCTCGTAACAACCTTGATTTCACTGTGGCTGCTACAGTTTAAGTAAATCTAATTATTGGGATCATTTAACATTCAATCACTTATAACTTCTACATTTGACTAGACGTATTTTTAATTATACGCCCATTATCTTCAACTAGCATATATGGCTGTACGTCCCTCTATCTCATAACCCTTTTCTCCGTCTGCTCTATAGTACGAGATAGCTTAACTCTTTCTCTCCGTAATTATTTATAACATTCTGGTGGATTCAACGCTGGTATCGTCAGTTAGGAGAGAAAGAGTTAGTAATGTAAGGATTCTATTTATAAATCTTAATTTTGCACGAGACTGTTTAGTTACTAGTCGTTTAATTAGAGTAATGTCCATTTTGTAAATTTAGCTTATATGCCAAAGTTTTATGGTCCAACTATTCTCTGGTTACAGCCCTTCGGTCTGAAATTTCGCATTCTGTTTGACAGCCCTTGAGGGCAACTTTATATCTCTAAACTTATTATATAGGCCAGGCTAAGATAAACATTTTCATTCAGCTTTCAAACGACACTTTTTCTTTTACACGTTTTCTTTGATCAAAGTGTGTGTGTGTGTGTATGTGTTTCCCATCCTAAGATCGTTCAATGTGCCTCGAAGAGAAAGGTTCAAACATTTTTTCCCCTCTTTTCATTTGAACGCCCCAAGCAAAAGCAGCAGACGTTTCATTGGCAGCTCTAGAGCGTATTGCACCAGGCGGCCATTTCTGTGTCTTCTGGTAGAGAAAAAAAAAATCTGGTACGTGTCCTTTCAATCAATAGCCGTTGTCCACTCAGGCAATAGAATTTTTTTTTTTCGGTTATACATTAATTACATCCTCATTGAATGTCTCTTCTCGGTGATGGCTCCTGATGCCAGGGAAATGGAGAGGCCTTTTTTTTTTCTTCCCCGCAGAGCAGTTTTAATGGGTTTTTTTTTTACGTATAGCCAGTGTCTGTTATCACATTGTGACCAGAGGATTGCAAGTGGAAGCTATAAAAACAGACATTATAATTCTTGGTAGCAATCATTTTAACATGTTGGGTACAATAACAAGAATCGTCGTGTCTTAGAGTTTACAATCATAATTTCATAATGAAATCAGGATAAGGGAGTATTAAACTGTCCCATTAGATTTGTTGTTCCTTTTGCAAAAGCGGGAGGTTTGGACTAGGAAGTAAATTATCTTCAACTTTTGAACCATGTAAAACAACTGAAACATGTAAAACATTTTACAAACATCTTTATAATGAATATAATCAATATAGTAAAGTAAAGTTCCCCTTTCAGACCTTGCGATATATGGGGCAGATGATGTAAAGGTCATCTGTTTCTTAGGCCAACGGTGAACGATAATGGTGTCATGTGGCCAACGCAGTGACCAACCGCCTTTACTTGCCCTAACTTAATTCAGGTCACCATCAGAGTTGGGTGGACTCAGCGGCGCCCTAAAATCCCGAAATTAAAAATCCCAGTCTTCGACGAGATTCGAACCCAGGACTTCAGATTAGGAAACTAGGCGCCGCCCCGCCCTCGAATCAATAATCAATATACTCAATAAAATTTTAATCTAAATAACACGTTTAGTTATACATTACATTGGTATGGGCAGTGTACTTCAGAGTAGGTTACCTAAGTTTATACCTAATAGTTAAATATCTAACGAATGTCTGTAATTATCGTATAGGTGAAGAGATAATAGAATTACTCAATATAACAATTTGATTCTCCAAGTAACAATCATGAAATAAATGCTGGTTTAATAATAGACTAAAGAAGCTTTGTAAACAGAAGGAAAACCTATATAGAAAATTTAAAGAAACCAAGGCAGAAAGAGTTTACAAAAAGTATATAAAAATTAAACACCTAACCCAAAAAGTAAGCAGACAGCTGCAGAGTGAATACATAAACAATGTAATATCTAAAGATAACAACAAAAACCTATGGTCATACATTAAGTCTAAGAAAATGGAAACAACAGGCATAGCGCCATTAAAAGATGAACATAACATAATACATAATGATAATGAAACTAAAGCAAACATCCTAAACAAATACTTTGCATCAGCATTCTCAGCCTCAGGAGACAAAGACATAATTCTTAATTTGAACCAAGTAGACAACATAGAAGATTTAGTAGTACAAGAAAATGGAATTCAAAAACTATTAGCCAACACCAAACCAAATAAAGCGTCTGGACCTGATGGTATTCCAGCTAGATTACTCAAAGAACTAAGCAATGAGCTAGTCCCAGTGTTCAAAATACTCTTTCAGGCATCGCTTAACCAGGGCAGAGTACCAAAGGACTGGAAAGAAGCTAATGTCACCCCCCTATTTAAAAAAGGAGAAAAATCTGACCCAGGAAACTACAGACCAGTATCACTTACCAGCATCACATGTAAAATACTAGAACACATAATATGTAGCAATATCATAAACCACTTAGACAAACATAATGTCCTCACCCCATACCAACATGGCTTTAGGAAATATAGATCATGTGAAACACAACTAATAGGACTAATTGATGATTTTTCAAAAGGTTTAGATAATAGTGAACAAATAGATGCTATCTTACTAGATTTTTCCAAGGCTTTTGACAAAGTTCACCACCATAGTTTGCTTAAAAAATTAAAATATTTCGGCATTAACGGTCCACTGCATCAGTGGATTAAAGATTTTCTGATAGGGAGAGAACAAACTGTAATAATAAATGGCTCTAAATCAACACCAATAACAGTAAACTCAGGTGTACCTCAAGGAACAGTCTTGGGTCCACTACTATTTTTAATTTACATAAATGATTTACCAAATTGCATTAGTTCAGGAACAAAAGTCAGATTATTTGCAGACGATTGCATAATATATAGAACAATAAAAACAAAACAAGACACAGATATTTTACAAAGAGAATTAGATGAATTACAGAAATGGGAATCAAATTGGAGCATGTCTTTCCACCCAGAAAAATGTCAGTTGTTAAGAGTAACAAAAAAACTAAAACAAATTAATTCCACTTATCTTATTCATGGCAAACCAGTAACACAGACTAAAAACGCAAAATACCTAGGTGTTATAATAAATGAAAAATTGTCATGGAATCCACATATTGATGAAACTATAAAAAAATCCAACAAAGCATTAGGGTTTATTAAAAGAAATTTCTATAAATCAAATAAGAACATAAAACTAAAATGTTATTTAACCTTGGTTAGGCCAATAATAGAATATGCATCCACCGTTTGGGACCCCTCAACTCAAGAAAACATTAAGAAACTGGAACAAACACAAAATAGAGCAGTGAGATTCATAACAAACGAATATTCACATTTGACTAGGGTAACACCATTAGTAAAATCACTAAATTTAGAAAGCCTTCAGGACAGAAGACTCAAAAGTAAAGTAGCAATTATACATAAAACACTGAACCATAATCTTCAAATACAAAAACAAAATTTAATAAAATACTCTGAAAGACACAAAAATAAAGGCACATTCCTCGTCCCATATGCTAGGACAAATTTGTACAAATACTCCTTCTTCCCTAGTGCTATTACAGCATGGAATGGGTTGCCTGAGCTAGCCAGAAAAACCAGTGACTTGGCAGAATTTAAGTCATTGGTTAATATGCATGACTAAATGCATGACGCGTAGGACGTAATCATCTTCTTTTTTGAAGTAACGTCTGTATTATATAAGATAAGATAAAGCATTGTGAGCACGCGTTATTAACACACAAGGGAACTTCCTTCTCAATCATACATTCACAAAATTAGACAACATGAACATCGACTGATCCCTCTAATTGTCTTCCCTTGTAATATATGTCACAGCCTAGTTCTTGTTGTAGGAGCAAATGTCGTGTGTTGGAGATACCTCTTGTAGATACTTTAATATTCGTTGTCTTATTCATTAAAAACTTTCACTCGCGCACTAGGTTTGCGAGAACACTAACATACTGAACTCTCTGATTACAACCTTTAGAATAAGTAATAGACTCACTGGTAGCAGACATGGTTTTTATTACATATAATAATGAATCATAAAAGATATTGGCAAGTCCAGCCATCAAGAAATATTCACAAAAACATAGTACATCCAATGAAATACTTCAGATATCACATATGCTGCCAAAAATCAACCTTAATATCTATACATTACTACACTGGACAAGATATCCACAATATACCTCTCTCTACGAGAGTCCAAGATCAACTGAGGTGTCCACCTCGTGGTCAGCTTCCGACCAAACAAAATCTCGTGCGAACTGCACGGAATGGTTCAGTAATTACTAGTCACCAAATATTACAGAGTTCTAAAACTGATATAACAATATACCTTCACTATAATTAGCTTATCCAAAAAGATTTTAAACAAGGTTACAAAGACAGTTTGTGTGGAAACAAAAGCAAAATCGGCCCCCAAAGTACAGGTAAAAAGGCAGGTTTCAATATTTTCAGAAAGAACAGCAGAATGAAATTCTATCAAAGGCAAATAACAGAGAAGAATGGAGAAAGAAGGTTGACAGATCCTGTGTGGTGCCCCAACTGTCCAACAGACCAAGGGATAGGTGAAAGTGAAGTTAGATGTGAACCTAGCCTAACTGATGTCTTATAATGAGTATCTAATTGATCTAATTGTTTTGTAAAGGGTCAATCTCTTATTCAAAGCCTAAAGAAAAAAAAATTCCATACAAAATGGACACTGCAGTTCACGCGATAATATGAAAACTACTTATAAATTGTTGTTTTAAATTATGTTCCACTTATATGCATACTAAATAGATTTTTTCTCTTTAAAAAAAGTAAACATTTTTTTTTTGTAAATGTAGTAGTTAGTTTGACGGAACTTACATAACTTAGAAATACAATATTCAACAAAACTTTTTTGGTCCAAAAAATCTAAAACCATTTGCATAAATGTGTATATACATTGATTTTATGTCTCTACTTACTAAAAACCTCTCGTGTTGGTTACTGTTAGTAGTGAATAGTTATAAAAATAGTGTATTTTTATGAAACAAGTGTTTGCATAAGTGTTTTTAAAAATTAGGTTTTTCGCATCAGAACTTTGAATGGTCTAAAATATTATGATGTCGGATTTTCATTATCTTTTCTAGTTTACGAGATCCAATTGGGACGGGCGGACAGACGGACGGACGGATATTCCACACAAAACTAATAGCGTCTTTTCCCCTTTCAGAAGCTGCTTAAAAAAACATGGTGTAGTCAGGCTTAGTGTACCGATAACTGAGTTCAGTGGCGTCACTAGTGTCCATCGGAATCACTCTGGAGAATAGCAAAAGATTCAGCGACATGTCAAAAGCGAATCAAGCTGTTGTCTCACAACAAACGCTGGAACTCTTCAACACTGAGACGGATATGAGATTAGGGTTTATCTTATCCGCATTTCTCTTTCTTGTAGCCATTGAAGATGTCATTAAACAGGCTGCATTCGGGTTCCCATGGCGTAAACCAAACCGAGTAGGATTATGCAGAAGACATTGCATTACTTTGAAATACAATTGAATGTAAACACGAGCTGACGGATAAAGACGCCCACAAAGTTATACATATAGGGTGGTGCAGGTTATCCAGTTACCGATCAACATTGGTGATACAGATCTTGAACAAATAGTAGAGTTAACCTATTTAGGCAGTGATGGAGATATATCTCATGATGTTGCATGTCGGATTGGAAAGCAGGAGACGTCTTTCAATAAGTACGGCCTATCTGAACAAAAAAAAATCAATTGGAATGGAGATTAAAATCCACCTACTCAATACAATCATTGTCCCAACGCCAATCTACGCTTCGAGGCGTGGCAGGTTGAAAAGAGATTGAGTAGGGATGGCTGAGAAGGATCCTACGAATCCTCCCGAGATAATGTTACCAATAGAGAAATCTTTTCGCACACAGGCATTCGCTGTCTAAGGGAAGAGGCGACTGAACGTCAATTGACATATGTGAGACATATCATTAGATAAGACGAAGCACGTTTACTAAAGTCAGCCTTAACATGAAAGCCGAAAAGAGGAAATAAAAAAACATGGCAGTCCACGTCTAACCTGGCGTCACACCTTTGTATAACTCCTGAATATCGTGAGCACCTGCTGAGAAGTGGCTTTGAAAATCGCCTTCGACTGATTTCCGTGGAGAAAGATTGCAGCCTTATGCGTCACATGGCGTGCGAGAGGCTTACGCCTGTGTGTTTTCAACACATTGTAACAAAAAATGTTACGTTCACCACTCATCTGGTCAGATAAGATGTTTAGAGGAGTGCCTTAAATTCACCCAAAGTTGTCCGGGCACCAAGCCTTTTTCTAAATTTCTGAGCATGAGAAACTCTTTCTCCTGGCGTCTACAACACATAATAAAGTCAAATAGAATGAAATTAAAAAGGGTTGGGACATGTCGATACTAAACTGTGAGAGACATTCGAGGAAGTAATTTTTTTAAAAGTTGCACTTTGGAAAAGTGCATTTTTCCCACTTGGGTGTCACCCCCTGGTGGGTGTCACCCGGTGCGGCCCGTACCTGCCTAGTGACGCCACTGACTGAGTTGTTTATCAAATTTAAAGTTGCCTAAAGTTTATTGATATATTATTTAAACTTTGCTTATCTTTTAACTTTAATATAGATTACGTCTAGATTTAGAATTAGATCCTAGACCTAGACTAGATCGTAAATCAAATAAATGTATTGAAGGGTACCAACTACCTATAGATTATTACTTTCTAATATAATTGCCGATGGCCTAAGGGAGAGGATTGTTCGTTAAAAAACTGACGGTGTCATTATCACGTGTAACGATACCATGTGTCAGCTAATTTGTTAAAAAAATTAATTATTTTTTTTTTTTAGAATTCATTTTACTTTAAGTTGTATAATGGAGATATTGTCTTATAAAAACTTTTTTTTTTCTAATGCTTTCCTCGATTTTTAATTCTAGTGGCTATTGGCAAACTTCTGTTGTTTCTCAAAGTGTAATCATTTTGTTTACTGTTTAAACAATAATTAGAACCTCGACCTCGACATTTTTTATTACGTGACACTAATAAATATATTTTAATAAATGACATTTTTATAGGCTACTAAATAACATTTTTATAATAAGTAACAACTTTATATCTTTGGTTTGGAAGTTGAAAGCTTAATTATTAAACCACTATCAATTGGATGAAAGGGTTGTGTCCCTTGGCTTAAAAAACGATAAGTTGTAATTGTTAAAGACATTAATTTCATCTCTAGAATTTTTTATTTTTTTTTGATGCAGAAAGAGTGCTACTGAATGGTCATGTCGATGGAGGTGAAGTCAAACGAATTTATATGCTATTGTTTGTTGGTGTTGACGGCCGTTGATTTGTAGCACCAAACTCCTGGTAGACAAATATACCGCTGTAGGCGTAGTTTATCTTAACTAATAAAACTTTAAAGAACTTGAATGACTTCATAGTGAACCCTACTCAATATAACTTTTATTATAGTATAAATAAAATCAAGTTGATATGAGATAATATAAATGTACTAGACTTCAGTAATAATATTATGTTTAAGAAAATCTAACTCACTATAATAACAAACTTTCAGACTCGCGTTCTGGAGTCATCTCCGCTAACTAAGACTAATGACAACAATGCCACCTTGCATTATTCACAAACAATCGCCAACCTCTTCTCACCACCAACATAATAATAAGGATAGTCTTCGAGTCCGAAGATTAGTGAGGAATGCAGTATTTCCCGTGGCTGCGCAGTCCCAGCTTTGAGCTACAAATTTTGTCACATCCAGGGCAAGCATAACCATTGTCCGCAGGCGGTCGATTTAGATTTTCTTTTCGCCGTCTGCGTTTGTCCTCGGCAGCAGATTTTCCTTTGGTTAACATAGAAACACATAAACACACACACACTCCATAACATTTTTTACAAATTGATATTTCCTTTCGCCTCGAAGTCTATCTAGATGTAGAAATATCATACATTTTAAATAATCCTTCAGAACCCATGTTTTCATGATTGCTGAAGTTTTCGACGAGTTATAGGCCGGATGCAGAAGCGTACTATGTGTGTGTGAGGGGGGGGGGGGTAAGGGGAGCAGGCACGATGCCCCTGGCGTTACCCTCAGAGAGCGCCACACACAGAGAGGCGCCTATATATGTTTATGGTAAATGAGGGTGGGGTGCCAATAAAATAAATTGCACGGGCGCATGTTTTGCCCACTACGCCTCTGGCCGGATGGTATGATAATGCCGATTTTGACACCCAGTCCACCC
Organism: Biomphalaria pfeifferi; assembly: GCA_030265305.1. NCBI lineage: Eukaryota > Metazoa > Mollusca > Gastropoda > Planorbidae > Biomphalaria > Biomphalaria pfeifferi. The sequence continues at coordinate 45,807 of JASAOG010000124.1, read as the reverse complement.
TTAAACGTAAGCTTTGACTAATAAGAAAAATGGAGGCGCAGTGGCTGAGCGGTAAAGCGCTTGGCTTCGGAATCGGAGGTTCTGGGTTCGAATCCTGGTAGGCGCCTCTGACTCAACCCAGCTCTAATGGGTGCCTGACATAAGTTGAGATAAAGTAAAGGCGGTTGGTCGTTGTACTGGGCACATGCGCCCACCGTGGGCCACTGAAACAGATGACCTTTACATCATCTGCCCCATAGATCGCAAGGTCTGAAAGGGGAAACTTAATAAGAAAAATGGGGGGGGGGGGGGGGGGGGGGGTTACGCGACGATGATGCGACACTTTGATAGTTCAGTGGTGACTTGAGGTTTAAATACTAGGCTTGACTGTTGAGTATCGACAGTGGCAGTAACTACACTTTGACAGTAGTTATTTTACTTCTTTTTATCTATCATTTGACCTGTTAAGGGGAAATAACAATGGTTAAAAATAAGTGGTTGTCCTTATAATGTCCTAAACATTCTCTCCCCCTTTTTTTTTCACCCTCCTTCAATTATTTATGGTTAAAAGAAGATGAACGTACTTACCAATAGATCTAGACCAAGAACAATAAATCTATGCGATTAATAATATTTTTACATATTGCTTTTGTTTAGCGCCATTTCATGTCTTTAGCTTTCTCTATACGCTATGATCCTGTCACTTATCTGGACCAGTTGGAGACATGGGGCCGGGAGAATGAAAGGGATCTCATGCTGGATTTTTCCGTCATTTACTCACAAAAGAATTTATATAAAAAAGGAGGCACAAACTGAATTCTAACTCGTGATTCACGCTTCCTGGGGCTGACATGCTAACCTTTCTGCTAGTGAGGTACTTATGACTAGAGAAGATTGTTTAGTTTCTTTCAATTTAGATCGGTGACCTACAAACGAGACTAATTCAGCTTAAACCACCACTTCAATCGAGTACTATTTCTTATCCTTTTTCGAGACACTAAACAAAATAATTAATTGGCAATAGTTAATTAGCTAAAACTTTGTTGGTTTTTTGTTTTTAGCAAAAAGATGCATATTTTATAAGTAAGCGTACAAATTAAAGAGTTACATTTTAAAGTACAATGTTTGCAAACATTGCAATGCAAATAGTTACATTTAGGTTGTCATAATATTTTAACGTTTTAAATTGCTTTGTATATGGCGTTATTTTTTTCCAATAGCATATAATGAATATTTTTTAAATTTAAGGTTCTTAAAATATGTGTGGTGAGAATGTCAACAATAGGTAATTAAATAGAAACAATCAAAGAGTGAAAGTAGAAACTTAAATGATATTAAAACATTTTAAACATCGTAGTCACATTTTTTTCCACTTTGTCTACATTGCTTATGGTTGTTTCCTTTGTGCTTTGCTACATTACCCCAGTTCTTTATATTAACTTCTATCAAACGTGCATACACATCTATGTGTGTACACACTCATGCGAACATAGGCATTGAAACATTTATAGTGTTTCTTTTGTTGTCTCCCTTCATATGACAATTTTTGATTAACTCCCTTGACATTTGAAAAAACTACTTCCTCATCATCAAGTTGGAAATCCTGTCTGCTAGAGTCAGTACATCGGGATGTTTCTGTTCTGAGACAATTTCTCTGTGGGCTTTTTTTTATTATTATTGTTTTGGTCACAGGGGCCAATTAGAGTCGTACTAAAATTTATTTTATATGTATCTATATATGCGTGTTTATATATACTTTTTTTTTTTACTAAATATTTTCCCTTTTTTTTTTTTTACCTTTTTTTTTATTCTAAACCTTCCACACCTACATATATACTATTTCTCTGTAGACTGCACAAGCATGCGCAATATTGACAATGGTGATGTACCAATTTTTATAACATTAGTAAAAACTTTGACATATGTGTTTGTAACAATTTGATGCAAAAGCCTATTGAGATATGAGGTTATGTTGATGCTCAATATTAGAACAACAAAAGAAGAATAATGTCTGTACATACTGTAAACGTCTGCAAGGTAGTAAGAAATAATATATTTGTATGTAGACTGCTTCTGTTGTGTATGACATCTGCAATCTTTGACCCTTCCTTTATGCTCTCTCTCCATGAGGATCTGTCCAGTGTCGACACAACAGAAGCAGAAAGAAGGGTGAAAATGCAACGGCGCCTGGTGATTTTATATGCTAGTATATATGGATACCGACAACAATAGTCTGGAGTGTGAAACTTATATAAAGAGCGTATACAACGTAATTATGGTCAATTATTGAAACGTACAATTTTTACACATTTTTAATTGTAGGTTTATTAAATAATAGAAAAAAATGATTTTTTAGAATTTGTATAATATAGAATTATAAAATATCTTTCTAATTGTTATGTCTATTTAATTCTTAAACTATTAACAATAATTTTTTATTATAAAAAATGCAAACTTTTGTTTACAAAAAGGCCACAGAGTTCTCTATGTCACTCTATTACGAAAATAATGTACGGAAAGGTCAACTTTCAAAGGAAGATAATTGTTGGAAAAAGAGGCCATCTATATTTTATTTCTTAAAGTATTACTAGACTAACAATTTTAAATCTATTTTTAATTTTCAAAAAGGTAGTGTAATTGAAAGTGTTGTTATATTAACTCGTTTTGAAACTCTTTCAAATCGGAAGTGTGGTTTGTACGTTAAATGGTGGCTTTTGGAGCCAAAGGTACCGAGTTCAGATCTCTAGGAGAGCATATTGTTTTTTTTTACTTTTTTTTTAACTTGTTGTTTGAAGTATACTTATATAAATATCCATTTTTTTAAATCAATTAAATTATTACAGTCCATGTTTGTAAAAATCCCGGCTACGCCCATGATATATATAGCATGGGGGTTGGGGTTTATTTTAGGTGAGATTTTAATACTAAACCATCACTTAATTGCCATAGCGCAGCCAAAAGAAAAAAAAAAAAGGGCCCCCCCCCCCCCTTTTTTTTAAACATAGGACATTGTTCTGTTCCTAATCGACCAACAGTTTTTCTTTTTCAGGTCAGTGTAATGTTGATAAGACAACTCTGTATCCGCAATATGGCGGATCGGAAAGGTAAATTTTACACTTACTAGATTTCACTAGATCTATGCTCTCATCCTTGATCTTCATAATCATATTACTTACTCTAGATCTAGATTCTAGTTTAGGAAGATGTTTTCTAGATGATTTAAAATATTTAAATGATGGGTAGGCTAGGCTAAGTCTAGAGATAGTAGAGTGACTCTAGTAGAGTTGAGATCTACAGGAGTAGTCTACAGTCGACTTAGATTCAACACTGGCACTGGTCTACAGTAAATGACTAATATAAATAGTATAGATCATCATCTAGATCTATTTCTAGATCTCTATCTAATCTATAGAATAATATTAATCTTTATTGTCCTAAGTAAGTCGAAAATTCTGTAAAAGGAAATTTATCTAGATCCTTGATCAAGCTGCAATTTTGCACACTTGACAACACAATAAAAATGAATTTTAAAAATTAATCAATTAGTTTAGTTAATTAATTATTAGTAATTAATTATTTTGTCTCTTGTTAGGTATCTTGAACAAGGGAAAGAACTTAGTCCAGATAAGTGGTAGGATTATAGAATATTGAGAAAGCATGAATTTAAAAGTAATTTAAAAGATCTATTACAAATTTAATTATTTGAATGATCCAAACTAAATGATACAATTATACTTAGCATAACTTTTTTTTTTTTTGTTTAAAAAAAATATTTTATATGTTTTTCTTGTTTTTAATTTATCATCAGGTTCATCATACATATTGGATGCAGAGACAGTCTAAATATACACCCTGAGGTCAACAAATAGTATGAAATATTATATCCTAGGAGGACATGCAGCGCCTCCTCCCTTTTTTTTTTTTTTTTTTTGCAAGGAGCTCAGAGTTTGACACATTAGCCTCAGGCTTTGAACTGGACCTTGTAATTTAGCGTTCAGGTGGATCACTAGTATAGACAGACACTGACAGGGATTGACTGACCAATCATGAAACATTGCAGATTCAAACCATTATGGAAGCATTGATATTCACTTTATGCTATAGTTAAATCTTTTCAGCTTCTGTAACAACTGGCTATATCAGCTGTGAGCGGTCAACTCTTACCTTGCTTTCCCTTCTATCAGCGCCACCGGTCATACTTGTTTAAGAGGAAAAGGAAGGCGAAAAACTCCTAATTCATGATGGGGACATCGACGGGGGTGAAGAGGGATGGGAGAAAGTTTCGTAAGGAGGTGATCATAGCGTGGGAGTTTGTATCCAGCAGTGTGCGGCAGGATTTAATCGTGAAACTGAACCCTGAGATGCCTATCAGTGGTAAAGACTGGAGAATGCTGGCCTCAAAACTAGGATACAATCAGAGTGAGATCATGGTAGGTTCTGATAGAATTCAGCTCTGTTTTAACTCAAGCTTTATTGTATGTCCTTAATACAACTAACCTCTTCATTGATTTTTATTTTAAAATTATTCAATTTTATCATTGAAATATTTACTTTTATAATGCTTATATGCCAAGATAAACACATAGTGGATCTTGATTGTTCTTGTAATATAAATATTTAAAATGTTACCTAGTTCTTTATTGTTGAGGTTTAAAAAAAAGTCTAGTTTAAATCACGAACATGTGATGCGGTGCTCTCCATCCCTGGAAACCTCTACCCACAGTACTGTAGGCTACAGAAACAGTCTTTACATCATCTGCCCTATAGTTCTCAAGATCTGAAATGGGTACTTTTTCTTTTCATTTAGCTTGAGTTAGTGAGCCAATGAGAGTTAAATCAGGTTAAATTGTATTTCCGAATGTCCTTTAGGTGAGACAGACGTTGCTTTGAAGTTCGTCTATTTCCTTGGGTGGAAACCCTAACTTTGTTCAAAACTTGCCTTATTACCAGATGCGCAGTAAGACCACAAAAGGTCATTTATTCATTCTTAGGTGGAAAACCTATCTACATAGTTTAGTTGAAATTCTGTCCTACTGACCAAATAAGCTTGCCCTCTTTTCCATAAAAAGTTAAGAAAAAGTAAAGCGCCCCTTTCAGATCTTTCAATCTATGTTTCTGTGGCCAACGATTAATGAGGATGTCATGTGGCAAACACAATGACCAACCACATTTACTTTTCACAACTAATATCTGGTATTTTATCAAGATTTGTACCGGAGACCCCAGTTTGGAAACCAAGTGCTTTACCACTCATCCACCATGCCTCTCCTGCTGACCATAAGGGCAGCAAAACCTCTAAAATTCAATGTTGTTGTTTTTTTTGGGTGGAAACCATTATACTTTGTTCAAAATATGCCCTGCTGGCCAAATGTGCAGTCAAGCACAACACTTAATATTGGAAAAATCTGTTCTGTTCTGCTTGTCAATAACATAAATATTTTTGAATTGATTGATATCACACAAGTTATGTTAACTCTAGACTCCAGAAACAGATGACCTTTTCATCATCTGCCCCATAAGACCACAAAGTCTGAAAGGGGAACTTAACTTTTTTACTTTTACACATTTTATATGCTGTTGCCTTTCTTGTAACTTTTTTGTATCTTCTATGACTTGCCAGCACTTGCCATTACTTACAAGTTTCAGTTTTATAAACCCCAGACAATGCTCTGCATATTGTCAGTGGAGGTAATGATAACAGTGACTTTTTTTTTATTTACTCTGTCAGTTTATTGAGTCTGCAAAAGAACCCAACACAAGCTTTCTATTCAAATTATATGGACAAAAGCCGAACGCCACTTTGAATGCCGTTTACAATTGCCTGGAAGAAATGGAGAGAGAGGATTGCTTGGAAATCATAGATGAAGCTTATGCAGGTAGATCTATATTGCTCTGATTCTAGCAGTGTGATCTTGAGACATGAGTTCGAATTTAGGTCGTTCCCCCTTTTGAAAAATTTTATAGAGATGCTTTTTTTTTTTGTTAGTCTAGATCTACTACAAATTTAATTACATGGCTGATCCAAATTAATTGATGCAGGTATGCTAAGTAATATAAACTTTGTTTTTTTTTTTAAAGTAATTTTTTAAGTTTTTCTTGTTTTTAAATTAATTTGAACAGAAGAATACATGATTTGCTAGAAATTTTATGTTACTTGGGAATTATAATACAGGAATTTATAATTTTGTATATGAGGAAAAATAATATATAATAGTGTTAGAGAGTTGACTACAAAATCTTTTAAGGCTTTTCAGAATTTTGCAATAGTAAAATAAACATGGATGTTTAACTATCTCAGGTTAAATTCATCAGTAGCATAGCAAGTGAAATTCATTTTGAATGTCTCTTTGCTAATACAGACATTTACAGAAGGGCTACAGAAAAGAGATCTGATGGTCAAAATGGAATGACCGAAGGCCCTTATTCATGGACAGCACCTTTGCACTGCCCTCTACATCAAAGCAGTATGCCAATGAGCCCTTCGCAGTGTACATGCTATTGTTCTGCCCAGAGTTACCATCCAATGCCTCACCTACCTGCATTCTTTCACCAGAAGTAAGTCAAGATGGCTATTTTTAAATCAGTAACACAAAAAATTGATTCATGCTCTGGATACTTAAATCTTCAAAAGTGAATACAACTTTGAATGGATTAATGTGGATAATACTTTTATTGTCCCCAGCCAAAGAGCCTTCGCTTCTCTCCCCTCCCCTCAACAATCGCCAACAGATAAATATCGTCACCTTACGGCACAGCACAGTCGTCCCCAGCATGGGTCTGTTTCTGGTAAGTTTGTTTTGATCTTAAGTAGTAACTAAGAGTGACCAGTGATAATAAAATTAATTTCATAGATCAGTTTTCTTTCCCAAGCCTTCATTTCACAATGGTCTATCATTTTAATTCTTTTAATTCTAATTATGAGATTTGTAATGGTAGATCTTGGGGGCATGGTGGCTGAATGGTTAAGCGCTGGCTTCAAAACCATGAGGTCCCAGGTTTGAGTCTTGATGAAGACTGTGATTTTTAATTTCAGGATTTTAAGGATGCCCCTGAGTCCACCCAACTCTAATGGGTACTTGACTTTAATTGGGAAAGTAAAGGTAGTTGGTCATTATGCTAGCCACATGACACCTTGCTTGTTAACCATTGACCAATGAAACAGATGACCTTTACATTATCTTCCCCATAGATTGCAAGGTCTGAAAGGGGGTACTTTGCTTTTTATTTTCTTGTTCTTGGTTACAAGTCTAGAGGTCCTGGGTTCAGGTCTCTCAATTTGAGAACCTTCCTTCTTCCATTTAGTTCCTAAGGATAGCTAACATCCGTTGCAGCAATGTCTTCTTATTTTAAATAACTTTTGTGTGCTTTGATATCCATTTCTTTTTTTTTTTTATACTGGTATAGAAATACATTTATTTGCTTTTATAACAAAAAGTTTGTAAAAATTTCTGTCATTCTTTACATCAGAAGCATGGTGCATACATACTTCCCTGTGACTTCCCCCACACATAGAATTGTACAAGTCACTGTGACTTCATGTCACTTTTTTACATATTTATAAGACAGCACAAGTTTTTCTTCTTGAATTTGTATGCTATAAAAGCATAGTTAATTATAAATCTTCAGCATGATTTGGACTAATATAACTTCATAATTTTGTAGCTAATATCTTGATAATGTTGCCTAAAGCTATATCTAATATCTGTATAATGTTGCCTAAAGTTATATTTAATATCTTGATAATGTTGTGTAAAGTTTTACCTAGTATCTTAATAATGTCTCGTAAAGTTATATCTAATATCTTGATAATGTTGCCTAAAGTTATACCTACTATCTTGATAATATTGCTTAAAGTTATACCTACCATCTTGATAATGTTGCCTAAACTTATACTTACAATCTTGATGATGTTGCCTAAAGTTATACCTACCATCTTGATAATGTTGCCTAAGGTTATATAGTTTGTTTGTTTCCATTGACAGGAGCTTTACACAACAATATAAGTCCCTTTGACAATAGTAACATCAGCGGCAACTATAACAGTCAAGACATGATGGACTCTCAGACTAAAATGGCAAGGCAACATTCTGACGAGTGTAATGAGGCACAGGGATGTGCAGGAGATGAGAGTATGCTTTACCAGAACATCAGTGATCGGAATGGCCCTTTTAGCCCTAGTAACATGAACTTCAGGTTCCCTGGGCCAGAACAAAAAAGTGCTGAAGTCAAGATGCAACAGATGCCTCAAGCTGGCCCACCAAACTCAATGAATCTTAGCCGGGGAAGACAGCTGAACACCAGTGTTAATTATGTTAATGGCCAGACTTTTGGCATGTGTCCAGGGCAAGCTGCCAATGCTGGTGGTGGTCAGAGCCTTGCTTGCTTAAAATCCATGGTGGACAGTCATGAGAATTACAGACCTGCGGCAGAATACAATCATGCACTGGATCAAAGTGTAAAAATCTTAAAATATTATGTTAGATTATATATATATATATATATATATATATATATATCTGTTGGAAATTTGGTTTTAACATTTGACCAAAGACAGCCATAGGCTAGCTTCATTACTTTGTCACAGTGTGTGATACTGTAACCTCACTGCCAGGTTTAGATCTATAGTTTGGGGATTTCTTAGATGATATTGAAGCTTCTAATATCATGCTGTTAATTGCTCAAGAAGTACAACTTTTCTAGATTCAAATTAAAGGTTAATTAAATGGTTGATATGTAGTAGTTAGTTAATGGTCTCATACATGAGAAAATATTTATTAACCTTTATTTTTTTGTGTTCATGTCATAGCAGCCAATTTAATTATGATAAACACTAACAGGAATTATCTATCACTAATTTGAAATGACAGATGGAGACAGAGAGAAAGAAGAGGAATGATAAGGAACCCTTTGACACACTTGCTTCTTTCTCGTCATCCAGCAGCAGTGGCTCGTCTTCAGGGAAGTTGCATCCATCCTCTACATTTCCTTTTCGCATCAAGACTAAGACTCCAGTCGAGGACTTGTCTCAGCTTACCATTTCCAAAAAATCAACATCAATGCCACAAGATATGAAACCTGCTGAGTATCGAAAAGGTTTGTTGGATCTTGTGTTGTTGACTTGTTTTTAAATTCAGCATTCATGCACAATTTAACTAACAAAATTTTATTTTTTATTTTTAAATTATATATTTTTAAAAATCTCAAACTAAAACTGTTTAACTCTTTCTCTCCATAATTATTTTTCCATGTGTCGAAGAAATTCTTCTCTTTTTTCAATAGACCCGTTTTGGGTTAGGGTTTGTTTGTACATGTCTTATCAACCTAGCATTCATCAACCCAGAATATCTATTATTTGTAGCATTACTTGCAGTGGGTAACGAAAAAAAAATGTAAGTTAGGCCTTCTCTGCTTTGTGAAACATGTTATGAATACAAAGCGCTTGTTGAACTTTGGCTCAACTGAGTTAAACTTATTTCCCTTTTTTAAATCTATTTAAAAAGTAATTTTCACTAGGGGATGATGCTTCTTGTATTTTCCTAAGTTATACAGTCACCATGTATACAACTATGCCTGGTGTGCGGTCTTAGCGCTGGACTCTTGTATCAATGGAGCGGGTCCAAACTCTGCCCGCTCCCATCTCCTGTCATCCCGCGGGAGGTCTGGACTAGGAAGTAATTTATCTTCAGCTATGAAGTAACATCCAAAACATGTCAAACATTTGTACAACCAATACAGGATGCAACAAAAGCAACAAAATGTTAGGATTTTCATTCCAGAGTATTTTTATTTTAGAAAAGGAAATCAAGCAGACCAACATTTTTAGCTGCTGAATATGGAATTAGTTTAAGCATTCATGTTTATCAGTACATCTTGAACTTGAAAATATGTTTCAGTGCTAGTATAGACAGCTTATAATATATTGTCGTCTTTTAATGCAGTTAACTTTAAAATATAATTCAGTGCTAGGTGCTAAGCTGACGTCTTATGTATTTTAGGTTTATATATATCTGCCTAGTTAGTTTAATGGAACATTAATTATTAAATAACCAAACGTGTTGAGCCCTGCTAGTACAGAATTTTGTGACAAAACGTGACCCTCAGACATCTTCTTGAAAAGGGAAAACCGAAATAAAGCTTTAAAAAACTGACCAAAAAAAAATCTTTTTGGTCTGCTTTAGCCCATCCTTGCAAAGCCAAATCAGCTTTGTCTAACAGTAGTGCTTGTTGGTGCCCTAAAAGTGTCAATGTTTGACATTTGTACTTCATGTGTTCATATCTGAAGTTTTCTAATGCTATGGGAAATGTCTCATAATTTATCTGCATTTATCAAGCAATGTTTCTTCATTGATTGGGATATTCCCTGTGTTTAGTTGCTTTTGTTTAATCAATATTATTCACTATAGCCTAACAGCAGTCCTCACTGTCCTGAAACATAATTTTGTCCTAAATATTGTTTTGAAATTATAAAAAAAACTGAAAGCTATTAATGTTTTTAGGAATGTAGTGTTCCATTGCTGATGTTGTATTGTTTTTATTTTGTCAAATATTTTTTTTTTTAATTTCATGAAATTTCTAATGTAGACCAAAACTAAGTATCAAATAATGTCCCAATTTTCTTGGTTAACAATAAATTGTTTTTTTCTGTGCAGCTTTTAGAAACACTAAAGTGTTTGTGACTTACAGTTTTGATAATGAAATTCATGGGAAACAGGTGCTCTCCCTTTGCAAGTTCCTTCAGACCAATGGATTTGCATGCTATGTGGATGTGAAAGAAAGCAAGGAGGATAACTCTGTAGGAAACATCATTGAATGGTGCTCTAAGAAAATGTCGGAGGTATGTGCATAATAGATTAGGGATTACAAGTTTGACAGTTGTTGACTGAAACAATAGAATGAGGTTTCGTCAGTCGTTGGTTAACAAAATAGTTAGTATGTTGGGTCAAGATGCAGCAGACACCTAACCAGTAGAGTCTGATTTCATGTAATTGAGATATCAGTTAACTGGTTCTACATTTAAGATTCTAGTTTGGGTGTAAACATGGTGTAAGTTGTCTGTAGAAAAAAAAAGGAGATAAGTTAGACCTTGTCATTGAGTTCTAAAGTTGAAGGAAGATTGCAGGTTTTAGAAGGGCTATGAAAACCCTCAAGTACTTCTCAGATACTTATACATGGATCATCTCAAATACTCAAATCCCAACCCCCATTGTCCTGCTGGAGGTTTGGACTAGGAAGTAAACTATCTTCAACTCTGAAGGAACATCTGATACATGTAAAACAAACAAACAAACAAACAAACAATAGTCAAACAATTCTGTCTCAAATCAATAGATATAAAATGTTATGGAAAAAAAACAGTTAACAAAAAACTTCCAAAACATTTTTTTTTTTATTATAGCTTTTATATAGCGCTACTTTCATTCTTATAGCATGCTCAGAGCGCTTTGGTCCAATCTCATTTGTGGACCGGGGGGTGGGGGGGGGGGAGGGGTATCTAGGAGTTGGTTTTCCGTGCTGCCTTTAGGCGCTCAGTAAACACAACTCTGCCTGAGTCAAGTGTCGAACCTCGAGCCCCCTTCTAGGTAGCCGAGACAAGCCAAGTTCAAGCGCACTTAGCCTCTCGACCACGCTTCCCACATTAAAACATTAAAAATATATTCACAATTATAATCATTTATTTATTCTACTTGACATCCTTTCACTTTTTTCAGAGGAGAAAAAAAATAATTCTGTGTTAACAAATTGTTGCACTAGGGAACATGAAAACTAATGTCAGTATCAACCCTGAACTGTTGCATCTTTCATCAGTTGAATTTGAAAAAACTGAAATTATTTTCCACCTTTGATCTCATTGTTTGAAAACATTTCAAAACCATTATTGTTTGTTCACAGATTGACAAACGTCTGCTATGGGTGAGAGCATTCAGTTATCCCAGTCATTTCATTGGCAACATTCTAAACTGTCTGAAAATATCTTTTTACAATACAGTCCAACCTCATTAAGTTCAACTTCAAAGAGGTTTTTTCTGTTCTAGTGCAAAGTCAAATGTTCTTTAACACTCAACTTAAATATTTTGTAAATGCATATCTCTAGCAGTAAACAAAAGATGGCTTTCAACTAATTGTAATGTAAATTGCATTATTTAAATGGACGTCTAAAGCATTGTTACTATTGTTCAGCGTCATGAATTAATAAAGTCTCGCATACAGTCAATAAGTTTAAAGGTATCACACATTGTAGGGCAAATTTCGAATATACTATTCTAATGTCTATAAATGCTTGAAATGGTCAGTATCATTTGTTTTAATTTTGGTACATAATCCATGTTTCTTTTAACCAAAACCTCATTTAACTGAAATTTTTTGAAAAAAAAAAAATGTCATTAACATCAGGCTTGGTTGGGACAAAACTTTGAAATAATTTGATTTACCTTAGTTTAATATAAAGTTAGACTGATTATGCTCCATGGACTGATTACTCGGAGCATTTTTTAATTATAAAGTCATCTAACCAACCTGAATAGGATTAGGACACTTACAAATCACTTAATCATTAATTATATTTAGAAAAGAAAAGTGAGTTGTCTCCCATGGATTGAAAATGAACTGAAAGATAAAATTACAATAATATAAAAAAAAAAAATACTGATATTTGAGATGCAAGTTTTAGTAGATAATTTTTGCAGTCATCAAGGAATGGCTCAACAAATATAAAATGGTTAATTAGGGTCTTACAATGGTGATGTTATCATGAAAATATTAACAGGCTCATTCATTACAAATAAAACTTCTGAAAACTTTCAGTTTCCTAGCAAGTTGAATTCAATTTCAGTTAACTCTGCTCTGTATCTTGCTTGTTCCTCTTTTTTAGTCACTATATTTGTATTCTTGTATACAGAATTAGACTAGACTAGGCAACATTTTCTATTGCTTTTTGCGTCCTTTTTATTTTTTTTTAATTAAATTTTTTTCTCTGCTTGTTTTGTTCCAACTCAATAATCTGGCCAATAGTGCAATTGCTAAATATTCTTTTTGAAAAACAATGCCAGAAAGAAATGACATTTTATTTGTTGTGTTGGGGTGGGATCTACTATGCCTAGAAATGTTATGTACTAAAGGGAGATGATGCAATGACTGATTTTATTTTTCCCTACTCAAATGTAATGCAGTTTTGAAAAGAGACAATACTATAATATCATGGATTTTAAAAATTATCTTACACTGGTACAGGTGCTTGGTGGTAAAGCACTTGGTTTTTGAACCAAGAGATCCCAGGTTAGAATCTCTGTGTAGACTTGGATTTTTATTTCAGAATTTTAAGGACGCCACAAAGTCCAACCAACTCTAATGGGTACCTGACTTTAGTTGGGGAAAGTAAAGGTGGTTGGTCATTGTGCTGGTCACATGAGACCCTGCTCATTAACCATTGGTCAAAGAAATATAGATTGCAAGGTCTGAAAGGGGTAATTTACTAATTTTACTAAACTTATATTGGTACACAATATATAATCCACACAATAATACTAGTTATTCCATGTACAATGATTTAAATGTTCAACCTTTATAGAAAAAAAATTACACATTTAACTCACTAGACTGAACTTTAAACTGATCTGACTTGCACATATCTTAGTAGTCTACTGTTGTCCAGAACTGGATCACCCATCAGCAACCTATTTTTTTTCAATAGGTTTCTTTGAAATTTTTACTTTAAACAAGTGTTTTATTTGTTTTCAAATTTATTATCTTTTGGCTTATTTATTTTAGTTTCAGGACAACTTTATATACCAATTGCTTAGTTTCTGATGTCACATGTGTGCCGGTAACACTAATGGTAAAGTGGGTCAAAGAAAATCAAATGCAATGTTATTTTGTTTGGATATGAATTTTTAAACTACCCTAAGTTTAACTATCAACTGCTTTCTAGCAGCAGGGGTTTTTGTAAGCATTTAGGACATCGTTGAGTATATCTAGCTCTGTTGGGTACTGTACATCGTTTGTGGAAATTAAAGTTGGTAACTATTGTGCTAGCTTCTGGCACATTAATGACACATGGGATCTTCTGCTGAAAATGGGATGTGTGGATTGAGTGGCATAAACCTCTTGGCTATGTTAGCTTGAGTTTGTAGCCTGTCTAGGACTATGATTTTTTAATTTTGGAGTTGACTCAGGCTGGGCTGTTTTTGTTGAAATCTTCTGATATGTCTCTCCCCAACCCTCAATTTCTATTGGACCAGAGAGCTTTTAACATGCTATATGAGCTTGGAAGACACACTATACAAAAGTAGTACTAATAATGCTAAATGGCTTTCCAATATACAATGCCAACAGTGGGATGAATAACTTGTGGCTTTGAACTTTTTCAGGCTGATTTCATCTTGGTCTGTGTATCCCCTAAATACATACAAGACATTGGAGATGCTGGCAGCAGGAGAAACAAAAATCTGCCTCAAGTCAGTGAACGCAAACTTCACACCAAAGAAATTTTTAGCCTGATGGAAAACGAACATTTGAAAAGCAACGGTAATGGTGCAGCCAGGCAGGTTCAGATTGTACCACTAATGTTTGGAGGCATGCAGCCCACTGGCCTGCCAACCTGGATGACTACCAACCAGCCTGTGTACAGGTGGCCTGATCAATACCTGGACCTTGCTTGGCTGCTTACTAAACCGCAGGAGCGGATAAAAGAGTCCAGGCGCTGCATGGATTGACTGTTACAAATACACAGCTGGAAGCCAAAAAATGTTGATTGTTGTTTTAAAAATCTTTTTTGTCAATTATGTTGATATGCTGTTGTTTCATTATTAGTTGACCATACACTCATACAAATGTTATTTATAAAAATTTATTTTTCTTATTATCAATATAAGAGAAAGATCTAACAAATCTTTTTCTTTCCTATTAATAAAAGTGTCCTGAAAGATTACCATCTTTTTAATGCTTGAAATGGAAGTCAGTTGTATATTATCCATTAGTAAATGCTTCAATGTTGAAATGCTCTGGTTCTACACCGGATAGAAGCTTTTTTTTTTTTTTGTACTGTTGATAGTTTAGAGTTTAAGAAACTGTTTTGCATTTATTCAGTTAGATGGTCTTTTGTAAAGAGTAAAATGTTGAAACAAAAGAAGGCATCTTGTACTCTTGCTACTTGTAGTTCCATGTTAACATTTTTTTAAATGTTATTTTGTCTGTGATTGCAATGTACCTATGATTCAATTTTTTGTAGCTTTCTTATTACAAATATGTGTTCTAAAAAAACTAATTTGATGCTTTAGGTTCTGTGTACAACTGACACCTGTTTACCACAGACCATGTTTTGTCTGTCTTGATCACATTTGTAAGTACTGTCAGCACTTTCCTGGTTTACTGACAGCTTATATATATGTACCAAACATTCATCTTTACTTGTGTGACAAAAACCTTCAAGGTTGACTCACTATTGCTCTGTATTTATTTTGTACGCATTCTTCTTAACTCTCTTTGTGAACCACACATGTACCGGTACTCATAATTTTTGGAGTCATGGCTCTTTAAAGTCTAACAAGATTGATGACGTTTACTTAAACTGGCATTTTTTAAATTAGGTTTGTAGTTTTTCTCAGTTCTCTAAAACAGTCTGTAAGAATTGTATATCTAAAAGTACTTATAAAAAGAAGCTGAACTATATATCTCATATTATCTCTGTCATATTACCTTCATCAAGACAATTTCCCTCGTGCCTGGTCCACCTCCCCACCTTGTTCAATGCATAAAATGGCAGCATCTTGGAATTCACTGCCCCATACACTGAAAGATTTGTAGATAGATAGACTTGAGCCATTTTATAAACCAGTGGTTCTCAAACTTTTTCTGACCTGGGGACTCCTTTATATACAGTCAAAACATGCCCACAGACCCCTAAGTGAAAAAGCTACATTAATGTATAGTAAGGCTATTCAAGTTACAAAAGTAAAAAAATTTTAAGGCTTGTTAATTGAGATTATAAAAAAAATTTTAAAGTAATTTTTTTTAAAATTAATCACTTGGATGAGGTTGATAAGATTTTATGAGTGTATTTATGTCTAGGTCAATGTTTGTAAGTAGGAACTGCAAATCTCAACGATCACAAATTTCTAGTTGGTTTCTTATATTTGTAATGAGGTTCATTGCGCAATGAATCCACGCTGTACCAAATAAGAAGTCAACAACTTCTGTATAATGACTCCTAATGCAGGATCTAAAATTGAAATCTGTTTTTTTCTAACCAGAATTTTGGATATCCTTGTTCAAATATTGGTTAATTTTCATCAGTTGTGACTATTTCAATAAGCTACTCCTGTATTAGTATGGACTTATCTGTGATTAGGATCTGAATTTGTCCATGCGCAAAAGGGTTCATTGCCTAGTCACAAATATCCAAGTGTTCAAATCTTTGGTTAAGGTTGTCACATGTAATAGACATGTTAAATAGTAGTGATTAGTAGTAGAGAGGGGCGAGTTGATTATAATTCAAATTATCTTATCAGATGAAATGTCTTTTAGAGAGGAAGTTATTTTAATTGTATTCTATGTTCATCTTTTTGCAAACCCCTGACCACTGTTTGAGAACCACTGCTATAAACTATCTAAGTTTATCAATATCTTAGACATGACGAATTGGAAATAGTTGGCTGCGCATCAGAATTATGTCTCATTTTATTCTTTCTGGGGAATTAGATTTATTAAATAGTCATTTGCTCGTAACCCATCTCCCAGTTCAGGGAATTTCAGTTCTATTTAATTTCAACTTTATTGTTTAGTCTGTATGCTTAGACCCTAGAAGTCAATCTGCTTAGACTATAGAAAGTCAATCCAAATGCTATCTATGAGGATCTCAGTGCTGAATAGATAAAACTAAATAGAATCAAACACTATTTCATTATTGATAATATTGGGAACTTTTTTTTTCTTATTCTAAAACCGACATGGACAGGTTTTAGTGTACACTATCAAAGTTTGCAACACTTGAAGTTATTTTATATAAGAAATGTTACTGATCCTTCTTAATGTGGTGACCAATGTGTATAGAAAACCTGCCATCATAGGTTTTAATTTCAAATGTGTAAGTCAAAGATCTGTTTGGGCTGAATTGTTTTACAAGCACATGACAGAAAAGTCCCATGTTAAAAATCATGCAGAGAACTGAATGCACAAGACTGTACAGCTCAGTAGCTTAGAAATCTGGCTATAAGAAATCGAAAGCATAAAAGGCAGCAGAAAAAAACCCTGACAGATACTCCTCCTCTATAAATGTCCATACATGCAATGCAGACCAGAGTGCATGAGCTTACCAAGGTACTAATAATTTTATGTCTACATGGAGGAAGAGTACAAATCATTTCAACTTCCCTTCATCTCCACCTTACCTAGTTATGATTGGTCTAGTTATTGTCTAGAATGGTAACACTTCTGACTTATATTAGAGAAAGATACAAGTGTCAATGTTGTTATTGTAAAATGCCTGTTACCATGTGCAGATACTTCTCTTATTGAAATAACTATTGAGTGGCTAAAAAGACAACAAAAAGGGCAAAGGCAAATGAAAGTAGTTGTCCAGAAAGTGTCAATGTTAATTCATTCCTCAAAGAATTGTTTCAAGAACCATTTCAGCCTGATGTGTATATTATTTTGTTGTTCCTTGATAATTAACTTCCAATGTAAGCTTGTTCCCAAAATCGTTGGCCTCATTTTTAGCTTAGAACATATTTTTGTCCTGTCTCAGACACTTGAACATTTTTATTTCTGCATCATCCAGTTGGTTCAAGCAGTTTCTTTTTTCTTTGTTGTTCCATAGACCGACCAAAATGTTGAAATGGAAAATAGCTAGAACAGTCGGTTTAATACAAAAATCTTATCAGTATTTTAAAAGAGATAGAAATGTGGAACTTCAATGGACATGTACTTGAATGTTCAAGCTTTTTCACAATTCATTGTTCTTTTTTTTTTGTTGCCTTTTGTTCATAGTGATAGATTGTTATATATATTTATTTTTTAATCTCAAACCTGGCACCAATACCAAATTTGCATAGTCTAAATATAGAATCTGCCCAAATCATTTCATTGTTGTAAGCACTTAGAAAGTCATTGTTCCTTCTTCCCCCCCCCCCCCCCCCCCCCCTCCCTCCACAGTCAGGATTAGTTGACTTATCATTTAATTGAAATCACTTTTTGTTTTGAGCCCTCAATGCTAATTTGATTGGATACTTTTGTAGGCTTTCATTCATTTTTTTTTTAATTCAGATATTTATTATAAGTTGTGCACTTGAGCATCTGGAAACCAATCTGTGGAAGTCTATGCCTTGAAACATTCAAACACAAATTATCAGTTAATAATTTTGACATCTCGCAGTTAGTATGTAGTAATAATCTCCATTAAATTTTCTTTAACAAACACTACATTCAAATTAAAAATAAATAATTGCATTTGGTCACTGATCAGATGTGTTGTGTTAACATTTGACCATTAGTCAGTAGATTCTGTTAGAATAGACTTTGATATTATTTAATTTCAACCATTAGTATTATTTTAATTTTATTTTTCAAGTTTTTTTTACCGTTTATCTAACTATATAAAAATGTTTTAACATGCTTTGTTGTTTCATCATTTCTTGATCATGACATGCTCTCTCAATGGCTGTGTCTGTATACCATTATTGTAAGAACTTCTGGCTGTTTCTATATGTTTATGTACTCTTTCTTAAGTCAGTTTTATTGTGTATAATTTCTTGTTCTATCTTCTGGCTCCGTGTGTATGTATACTTTCTCCGTCTTCTGGCTCTCGTAACAGCTGTTCAGTTATACTTTTATGGCCCAGTGTTTCTGGCAATTTAAATGGCAGTGTGTATATCTCATCTTTTTTGCTTGCCGCAATACCGATTGTGCCATTTATCAAAATATATTTTTGGTGTGTAAATATTTCTGTAGCTTTGTAAAGACAAAAAGAAAAATAAAGCAACTGGTAAACTTGTTCTGTTGTCTTTTTTTTTCATCATTATTGCTTTAGTTTATTACAGTAGAGAGCGTGATCAATTATAACAATCAATATTAAGCAACATACCAGTATGTGACTTTCAGTCGCTTGAAAACCAAATGGTACCATATTGTACTTGCCTTATTTATCAAGCTGTCTTGTGTTGTTAAGAAAGTAAACAAAAAAATCACTTGTAGGGAAGGAACATTTGCAACTTAAGCTCAACAGTGAGCTAGGTAAGTCTTTGTTCAACAGTAGATCAACTATTACATCTTCTTAGTGAAGTGTTTCCCAAACATTTGACTTATGTGTACCCCTTTTATTCTTTTTGTAATGTTGAGTATCCCCCACCCCACCCCTGACAAGGATGTTGTGTTAATGTTAAATGTTATTTATTCGAAATTGTCTGTTTCAATCAGGGAAATAGTTTTTCAAGCTCATTTGCGAACTGTCCAAATGCTGTGTTATCCATTTCAGAGTATCAGCATCAATTTAGTCGCCGAATTTGTTAGAAACTTATGAAGAGAGGGAAACGATTCTACTTCTCCATTTCCAACTATCTTTTGCCATAAATTTAGTTTTGCGATGGTAGCATTCACTTTCTCTTGACCGTAAAACAATGACTTTTTTCTTCTTGTATGGTAGTGATAAAGTGAGGCAGTTTAAATCAGAGAATATATCTGCTAAATAAACGAGTTAAATCCTTTTCTAGTCATGCAAACTATTCCTCAACTCAGATCTATTATTAAGAAACCATTGGTTCTTGTCTAAGCTCAATAATCGATTTAGAATTTTTCCTTGAGATTGCCAACAAACATTAGTATGAAAAAGAAGCTGTAAAGACCACTTACATACATCTACTTGCGAAAAAAAGTCATGCATCCAAAGGACTGTTTTTAATGTAATTATCTATTTTCATGCTTTCATTTTCATAAAAAACTTTCTACAGATCAATGGACATATTAGGCGCTGCCAAATCCTCTCTGTGTACACAACAATGAGTGGATGTAACATTTAGGGCAACATTTTGAATTCATGCAATACCTTTATTAATTCCAACCATAATTTTCTATCCATCTGTGCTTTTTCCAACACATCTATTCCAATCAATATTGCTCTCTTGCATTATCTGTTCATAGCATTTAAGATATAATCTCCTGTTGTGTGAACTAATAAAGGCTGGCAAGGTAAACATTTCCATGAATTTCTTCCTTTTTTTTTTTTGCATCAAACATACCCCATAGATTTGCAAAATTCACAATATTAACCCACTGTAATTTAGCCCCTCGAAAATGATCTACAACATTAGAGAGTGACAATATGTGGTGATCCTGACCTTTTAAAACCACATATATAAAAACATATTTTAGGGCACATAATAAATGACTTTCCTCTACACATGACGAAGCTTTAGAAAAACACAACCATTTTGCACACTCTGTTATATTTATAAAATTGAACCTTTTCATATCATGATCTTTCTAAATTTCTTTTTAAAATTAAAAATAACACCAGTTATGAGTGTGTACAATTATTAAAGAATGTAAATTTATTATTATTAATAATTAATATAAATTAATTATCTTAACATAATAAAATGGTATTTTTAAAAAAATCATTTAACAAGGTTCAACGCGTACGCCCTTCAAAGTCATCCAATACCCCTGGGGGTACAGGTACCCACTTTGGGAAACAATGCTTTTAGTGATACATTTCAGATGTTACATGTGTTAACAGAAAATTAAGAAGAAAACAATTTTTTTTTAACAGTTTATTATTTTATCATCATAAATCATTGTTTCAAACATATATAAATCTAGGGGAGATGATTGGGCATTGAGCAGAAATTTTTCTGCATTGTTATCATTGTAATATATGGCATACAGACAGACATAATCAATATTCTATAACACTCAATACAAAACAAAAAGGAATAAACATAATAGCTTAACAAAAAATATGAAGATATCAAAAACCTTTAGTCCAGTACAGTTTTTCCATGTGTTTGATTCTACCAATACATAATCAATCTAAACTCTAAGTGTGCTGCAATACAATACTATAATCCAATTCTCTCCCTTAGCAAAATCTAATCACAATATTCATTTGTTCAATACAAATTTACATTTTAATAGTCTCTTCATCATATAACATCATTCTGAACCAAAAGTCAATTTATCTGTTGGCCACTGAAGCTAACTGATCTCTTATTTTACCTAGCCCATCAAGCATTGTGTCCAAAGTCTCTTTACTCAATTCAACACTGACATTTTCTACTCCCGCCGTCTGCTGTATGTTGCCAGGTTGTTCCTGAATCTGTTAACAATAACCAAAAATGTAATAGAGAGAAACGTAAATTTTTTTGTTTTTGGTCTCTAGAGTATATAAATATTTAGATGTATATCAGTTATGAGGGGAAAAGAAGCACATAATTATTACTAATATTTCTAATGTATTTAAAATATTTTCATTACTCAATTTAAAAATGTTTTAAAGAATTCATGAATTCGTGTTTATAAGGAAACTGCAGTTGGACTCTACCTCTAAATTCAGCATACACGTTGGCACAGACATCCTGGCAACAGAATCAGACGAAGTCTTCATGTCCACTCTCCAGTCAAAATCCAAGAGTTTAGGAAGGGATACTAGGAACAAAATGGGAAAAGGAGATTATTAATTTTAATTAGACTGTAATCCAAACCTAAACAAACAAAAAAATTAATTGTGTCATAGTTTTACTGACAGTGTTTTCACCGCCTGGTAGTTGATACTAGATCTAGTTAGTTTAGCTTTTACCAGTATAAAACAATTGCCTGAAATACAGGCAAGCATTTCTTAGACTAGCCTACTTTAATATTTTGATGATTTAATCAGGGCTGATTTTCTTACGCCATATTAAAGGAGAAAGGATGATGGGCTGCTTGGTCGTGCGGTTTAACCGATGGTCCCGGGTTCAAACCCTGCCTGCTCCCATTCCCGGTCGTCCTGCGGGAGGTTTGGACTAGGAAGTAAATTGTCTTCAACTCTGAAGGAACATCCGAAACATATAAACCATTTTACAATAAACAAACATTTTTACAAATGTAACTGCTAAAGAAAGCCAATAAGAGATCAAAAAACGTCCTTGAAGCAAAGGGCACTTCCGTCACGAAGGTCACGGCTCTTCTTTCCGTAGACACATTGCATGTATTGGTGAAAGTTGTAAAAGCCGAAACGAAAGGTAGCCACTAAACCGAATGCGTGAATTATGGGCAATTCCACATACTTTGGTTACATCTGGGGAAGTACAGATCTAGATGCATCTATAGACTCCAGAAATAGAAATGAAGGCTCAGAATATGGGACTATGAAATGGTTTATCTACTCATACTCCAGTGGAAGAAATCGCTACGCTTTTTTTTTTTAAAGTAGAAGCAGTGGACGTTGCCAGGAGACAAGTTGACGCCTACGGATGGATAGTTATAGATTACTCGATCTCATGGCTCAACCCGACATACTAACCACCCTGCTAAAGAGGTGGTAATGAAAATAGAAGATTGTATAGTTATCTTATGTATCTATAAAGGGGACTAATTTTGTTTATATCACCACTTCAGTCAAGTAGAGTTTCTTTCACTTGTTCGAGACACAAAATAGAGCAGTGAGATTCATAACAAACGAATATTCACATTTGACTAGAGTAACACCATTAGTAAAATCACTAAATTTAGAAAGCCTTCAGGACAGAAGACTCAAAAGTAAAGTAGCAATTATACATAAAACACTGAACCATAATCTTCAAATACAAAAACAAAATTTAATAAAATACTCAGAAAGACACAAAGATAAAGGTACATTCCTCGTCCCATATGCTAGGACAAATTAGTACAAATACTCCTTCTTCCCTAGTGCTATTAGAGCATGGAATGGGTTGCCTGAGCTAGCCAGGAAAACAAGTGACTTGGCAGAATTTAAGTCATTGGTTAATATGCATGACTAAATGCATGACGCGTAGGACGTAATCATCTTCTTTTTTGAAGTAACGTCTGTATTATATAAGATAAGAGATACTAAACAAATTAATTAATTAAAAATAGTTACTTAACTAATTTTTTTTATTGATTCTTGTGTTGTCAGGTAAAATAAATAATTGTGCAAAATTTCAGCTTGAGCCGAGATTGGATGTCGTAGAAATAACGTGTACAAACTTTTTACCAGACAGGCAGGCAGAGTAAGTTGATATAAGTTTTGTAAAAACAAAAATGAAGTTGATTATAAAAGACGCCTTTTCTCTCCTCTTCCTAAGCCAACATTTTTAATTTGGGCGGCAGAAGGTGTACAGGAAGTCGATGCACGTCATTCGGTGCTAACTAGATATCTGTTCTATTCTCCCACCAGCAGACGGCCTCAGATTCACAATGTTCCAATGAAGGCTCTGCATAGAGGGTCCCCTTGGGGGTTTCTATCAGAGAACTTTTCCTGAAACTCATAAAGTTGAGCCGTCACTCAAAGGTTGATGTAATCAATGTGTTTGAAAAGAAAGAGTAAGCTACGATTAGCCTCTTGGAGATATTTTAACATGGAGACGCCAAGCAATATAACCTGGAGAACCCAAGCAATATAACCTGGTGACGCCAAGCAATATAACATGGAGACGCCAAGCAATATAACCTGGAGACGAAAAGCAATATAACACGGAGAAGCCAAGCAATAAAACCTGGAGACGCCAAGCAATATAACCTGGAGAACCCAAGCAATATAACCTGGAGACGCCAAGCAATATAACATGGAGAACCCAAGCAATATAACACGGAGAAGTCAAGCAATAAAACCTGGAGACGCCAAGCAATATAACCTGGAGAAGCCAAGCAATATAACCTGGAGAAGCCAAGCAATATAACATGGAGACGCCAAGCAATATAACATGGAGAACCCAAGCAATATAACATGGAGAACCCAAGCAATATAACACGGAGAAGACAAGCAATATAACACGGAGAACCCAAGCAATATAACACGGAGAAGCCAATCAATATAACATGGAGAGGCCAAGCAATATAACACGGAGAAGCCAAGCAATATAACACGGAGAAGCCAAACAATATAACACGGAGAACCCAAGCAATATAACACGGAGAAGCCAAGCAATATAACACGGAGAACCCAACCAATATAACCTGGAGAACCCAAGCAAAATAACCTGGAGAAGCCAAGCAATATAACACGGAGAAGCCAATGGCTTTAACACGAGGGATCAAGAGAAGCCAAGCAGTATAACCTGGAGAAGCCAAGCAATATAACCTGGAGAAGCCAAGCAGTATAACCTGGAGAAGCCAAGCAATATAACCTAGAGAAGCCAATGGCTTTAACACGAGGGATCAAAGGAGGATAATATGGATGACCCAAAGATTATAAGGTAAGATAAATCATATGTCCAAACATATTGAAATTCAGCTTGTTTACAATTGACCGCATCAGCATAACTACTAGAACATGGAGGATTCAAAAAACACAGTTTCAGAGCCTCTGCCCTAGATAACTGTAGACCTATTGATTTTTTGTTCCTCTCATAGTCTGTCCTCGTGTAGTCACAAAGCAGCTGGGCTAGGCAGAAGACAAAGAGAGCTTTTTATGCAAATCAAAACATCGGATCGTCTGCTTATCCCGCATAGTCTGCTAGACAATAGAGATACAGGTCATAACGCGCAATGTTGGACGTGTGTGTGTGTATCTTGTATGTATAGTTTCTTTTAGAATACAAACAAGCCGTCGATATTTATGACTTGAAAACAAAAAACCATGTGATTTGATACTCGATAAAAT
Organism: Biomphalaria pfeifferi; assembly: GCA_030265305.1. Taxonomy (NCBI): domain Eukaryota; kingdom Metazoa; phylum Mollusca; class Gastropoda; family Planorbidae; genus Biomphalaria; species Biomphalaria pfeifferi. Next base: position 21,041 of record JASAOG010000124.1, on the reverse strand, counting down.
AACGAATACAAAATTTGACGTTGAAACGAGTCCATGGGGTGGTTCTATAGCAAGTAAATGAATCGGTTAACATTTTGGTCTTGGAAACAGTGAAGCACTACGTCAACATGATTTGAGTTACACAATCAACACCAAACATTAAGACATGCTGGTAACATGGAAGTTAACCTCCGGCCTCGCTGGGATGGGGGGAACCGGGAGCCCCCAAAACAGAGGGATCACTGAAGAGCCCTCATTCCTTGAGTCTGGATAAGATCCTTCTTCTTATCTTCTTATATAATACAGACGTTACTTCAAAAAAGAAGATGATTACGTCCTACGCGTCATGCATTTAGTCATGCATATTAACCAATGACTTAAATTCTGCCAAGTCACTTGTTTTCCTGGCTAGCTCAGGCAACCCATTCCATGCTCTAATAGCACTAGGGAAGAAGGAGTATTTGTACTAATTTGTCCTAGCATATGGGACGAGGAATGTACCTTTATCTTTGTGTCTTTCTGAGTATTTTATTAAATTTTGTTTTTGTATTTGAAGATTATGGTTCAGTGTTTTATGTATAATTGCTACTTTACTTTTGAGTCTTCTGTCCTGAAGGCTTTCTAAATTTAGTGATTTTACTAAAGGTGTTACTCTAGTCAAATGTGAATATTCGTTTGTTATGAATCTCACTGCCGTTTGGTCGAGGGTTATAAAAGGGCGCAAGGTCGACTCTTAACGGACACTCACTGAAGTATGACGACACGTTCATTTCATGTAGCTATTAAAAAAATAATTTTGCTAACAGAAAGAATAAGGCCTCAATCTTCTGCCTGGTCGTGTGGTATTGCGCTCCGGGCTCTCGGTGCGGAAGGTTTGGGCTAGTGTGTAACATTCGGTTCTGTAAGAAACATGCCTAACATAAAAGACAAGCACACAATAGTTCTGACAGTAAGATCCATAAACCTATTCTATGATGGCTGAAAATACAGAAACGACTTTTTTCCCACAGCACAATCCACGGATACGCGTAGGACGTATCTAATCTAATCTATCTTTTTTTTAAACGTCTGTAACTTATAAGATAATTCTAATATCACTAATAGGCCTATTATCAAAAATTGCCGTTAAGACAGTAATATTTGAAAGTCTGTATTTATGAACCTTTTCAGCTATTCAGATTTTACTTTCAATAAATAAGTAAAAAAAAAATAGAGATCTATTCGCTACTCAAGCTGGTAGCATTCAGAAGTCTGGTCGACAACTGGGAGGGCAGGAGACGCCTCAAAAACCGGCCCTGCTTCATGCATGTGGCGCGTGGGCTGGTCAGAGAGGCGAATCTGCCGGTGGAGCGGGCTGCTCTATCCCCGTCCGGTTCTATCTTCCCGATGGAGGCCCTCGGCATGCCGACGATCCGGAAAAACCTACTTGACCCAGTGGTGACTAGGCAGAGTCATCCCACACGGCTACTTCAAGCAGCCAGAGAGACTATAGCTTCATATCCAGCCGGAGTAACCACCATCTACACAGACGGCTCTGTGCAGACGCTCGAGGGAACGGTGAAAGCTGGGTACGGGGCGGTAGTCCGACTCTCTGGCAATCCCGAAAGTGACGAGCTCAGTGGACCCTGTCAGCAGAAAAGCAGCCTCGAGGCTGAACTCGAAGCAATGTTCCACGCACTGGACTGGGCGGTTATGATAGTACGTAACGGGACTGCGTCAGCGAACGACATAGTCCTTTTCACGGACTCGGTAGCCGCACTAGAGGCCCTAGAACGGCTGGATGAAGGTGTCAGATGGGTAGGGGACGTCCTAACGGTCGTGGGGCGTCTCCTACAACTCGGTGTGAACGTTACTTTGCAATGGGTGCCCGCCCATTGTGGGGTGGTCAGCCACGACTTGGCTGACCAGCTCGCGAAAACCGCGGTCGCAACGGCACTCGAACATGATGAACCGTGGACATATCAAAGTGTACGATCCCTGGTCGACAAACGCATGTTGACACTTTGGCACGATGGCTGGGATTCTTCGGATAAGGGTCGTGAGTTCCACAGAGCAATGAGTAGACCAGACAAAAGAGATGCATGGTGGCAACTTAATCGTGCGGAACAGGCAGTCCTAGCCCAGTTCCGGGTCGGCCACTGTCCAATTGGTGCTTACTTCGGACGGTGGAAGGAAAATTACGACACACGGTGTCGCCATTGCATGGAGGACGATGAAACAATAGAACACATTCTTTACGAATGCAGAGTTCTGCACGAAGGACGATTGGGACAAGGTTTAGATAGAGAGAGTACTGGTTCATGGCCGACACATGGGTTGTCCTTGTACGGGGATAAGGCGACCTTAAGACTCACTGCTCGCTTCCTCTCACGTGCTCTAAGGGAGTAATTCTCAGCATGTTTTTCGTTGTCAATGGGGTTTCTGACTCGGTAGCATTCTCTGACTTATAATTCTGTGACCGTGCCAATCGACAATACGCGCGTCATAGTTGGCACGCCTTCCATAATTTGGTGGCCCTATTTCTAAACAATCAATCATCTCAAGTTTCACTGGCAACTCGACTAGAACTAGCCAGTATTTTTTCGAGAGTGGATTGTAAACGGATTATATACCAGGGTATATTTTAATGGTAGACTTCAACAACGTCCAGCGTATTTTCCTAATCTAGACCTGAGCAGTTTGAAGCATTCTGTCACCTTCACTGAGTAACGAACGAATCCCCCTTCAGGACCACTCCCTCTATGTAATTGCAAATATTTTCTTTCTGATCCTGTTTAAAGCTTTTCGGCCAGGACAATGTCAGACTAAAAGATACACTATTAGGTGGGGAGAAAGTGAAAGGTTTAAAAAAAAAAAAGGAAATAAAATAATCATTTGTCAGTGGTTAGTGTGTTGGCTTGAACCCTCGATTTTTAATTCAGGTCTTTCAACTTTTATTTAAATAAATGCATTTAAATTACGATCACGGTAGCATTCACCAAGATAACCCCCCCCCCCCTTCTTTCTCTTTCTCTTCCCCTTTACCAGCTGGTCCAGACAAGTGATAGGATCATAGTGTACCCCCCGGTATCGAGAAAGCTAAAAGCATGACATCAATCTATTGTTAGTCTTGATCTATTACAAATTTAATTCTAATTACTTCCCTTAAAGCTATAGGCATGCTAGAGTTCAAGAACAATCTGATAATCACCCCACACACACACACAGTTACCTGTCATTTCGTCATCGGATGTCATCTCGCTTTCGTTAGGTCGAGAAAGAGAGAGAGAGAGAGAGAAGAGAGGGCGAAAATAGAGAGAGATAAAGAGAGGAGTAAAGAAAGTGTGAAAACAGCAGAGGAGGGAAAGTGTGGAGAGTAGAGAATAGGAAAAGAGAAAAGAAAGAGGAGATGGAACGAGAGAGAGAGGCGGGGGGTGAATAAAGAATGTTGTAATCGTCCAAACTAAAAGCCCATTACGGCTCAAAGCCCGCAGATTAAGCGGGTAGAAACCACCAACACATGTCCAGTCAATGGATTAAATCATTCAATGTCACACCACACAACAACGGGACAAAATATTTTCACTCACGCAGATACACAAACCGACAACAAACGCACACACGTAAAAAAGTAAAACATGTACACACACACAAACACAGATTCAATACTTCGTTAAACTTCCGGGCTTAAGTTCCTATTTTAAAACAATTAACCAATTTTTCATTTTATTTCAAAACCCAGAAAGTCCAAGCAAGCGACACATCGCCCAGAAGGCTCTTTGTTCACAATCGGCTATTGTAAGAACAGACTGCAACCGCGGGGGTCTTTATTGTGAACCTGCTTAGGGGGTGGGGGCAGGGCAGAGGAAGTCACGTGAGACAGATGGGAAGGCAGGTAAAATAGGTGAAAGAGAGAGTAAATAGCGGGAAAGGGAAAAGTTCGTCGAAGTAATGGGGGGAAAATGTGTCTATGAAAAAAGAGAGAGAGAGAGAGAATGTTAAACACAATTTCACAATGTACATTGTCACAAACGAAGTTCTAGCTAACAGTTAGCTCCATCTTGTTCGTCTGCTGAGTCCACAATCAAAACCACTGTCACTACACACACAAATTAAGACGCGTACTTAGAAGAGAAAGAGAGATGTGGGAGGGGCTTTCTCAGAAAAAAAATAGTCCGAGCCAAACGGAGTAATAACCTTCGTATCCACGTCCCGTGTACTCTAAACATTATTTATAGCCTACCGGGATATGTAAACATTTCTGAAAATCAATGTGTATGTATTTAAATATTGCTAGACGACTACCAACTAACATTTAGGGGCAACAGTCAAATATTGCTATTATTATTTACAGTTAGCGCAAGTTTTAAGAAAGTGACACTTCTAAATAACCGAAGATCTCGGCTCAATCTTATCTATAAGTTCTATCAGAGGTTGTCAGGTGGTATGAGTTTCAAAGTCAAACTCGCTGCAGCCAGAAGCGGAGTTGTCGTCCGCAGAGGAAGCTAAATTTAGAACGAGGTTTATTTATGAGGAAGACTAAAATATCGTGTTTTTCTTAATAACTGTTGGGCGGAGTCATAACTAGATGTCGAGTTTCTGTTCTCTGCACAGGGCTGAAGTGTCGGTAATAAAAGTTATAGAGTCATACGATTCACGAATGGAGGTATTGTTTAAAGTTACGAATAAAGTTACATTGTTCAAAGTTATGAATAGAGTTAGAATTCAAAAATACGAATGGAATTATTCAAAATTATGAATAAACCACATACCCACTAGCACAAATTACAATATGAAATCCACCTCCAACGCTATATATCCAACACATAATAATAATCTTTATTGTCCGTATGGAAATTTGTCTTACAATTTGTGCATTACACCAAACAAAAAACATAACTATAAGAAACCAAAGTGTACATTCACACCAAACCCACTCATAATTTACATGTGACACAGTTTATACCAGATTGTTCTTATTTAATGCTTTGATTGCCAGGGGAACAAAAGAGTGTGTCTGTTTGTCTTTGCTATCGGTGTCTTGTATCTTTTTTGTGATGGTAAAATCACAAAATCCTGACACAAAGGGTGATTCTTTATTTCGAGGATCTTCTTAGCTTTTTGTCTCAAACAACTGCCCAAATGGGGTTTGATTTTTGCCAATGATTTTACCAGCAGCATTTAGGATTCTATAAAGTTTATTTTTATTTTAATGCTCAGATTGCCATACCAGGCAGTGATATTGAAACTTAAAATATTGCAGATATGAGCGTGATAAAACATAGCCAAGGCCTTTTCGCTAACATTAAACGAGGACAGTTTTCTTAGTAATCGTAATCTTTGCTGCCCTTTTTTGCTGATATAATCAGTATTTGCAGTAAAATTTAGTTTATTGTCTAGGACAGTACCAAGGTATTTAAAGGTTTGCACAATTTCAATAGTCTCTCCAGCTACAGAAACAATATCATGTTTCTTCTTGTCCCTACGAAAATCGCTTATCATTTCTTTGGGTTTTTTTTTACATTTAATAATAAAAAATTATCTTTACAGTATTTTTCAATGTGTTCTATTTCTTTGAAATACTCATTTACGTCTGAGCTCTCTGAGAACAGGGCAAGAAGAGCCGCATCATCAGCGAATTTTGTGAAAGAGCAAAAAGAACTATCGGATTGAAAATCATTGGTGTACAAAAATAATATGCTTTGACGATGTGTTAGGCCTATTTGTATAATAGCTATGCTGCCCCTGATATTATCTGGATCAGCAGACGAAACGTAAGCATGGTGAAAAAGTGAATGCCGAGGGGAAATTCCTAGAAGTTCGCGAGTTACACGCGAGTATTTAGAGGAACACTTTGCTTATCTTTTTTTAGAGAGGTTAATTCACGTGGTGGCCTACTAGTTAGTTATTCCAGTAGTTCGTGGAACACCTATTAAGTCCTAGTGGAACACTAGGCTCAGAGAAACACCGTTTGGACACTGGACTAGACAAATTTATGCCAATACTACAATGCAACAATTAAAACAAGAAAAACAAAGAAAACATAAAAAAAACTTTAAGGAAAAAAACGTATCTAAGGGAAATAACTATGCACTTAGAACTATAGCTCTCAATAATGTAGAAGTTATTTGCCTTATTCGATAGCAAACAAAAATAATTGATTGACTAATAGGTAAATTTTTTTTAAAAATGGAATCATGTTTTGTTAGGAACAATAAATAATTGCTGTAAGTTTCCACTTGATCCGAGAATGGGTGTGACAGCAATAACGTGTTCAATTATCTAAGGGAACAAAACCCTACATGTTTAGCTGAATCTGTGAATACTGAAGGATTAATTTCCCTTGGTGGTATCGACCAAAATAATTAATTATCAGTGATTACTTGACTAATACGTTGTTGTTGTTTTTTTTTATTGATTCATGTCTTATAATTGTGCAAAATTTCAACTTCATCCGAGAATGGGTGCGGGAGAAATAACGTGTACAAACTTTTTACAACACAGACAAAGACAGACAGAGTAAGCTTTGTAAAAAAAAAATGGATGCCAGTACTGGACGCAACAGAATGAGGCAACACACGTTCTTTAAACTGAATATTGGAACTAGTGAATCATGCTCTTTTAAGGAGTGTCTCCAGAGAATTTCAAAGATGCTTACTTCACCAAGAAGTCCGGACAGGATACTGGCCCCCAGAATACCCATTTAGAAGACAAACTATATGGAAAGCTGCCTGGTCTGAAAAACCACTTAGCAGTTCACCATATAGGACTGGTTACTGACTTTTATTCAAATTTTATTCAAAACTCTATATTTCTATCTGTAAATTTACAGCTCTGGGATCCGATTCAATCGGTAGTTGTTTCAATTGCAGTTCGGTATGTGCTTTATGTTTGTGTGTTGCCGGAGTGATCACACACGCCATCAAAATGTAAACACCATTCAGCACGTCTGCTCCTGCCGCTTGGCGCGAGAACGCGCACAGACATTTTGAATGCATCGATTTTTCTCGCCCAGCTTCTGTGTGTGCAAAGAGCACCGCCGGCTACAGCCATCTGAGGGTGGATTGAAGAGGGAGCGGTGAGGGAGCTGGGAGGAGGTTAAAACTTCAAGGCAGGGGTGAAGATCTCCATCGGGGAGTTATTGAAGACCTCGGTCTAGCACAAAGAACAAGAGATACGAAATGCACTCGGTTGATCTAAAAAGTTTGTCAGCAAACAAAAACAACGGAACGAATTTTCTTCCCAGGGGGGAGTGTGGTGGCTGAGTGGTTAAGCGCTTGACTTCCGAGCCTGGGGTCCTTAGTTCGAACCTCGGTAAAGACTGAGATTTTTAGTTTCGGGATTTTTAGGGCGCCCCCCCCCCCCCAATTCTAGTGGGTACCTGACTTTAGTTGGGGAAATTAAAGGCTGTTGGTCGTTGTGCTTAACCGTTGGCCAAAGAAACAGACGACTTTAACATCATCTTCTCTATAGAGCGCAAGGTCTGAAAAGGGAACAGATCTTTACTTTTTAATTTCTTACAAGCTTTCTTCATAGTAAAGAAAAGACTTTACCCACTCTCTATATGCCAGCATGTCTCACGAAAAGCTTATTTCCTTTTCAAAAGCAAACTTTGCAGAGTCCTTCCGATGGTACGGGCACCACGGGTTGAGAAAAGCTAATGAGTTTCTGTATAATTAATCGACCAGTTTAAATCAAGGGCAGGGTATGACAGGAAGGAATGATTCGAAAATGTCGCTCATCTTTCACGCAATTGGTTAGTCTGTGGCCTGTTTATCTCATTGGCGGTAAGTTCATCGTAATGGTCCGTAGACTAAACGATTAATTTCTCTATGTAGACCGCAAGTAGCTGCGTTTTTCAATACATGTTAGTGGTAGGGGCAATGAACTCATGTTAGATCAGTCACATTCAAAGAGATGATACAGTGAGCCTGGACGTTTCCAGACTGAATTACCAACCAGCTTTTAAGAAGAAAAAAAAAGGCTTGAAATGAAATTTGTTATAAAACTATGTCTGATGTGAATAGGAACAGTAGATGCTCCGAATACAATGATGTCAGTCAAATGTATTTATTGCCAGAAAAGTGAACATTCAAATGATAACAACAAATAAACAGCAATAATAATAAGATAGTCTTTAAACTACTTAACTCCTTCTGGGTCAAGCGCGAACTTCGTTCTAATTGGTGGCTAGCCAAGCTCCGGCTATTTGCTTCGCGGAGTCTTAAGTCGTCATTTGTGGCAAGGGGTTGGTCGTTGTGCTGGCCACATGACACCCTGAACCGTTGGCCAAAGAAACAGATGACCTTTTTTTGTTCTCTTTACTTATCAGTGTCTACGATAGTTCACCCCCTCGCCCCCCCCCCCCCCCCGACAATTTAATTTATTAACAGAACATAATGAATGGGGATTTTTTTAAAAATCAACATACCGTAGTTAATGAGGTGCAACGCATACTCCCTCCAAGGTTTTCCCGTACACCTGGGGGTACGCGTAACCCACTTTGGGAAACACTGGTCTAGAATAATAGCAATCAAGACTAATGGACAATATTCATCCAGTTTCGTGTTAGCTGTTAATGAAAATGTAGTCCATGTACTAAGACGGACAGCCGTGGTCAAGAGGGACGCCGTCGAGACACTCTAGGTGGGCCACCACCTACCGCCCATGCCTGTGTGTTTTGTGACGCAACCACACGCAACATGCGTCAGTGTCGACACCGTGACACCAAGCTTTCTGCTAATGGACTTTTTGGTCAGACTGGTCAATCCTCCTACATCGCGCGTTTTGAACCTACAGCGCGCAACGTAAATCTTGAAACGCCAAGAGTTTCCCCTAGATATAATTGAGGGGGGGGGGGGGTTAATTTCGAAGTGTTACAACTGTCACGTGACTAACAGACTTCATTTAGCGAAAACAAATAAACTAAAAACATGTTTTGGTTTCCAGGCGATTAGAAACACGTTTGGCATTCCGTGTATGGACAACAGAAGGGGAGAGAATAGAAAGAAAAAAAAAACGCTGGAGTTGAGTTTCGATATTTCTGTCCTACACACACTACGACAAATCAGAGTATTCTTTCCGACTTTATGCCCGGTACTCATTTCTAATTAGGTGAACAAATACATTTCAATCAAGGTCTTCGGATTCGGTGAGAATCTCAATACCTCTATTATGAGCTGAACGATAAGCTACTCAGACCCCCCCTCCCCCCCCCTTGCTCCCTGCCCCCCCCCCCCACACACAGAGACACCAGTGAACATCTAATTTTTCTAACCGACTACTCATTCTAGAAGCCGTTTAACCTATCAGTTAATAAAAGAGTTTATCTTTTGGTTCGTCCAAGTAAAAAGCGTTTCATCTTTCTTTTTTATTTTTTTGTTTTGGGGGGGGGGGGGATATTTATATGTCACTAGTGACTTATAACGATGATCCCCTTTCAGACCTTGAGATCAATCGGACAGATGATGTCAAGGTCATCTGTTTCTGTGGCCTACGGTTAACGAGGGTGTCATGTGGCCAGCGCAATGATCAACCTCCTTTACTTTCCCCCCAACTTATGTGGCGCCCCAAGGGTCCTGTTATTAGAAATCCCAGTCTTCACCAGGATTCGAACCCGGAATCCCCGGTTCAGAAGCCAAGTCTTTACCGCTCAGCCACCGCGCCTCCTAGTGACTTATATGTGAATTTAGGAAATATAGGCACCGGATATTTAGGCACCGCATATTTACGGATATTTAGGTACCGGATATTTAGGCACCCGGAAATTTAGGCACCCGGATAATTAGGCACCCGGATAATTAGGCACCCGGAAATTTAGGCACCGGATAATTAGGCACTTTTTGACAAGGCGGATAATTAGGCACCGGATAATTAGGCACTCTTTAATTAGCGACCTTAATTTTGAAAATCATTTTAAAATGTTAACGAATATTTTATCCTTAGGCTATGGGCTATCGGTGACGTTATAATAAATAGCAACTATAACGATTCTAATAAAAGAAAAGCTCACAAAATGGGGAAAAATGACAATCATGAGAATGTGTAGAAAAAATGACTCCTGAGTCATTATATAATATAGACATCACAGGATTCAGGGGAGGGGAGGTAGAGAGGATTCTCCGCTCATTGCTTCCCTCCATCACCAACTCCTAAGGTTGACTGGTGAGTTTTTTTTAATTGATGGTTATGCTATTTGTGTAAATATTTAGTTACTTATGTCAATAGTTTAGATTTAAAAGTATAAAATATTTTTATTATGTCGGGGAGTGTTGGCTATAAATATAATCGCAATCGCCCTCTGCTTGTGGGAAAGGGAGGGGTCGTACTTTTAAAATGGGATATGCGGGAGGGGGGCACACACTCCCACTTAAGAGAGAGGATTTCTCGCAGATAGATGTAAACTTGGTCGTAAAAGTTACTTAGTGAATCTTAAGGTTACACACTGGGGTCAAGGGTATGAAACAGCATAGGTGCTAAATTGGAAGTCTGGAGAAACTTGTCTCCTTAAAAAGAGTATGGGAATGAGGAGGAGGCTTTGCTTGCGTTACTTATAGGGATTAGATATGTTAATAAACTAAATTAGTATTCATTTTTTTATAACAGCATTAATCTCTATCATCAACCTCTTTAGGAAGATCTATTGTGTGAGTGTATAGGTGTGTTAACTCTTTCAAATTGTTTTTTGTGGTAATTAATTTTTACCTATACCTACGCATATATTCAATATATGCAAATTTATGTGCTATAATATTTATATAAAATATATATGGTTGGACATTGCAAAATGGCTAGAAATCGCGATAAAATATAATGTTTTGAAATTAAAAAAATAAAGAGTTTATGGAAAAGACAGATGAGATGAAAATTTCTATATTAATTTTTGGAATAGTGGTCTCTTTTCATTGAAAATCTTTAAAGTTCTTAATATGATGATTATGTTGACAATTTATGATAAAATAATGAATCAGGCTCCTTCACACGGGCGGGTATCTCAAAACAAAATGGGTCCACCTGTTGATCCTATGAGACTCCTGGGTTCGAAATGTATCAAGTCTTTTCCGCGACCTGCGAAATATCATGCCGATGCAATAAACGTTTTTATCTAGCTACATCAAAGTCGATTTGTGGTCCAGTGTTAGTGGCCTCTTTCAGCAGGTCAATGTATAAAAGCTGCTTCTGTGACTACTAAGTCTCAATGTTCGAAAGCTTTTGATACAGACTACTAGAGTGTTTTTCCTGTTCATTAAGTTGTTAGAGTTTTTTCTGCAACCAAGTGGCACTCACAGATTGCATAATCGTCAATTAAAAAAAACTCACCAGTCAACTTATTAGGGGCTGGTGATGGACTGAAGCAATGAGCGGAGAATCCTCTCTACCTCCCCTCCCCCGAATCCTGTGATGTCTATATTATATAATGACTCAGGAGTCATTTTTTCCACACATTCTCATGATTGTCATTTTTCCCCATTTTGTCAGCTTTTCTTTAGTAAGAATCGTTTTAGTTTGCTATTTATTATAACGTCACCGATAGCCCATAGCCTAAGGATAAAATATACGTTAACATTATAAAATGATTTTCAAAATTAAGGACGCTTATTAAAGAGTGCCTAATTATCCGGTGCCTAAATATCCGCCTTGTCAAAAAGTGCCTAATTATCCGGGTGCCTAAATATCCGGTGCCTAAATTTCCAGATACCATTATATGTAGACAGACAGAAAAATGGAATTTCAGTTGCGATATAAACTAAACTTATATAAGCCGGCCCTGTCTCAGTGGACACGATGTTTGAATTACTTTACAAGCATGGTTTCTAGTGGTCGAATTACTTTACAATGATGATCTCTGAATGATAAAATAGTCGAATTCCTTAATGACAATGATTTTCCAAGGATAGATAAGATCGAATTACTTGACAGAATGCGACAACACATGTACCGGAAGCTCAAAATTGGAACCAGTGAAATCTGTCCATGTGGAGTATCACCAGAGAATGCCGACCAGGTCCTCCAAAACTGCTCTCTTTACCAAGAGGCCCGAACAAGACACTGTCCCCAAAGCACCCCAATAGAAAGAAAACTATATGGAGGGCTCCCTGATTTGGAAACCACCGCGCAATTCATCTCATGTATTGGTCTAGTCATCTGAACGCTCTAACATAACAATGAGAACGAAGAAGACAGAAGATAATCTCTCAATGATCGATTGGTCAACTTTATAAACTTGTTAGAACTCTCTCCCTTTCTCTCGTACTGAAGATACCTAAATACTACAATATAACTCAGTATACGTTGGTAATGGAAGTTAGACTTGAAAATAATTAAAGTGACTTTTGATACGTATGATGAGCGGTCTACTGATAGTGATAATCTCGTTAAAAGAATTCCGGTTTCTTTTTATGGTCTCATGCGTATTAATACTGATCATAAGGATCTAGATGGGGGGGGGGGGGCGCTAACCGTGGATACGAGGGGGGGAAGTAAAAAGGCTTTGGAATGGGGTGGGCACACGTGGTGTCAGCGAGAGCCGTGTGCACGAGACCGGAAGTGGCTCTTCAGGTCGAAGTGTGTCACCGGCTGGGAAAAGAACCGACGGTGAAAGATCGAAGGGGAGAAAAAAAAAAGGGGGGGGGGGCGCACTCCGAATCGAAAGAGACTCAAATCTATATTTTAGGCTTCGCGATTGCGCGTGGGCTTGGCGAAACAAGAGAGGGGAGAGACACTACACTCAGCTTGTCTGCTGGCTCACAAACAAAATGAAGGGGGGGGGGGGGGGGGCAATGGCTTTCTTTTACATACTAGGTAGACTAACTAGATATCTCTAGAAAGCAAGTTTAAAGAAAATAAAATGGCTAATGATACTTTTTGAATGAGTGTCAAGCTAGAAGCAGGTAGAGATTTAGATTCATAAACATCGACGTAGGACTAGATGATCTCTCTACACTCTTTAAAGTACATAAACGTGAATACACACGGGAAGCGAAGTGCTGACACATTGAATGATACAGACATATTATATACTATATAGATGATAAACTTATATAATCAGCACTAGGGACCAAATTTTAAATGTGAGAAAATGGTGAATTAAATATTACGGTTTGGGCATGTGACCCTTCGGAGCCTGGGTCTGATATAAGAAGTTGTGAATGAATTGAGTGTAATGGCACTATTTCTTGTAAGAAGTTGTGAATGATCTGAGTGCAATGGCACTATTTCTTGTAAGAAGTGGTGAATGAACTGAGTGCAATGGCAATATTTCTTGTAAAAAGTGGTGAATGAACTGAGTGCAATGGCAATATTTCTTGTAAGAAGTGGTGAATGAACTGAGTGCAATGGCACTATTTCTTGTAAGAAGTGGTGAATGAATGGAGTGAAATGGCACTATTTCTTGTAAGAAGTGGTGAATGAATGGAGTGAAATGGCACTATTTCTTGTAAGAAGTGGTAAATGATTGGAGTGCAATGGCAATATTTCTTGTAAGAAGTGGTGAATGAACTGAGTGCAATGGCACTATTTCTAGTAAGAAGTGGTGAATGAACTGAGTGCAATGGCACTATTTCTTGTAAGAAGTGGTGAATGAACTGAGTGCGATGGCACTATTTCTTGTAAGAAGTGGTGAATGAACTGAGTGCAATGGCACTATTTCTTGTAAGAAGTGGTGAATGAATGGAGTGGAAGGACAATATTACTAATAAAGGAACCGAGTTGTCTTTTAGTAACATATATTGATATGTATAGATTCAAGATGACTTGATTTGTTTTTAATCACACCCAACAATATAGTTTCTTTAACCAGGGCCCACGTGTGCTTTGCTACACCCCTGTACGTGACCACGTGTACATTATAGGTCACTGCGAGGTCCACGTGACTCTTCTTTTTAAGTGTATTTTGATGAGCACAATTAAATGCGCATTTAAGTTTCATTAAAATCCAAACACAAGTATGAAAGTAGTGCAGGAGCGACTAGTGTTGACTAGAAGATAAGTACCGATGTGTCAGGGTAGAAATTATTGCTTGGAAAAAGATTACTTTGGGACAAACTTTTCTTGCGGTCATGGTTAAAAGGAAAATGTAGACACTAAATGTCAATGTAAAGAGGGTCAACCCCCCCCCCCCTCCCATATGCATCTTCATAGAGCGTCCACTGAAAAATCTTTTGAAACACGAGAGAGAGAGAGAGAGGGGCATCGCTGTTCATCAATTATTCAAGCGACACACACGGACGCCTATTTTCATTACAAACCTTTGCATCACCAGTCAACGATAAAATGCCTGGAACATATCGACTGCTTGGCTAATACATAATAGAAGTGTCTCCGTACGGCCACTTACGTTTCTTAAGAAAGAGAAATAATTTCATAATATGCCTCTCCCTCACAGATATAAAGCGTGCCTCTCCCTCACAGAAATAAAGCGTGCCTCTCCCTCACAGAAATAAAGCGTGCCTCTCACTCACTGATATAAAGCGTTGCCTCTCCCTCACAGATATAAAGCGTGCCTCTCCCTCACTGATATAAAGCGTGCCTCTCCTTCAATGATGTAAATCCTTTATAACATTCGATTTAGCTTGGGAACACCGAGATGCATTTTACAGGAACAAAATATAGAAATCTCCATTCTGTCTAGAGGGCGAAGAAAATCAAACCTGGAATCGATGATTTACAATATAAAACCCACTCGGCCGCCAATTTTTCACTGGACACAAGTTTAGGTGATGACAGTTAAATATTTAAGCATAGTCCTAGGCCTACAGGATGACGGTCATATACTACAGAATAGTCGTAGGCCTACAGGATGACTGTCATATACTACAGAATAGTCGTAGGCCTACAGGATGACTGTCAAATACTACAAAATAGTCGTAGGCCTACAGGATGACTGTCATATACTACAGAATAGTCGTAGGCCTACAGGATGACTGTCATATACTACAGAATAGTCGTAGGCCTACAGGATGACTGTCATATACTACAAAATAGTCGTAGGCCTACAGGATGACTGTCATATACTACAGAATAGTCGTACAGTCATAGACTTTGCCCTCAGTCACCATTTATCTCCCATAAACATTGCCCACGTCTGATCAGAATGCCCAACCATACCCTCGCCTTTTGTGTTTCTCTACGTTTTACTGCTTAATGGCCAAGCGTATAGTGCCCGGTTTTGCCCACATAAATCTAGAAGTCAGGAACCAGCCATTTTTTTACGCGTATATTGGGCTATTTTGTTAGCGCGTGCAACCTAACATACAAAGTCTAAGAGCTTCTGCAACATCCCCCCCCCCCCCCGTAGCAGCTCTCTGGTGTCACCTGACTCTTGACGAAAAAAAAACACGTATCGGGACACATAACACTTCACAGTCATCGATGAGCTGAGGCTACAACTTGTGCATGCCGTAGGGACACTTTACCCAGAGCTCAGAGTAACAAAAATTAAGGCGCAGCGAAATGTACCTATTCTTGCAATTCGCTGGTCTTGAAAAAGTCTTTAGTTTGAGATATTGCTCTACACCAGCGGTTCTCAACCTTTTATACTAGGCGATCCCTTTTTACATTTCCCTACTTAGCCGCGACCCGCACACACACACACAGCAATAGAAGAATAGACAATAACAATTTTTTCAATGGTCTTTGGCGACCCCTGGCAAATCGTCAATCGACCCCCAAGGGGGTCGCGACCACTTGGGAAAAGGGTGGTGGAGAAAGAAGGGGGTATCTGGCTGATCACTTTTTTAAATGCATTTATAAAAAAAAAAATTAAAAATGGAAAAGACCTTAATTCGAACCTAGTGCTTAAGCTGACACTCTACCCACTGTGCTAGCGAAGTATTTCTGAAATGGAAGGTTTTATAGTTATTGTTATTTATCTAACTTCAAACTTGAAAGCGTCGAACTATTAAGGGGACTAAATCAGCTTATACCACAACTTCAGTCAAGTACGATTTCTTTCCCTTGTTCGAGATACCAAACAAATCCAATATTACCAATAGTTTATTAACTAATTAGTTAATACTTTATTGTCAGATAAAATAAATGATTTTGCAAAAATTTCAACTTGATCCGAGAATGGATGTCGGAGAAATGACGTGTACAGACTTTTGACCAGACAGTGAGTTGATCTAACCTTTCTAAAAAAAACAGGGGAAATCCCCGTTGTAGTATAGCTTCCTGTTTCAATATTGTCCTTCCTTGAACTGAATAGACCTAAACTTTATTTGTAGAAGAACACCAAATACACGTTCACCTGTACAGAAGAGTTCAGATATACAACAGCCCTGTCTATCTAGGTTTCTAACTAGCATTATTCTTTATACATTTATACCATTTCCATACCATTAAGAGTCTCGAATACAGTGGTAGTTATCTAGATCTAGCTCCATCAAGAGTCTCGGATACAGTGGTAGTTATCTAGATCTAGCTCCATCAAGAGGTCTCGGATACAGTGGTAGTTATCTAGATCTAGCTCCATCAAGAGTCTCGGATACAGTGGTAGTTATCTAGATCTAGCTCCCATCAAGAGTCTCGAATACAGTGGTAGTTATCTAGATCTAGCTCCATCAAGAGTCTCGGATTCAGTTGTAGTTATCTAGATCTAGCTCCATCAAGAGTCTCGAATACAGTGGTAGTTATCTAGATCTAGCTCCATCAAGAGTCTCGGATACAGTGGTAGTTATCTAGATCTAGCTCCATCAAGAGTCTCGGATACAGTGGTAGTTATCTAGATCTAGCTCCACCCGGAATCTTTAAGCTGTTTAATTTAAATAAAGAGTGCAGTCCCTTGTAAACTGTTTATTAAAGAATGCTTCATAAATTTATTCCCTTGGGGTTTCAGAACGCAAAGATTGGTATTGAGGCTTTCAAAGCCAAATAATCGTAGCAGACGACTCTGTCAGAAATTTTCCCTTTCAGCCCCATCCCTGCTCTGCTGCTCACCGCTGAGGGTGTCCCCATCCCGCTCAGATCAATTCCGCCGTAGCTATAAACAACGTCACGAGTCTGCCAGTGAGGTCGATCCGGGTTTTTTTTTTTCCTCTTCTGAAACTCCAGCGCACGGCAGCGCCCTCTCTGACTTGTGTCCTTGAACTGGGTGTATGGTGTGGTGACGGCTATTAGGGTGAAGGGTTAAGGGCGATGTTGAGGAGAAGGGCGTACAGTTGGAGAAAAAGAGTGGGGGACGCATCATAATTTAAAAACGAATCTTTGAACTGAAAAATATTCACGATGACATCATGCATTGTGTGTCTGTTTTTTTCTAGCACAACCTTGTGCCGTCCCCTTGTGCTCTGCTTCTTCAACCTCCATCACTCACCCACTCACTCCCTCCTTCCTCTCGCTCACCAGCGCAGTGTCCTTCACTGTCGCCTAGTTCTCGTATTTTCTACATTGCGTTGCTCTACGTACAGCGAAGCCAATTTATGTTTCAAGGGACAAATTAATGTACCGAGTACTTTAATTCTGGTTATACATTCATGTTAAAATATTTACCAAGTAAAATGACAAGATTATTGTAGGCGTGTGTTCACAAAATGATGTAATCGTGTGTAGGTCATGGGGGCAGGGCTTGGGAACGGGAACTACGTGGGGAAATGTTCAAATTGTTGACAAAACATAGTCCAATAGATGCTTAAAGATTTTTGTACTCAATGTTACATCTCGCTTGTTTGTTGGTTGTTGTTGGTTTTTTTTTTAGTTTTCATAAGGGCACCAGAAAGAGAAAAAGCAGAAATAAATGTATTGCCCACAACAAAGAAAACGCCAAAGCATTTCAATAGCAGTACTCTAGTATGGATGGTAGAATAGTCATGCAAACGAGACTTTGGCGAATCCCCCCAGCCAAATGATCATCGAAAACTTCGGTGGTTAGCTATAAAAAAAAAAAAATAGACCCACGTATCTGCAGTGGAAGAGAGAATGGAAGAGGCTCCTAACAGACTACATTGTGGCTGAATACAACTACTAAATGTCGACCTCGAAACTGTTAACTGGTTTAATTTTTTTATCACAAATGACTTCAATCCTGGTAATTTGTTTACATTTTAAGCAGAAATAACTTCAATCCAGGTATCTGGTTTACATTGCTAGCACAAATGACTTTAATCCTGTTACCTGGCTTACATTTTTTAAACATAATGTACTAAAAAGATTCCTTAGTACTTTTAAAGTTCTATAATTCCCTTTCCCCCCCCCCCCCCCGCCACATTGCTATCACTCTCCCGCCCCCCCCCCCCCTTTTCCTATATCTGAGAGCCTGGAAGTATGAATACTGGCGGAAATGAACTGGATGGTATACGCATACTTTGGTTGTCAACTTTTGGAGATAAGAGATTGTAACAAAATCATTTCGAACTCCTCTGGCGACGTCTGATTCGCGATTTGATAAACCACTGTCATCCCCCCCCCCCCCTCAACCTATCAATTGCTTGCTTCATTCAGCTGCAGCCATAGAGGTCCAATAGGTTTATAGCCCCCGCAGAACTGCAACTGATCTACAACTATGTACATACAAATACCAGACAGCTCAATAAATAGAATGTGTGTGTGTTAGTGTCAGTATTAAAGTTGTGTGTGTTAGTGTCAGTATTAAAGTTGTGTGTGTTAGTGTCAGTATTAAAGTTGTGTGTGTGTTCTTTCGTTATGTTTTGGTGACTTTTGTTGTTGTTTTTTGTTTCTGTTTCACGTTCATAACTAGAAACATTCACACATTGAATGGCATGATGTTATAGTGTTTTTTTTTTAAATATACGTAGACACATTTTTAGGAACAATGTATTAGGTTGTTTTTAGATTTTGGACACTAAAGCTCACAAGTTTTCGGACGAAAAAAACAACAAACAATTTTGTTTTTACTATCAATATCAATAGCATAATAAATATCGTACTAGTTGTCCAATATGTAGGTCTGTCCATATTATGTCCATGTTTTAATACAATTACGTCCTACGCGTGTTCCTAGGTCAATATAGTCATGCCAAGTCATTGGTTTTCCTGGCTGACTCAGGAAATACTTCCCTAAGACCCTGCCTCATCTTCGACACTACAAAAGTCATCAACGTCGATGGTAACAGAATAGTCACCATGCAGGGCGAAAGGCGTCTCTTTCTTCTTCTCTATTTCAACTGAACCAGTTATTCTCTTTCATTCATACTTTGGCGGAAGCTGCTAGCACCTACTTTCATAACAATTATGTCTCGAACCGGTTCTAAATGGTGCGTTGGTGCGCAGCATAAATATTGGTTACAATACAACATGCAAACTATCTGCTGGATTGACGTTGAGATACAGGACAGCAGGATTTCCCTTTAAAGCGAATGACATGATATCGCCACTTCAATCGTTCAGGGGACCCATGTTTCCACTTTTCTAAGGGAAATACACAAGTGGGCTATTTCCTTGTCAACGTTTCTTGTACTACATACTTACATATGCCTTTCTCTCCATAGTCGCAAAAGTGGACTTAAAATGAAAGCCCCCTGCTTTCTAAAAATATAATTTAACCCTATTTGCGTATAGCTTCGATTAAAAAATAATTATAAATCCTGTCGCTCTGCCAGAAGGAAAGGGAAAAAAAAATTGACATACTGGCCAAATAGGAAAGAATGAATAAAAAATTCCAGAAGAAATGAATAAAATGATTGAGCAAAATAAACGAAAAATGGACCAGCTCTCAATAAGATTTCAAGAAAAACAATGGCTTTTATGACCTGTCCTGACATGATATCCAAACTGGACACAACAGATTGAGGCAATATATGTTTATAAGCTGAAAATTGAGACTAGAGAAATCTGTCCTTGTCGGGTGTCATCAAAGAATGCCGACAGTGTCCTTCAAAGTTGCCTGCTCTATCGAAAGGCCCGAACAAATCACTGGCTTCCAAATATTCCTACAAAAGAAAAACTCTATGGAGAGTTGCCTGATCTGGAAACCACTGCACAGATATTGGTCTAGTCATCTGAACCCTCCAACTTAATAATTAGAGCGAAGAAGTTCTGCAAGTATAGAAAAAAAAAAACTTGATCTTACGCACAGTGAAAGTTATCTTTTAAATTAATATCTAGACAATGAAATTATGGTTTAACATTTTTTAAAGCCCATTACGAATTGTGGTGCTGGAGTTAAATATTGTAACTAGATTTTTTTTTTTTTTACTATGTCTAATATAAATGTATGATGTTGCTTTGTGAACGACAAAAATAAGTGATGAAAGAGTTTGTGTAAACTCGTAAAAGGACCCATCGGGACCAGCTCTCAATAAGATTTCAAGAAAAACAATGGCTTTTATGACCTGTCCTGACATGATATCCAAACTGGACACAACAGATTGAGGCAATATATGTTTATAAGCTGAAAATTGAGACTAGAGAAATCTGTCCTTGTCGGGTGTCATCAAAGAATGCCGACAGTGTCCTTCAAAGTTGCCTGCTCTATCGAAAGGCCCGAACAAATCACTGGCTTCCAAATATTCCTACAAAAGAAAAACTCTATGGAGAGTTGCCTGATCTGGAAACCACTGCACAGATATTGGTCTAGTCATCTGAACCCTCCAACTTAATAATTAGAGCGAAGAAGTTCTGCAAGTATAGAAAAAAAAAACTTGATCTTACGCACAGTGAAAGTTATCTTTTAAATTAATATCTAGACAATGAAATTATGGTTTAACATTTTTTAAAGCCCATTACGAATTGTGGTGCTGGAGTTAAATATTGTAACTAGATTTTTTTTTTTTTTACTATGTCTAATATAAATGTATGATGTTGCTTTGTGAACGACAAAAATAAGTGATGAAAGAGTTTGTGTAAACTCGTAAAAGGACCCATCGGGACAGTTGCACTTACCCACTAAGTTACGAGACAAACATTAACCATTATTAGATCATTCCTATCATTTAGAGAGTTGGAGTGCGGTAATTAGGACTAAAGATCGATAGTCCCAAGATTCACCAGAGAACCAGAGTCGGTTTCATACCTAAAAGCACAAAGACATTTTCCCACACAAAGAAGAGCGGAAAGCCATTCAGTGGATAGCGACAAGTACGAGGCATGGCCTTTTGATGGCTCTTTTTTTTCTTTTTCACGTTCCATGT